>CM033023.1:33109362-33632337 GCA_019207045.1 Branchiostoma floridae x Branchiostoma belcheri
AGGTATGGTGAAATATATTGTATTCGTAATGTTTCTTTCTTCTTTCTTTCTTTCTTTCTCCTGTCAAATCTTCAAATCGAATCAACTCCGTCGTTCCTGGACCGAATGACTTGAAATTTGGCACAAGGGTAGAGTGGGCCAATACCCTTAGGTGTTTTTTTCATTTTATTCATATCTGCTTCTAAAATGATTTTATTGAGGTTTTATTGCAATTTTTGGACCACAACTTTATATTTAGGCCCCCTGTACCATGGTATTACATCCAAATGACCTGAAATTTAGCACAGAGGTGCCCTAGGTACTTATTCAAAGGATCCATGCATAATATTTGGTATAAATCACTTCAAAATGGCTCATTATGGAGGTTTTTGTGGGAGAATTTTGGATTTGTGAGGTGGAAGTGCCGAGGTCAACGACCTCTAGGTCATTCTGGAAGCCACAGGTGTTTCTGGTAGATCCAATCATCTACATACCTACCTAGTCTATGTTCCTCCAGGTGGTTGGGGGGACAAGGTAAATCTAATTAATTATTAGCCAATGAGCAAGGTTATTTTGCTGGAAGAGTCCATTGTTGGTCAGGGGGGTGTTTTTTAAAATTTACTTTAAGACTTTGGTGATAATGCCAATGCTTTTTTTAGCGGAAGTGTTTTTGCACTGATCCACTTGACATAAGGCTACTGCTGGGACAGTCCATTTTTGCACATAGGGGGGATTTTTAAAAAATTCATTTTTGGACATGGGTGATGATTCCGAATTCCATTTGTTGAATGGAACTTGACCCCACCTGAAGACTGTACCTGAGGATTCGGCAGCCAATCAGCAAGCCTGATGTAATATGGATGAGTCCATTCATGCACAGGGGACTATTAAAAAAATTCAGTTTTGGACTGGGTTGCTTATTATAGAAAAGGCCATGTATTTCTGGACTTTGGTGATTATGTCAAAGTCCTATTTTAGCGGATGTATTTTTGGATCGCTCCACTTTGCACAGGGGTATAACAGGTAGAGTCCATTCTTGCAAAGGGGGGGATTTCTTTCAAATTCAGTTTTGGACGGCTGATGATTCAAAATTCCATTTCTTAGCGGAAGTGTTTTTGGACTGGTCTATCTTACCCTTCTACATTGGGTGCACTTGAGTCCATTCTTGCAGGGGAGGGGGTTGTACGATTCATTTTTGCTCATACGTGTAATTAGTAGCTTAGGATGCTTAGTCATCTTAAGCAGAAGAGTTCCATTTTTGCACATGGGTGATTTTGGAATAGTCCATTGTTGCTTGGGGAAGGAGATGGCTGAAATATGCTGTATTTGCTCTCAAGCAAATGTCGGCCTTTCTAGTGTTAAATTTGCGATTTTTAATAATTTAGATATTGCGTCATACGTTAAAGTATGACTTAGAAGACAACAAAATACACAAAACGGAATTATCTCTAAATTTGAGCCATCTACGAACCCCGCAGTGCCGCACAGATGCCCCAAGTGCAATGAGAGTCCACCTTTACTTCTGGTAAGCCATGTCATCTGTCTTAAATTCATCACAAATTATTCCATACATCGACCAACGTTTAAAAGATATGTACCTCCAAACTTTCGTGGCAGAAATGCGCAGCAACAACAAATTACGAACATTTGTTTAAGAACAAATTATTTAAGACTTCTTACAACGAGGAGAGATACTTAAAAAATTACAAACATTCGACACAGAACAGCTATAACAAAACTTCGGATTAGTTCACACAAACTCCATATTGAAAAGGGCAGACATAGCCACATTCCTCTGGAGCAAAGAATCTGCCAATATTGCAACCTAAATAAGATAGAGGATGAGTGTCACTTTATTATGGACTGTACTTTATACACCAAGGAAAGAAACGTCCTCTTCGATTGCATGCAAGATATGTTTCCCAATTTCCGTTATATAAATAGTAAGGAAAAATTCGTATTATTCATGCAACTAGATCAATCCTGTAGTATTGATTACATCTGCCCTTATGTTTACAACTGTCTTAAGAAGCGAGAAGAAGTTGAACCTGTACATACTAGCATGTAGTAGTCTCTGTAGATGAAATTGTGCCTTATCGCTACGACCTGTACTTAGCTTGTTGGAGCATAAATGTACAATAAAGGTCTTTCATTCATAAGGGGACTTCGTCGCTTCTTGCTTGTGCATTGTTCACCAACGCTTGGAGAATGACGTGAATTTTGATAACTAGTTACAAATGGCAATCTGAATGTAAAAGTTTTAGAATATTTGCAGTTTGGGCGCCAAAATTCTACAATGTATATTTCATTCTTGGTGTATTGATATTGAGATCCATTTTCTTTGCTTTCTCTCTTGCCTTCTTTTTATAATCCTATATTATCTACGTGAAAACGAAATTATTTTATTGTCTGTATGCTTGTTTGTCTTGATGTGCTTCCTTAGTTATATTTGAATATTGTCTAGTGACAGTAAGTCAGGCACAAGATGGTGTAAACGGAGACTGGCAGGAATGGAAGGTTGACTTGGCCCAGGTACAAAGTTGAATAGGCCAGACAATATAGAGACAGAATTAGCAAGAAATCGACAACTATGAATAAAACAAAAAAAGCACATAAACTCACATAAATGTTGTCTCTTTCTTTAATCCCTTAATATTTGTTTTATATTTGTATGTTTTTGATATCGTTAACATGGAACCTACCGTTAATATAATAATAAGAAAATGTGGCTGTCTGTCCTGTAGAGAATACAACAGGTTATACTCTGTCGTGATGTAGAGGACTACGTAGGAGGACTGAGTCATTGTCAACATATGTATTTCAGTCTATACGTCTTTGTACACTATTTGTACGCACTTTTCTCCTATGTTGGAATTCCTTTTGCTAATTTTCTGTCTCTTTGTGCAGTAAAGTGCTCCTCGGCCTGTGTCTCCAATGCCCACACTCTGTATCTATTTCTTCTTGTGTGTATGTGTGCTTGTTTGTGTGTGTGTGTGTTTGTTTGTTTGTTTGTTTGTGTGTGTGTGTGACCATTTGTTATATGCAAAAATCGTATTCACATTGTTTTCTTACATGACGTGTGTAACACGTTTATTTCATATTTTCTTCATCTTTCCTCATTCTGTTTTCACTTACATGTGTCTGGGGGGGGGGTGCAAGAGAGAGAGGGGGGAAGAGACTCGGAGAGAGGGAGGGAGAGAGAGAGAAAGAAAGAGGCAGACAGATTGTGAGACAGAGAGAGAGACTGTTGGACGCAAATTTGCTGATTTGACTTCTTTCCTTTATACTGACGCCCCCTCCCCCTTCAAACACATGTATTAGTTGTGGGTAAAGCAACTGCACTGTTTACAGACGCGATGTTCAGTCCCGCCTATGAATAACAAGCGGTGTTGTGAACAGTTTACCCGGCGGTGCTTTACTGACAACAGTTTACGACACTTGGCGTGTTGATGTCTGGACATGCGCCATGTCAACCGTAAGGTCAAAGGTGAAGTCAGTTCAAGGTCATGCCCCTGCGAAAGGTAAAGTTTTGTGAAACTTTGTTATTGAACTCAGTTTCAGTTACGTCATCCAAGCATTTATAGAAAAGTAAGAAAGCAAAAGGGTAACTATCTATCCAACAAAAAACTTGGCCCCCATGTGCTGAAAATCGCGTGTGAGGGCTCCACCAAGAGGGCATGCAAAGGAGGCCAAAAGGCAGGACGGTGGATCAAGCGCTGCCAGTAGAGAACACTCATTGCTTGTAGTTCACATCTGAACCGCTAGAGGACGCTGCTCCCTGTGGATAGCTGAGATTGACGTTGTTGTCCCACGCAATCAGGAACCGCAGTTGGCGGAACGAAGTACTTTGTAAAACACCGCGCGCAGACAAGTCTATCAACGGTGTCATTGACTGAAAACAAGAATCCACACTAAATTTGAAACGGTCTACAGTCTACACACATGCATGTAACTTTATACTTCTGACTTTAATCAGAATGTATCGGTTACATTGTTACTTAGTAACTCGACTTTGCCCCCAGAGCTAGCTGTTCGTGTATAGGGGGCGAAACCACTGTTTTACATTGTCAAATATTTTTAGCCCAAAACATATTTCACGTGACATTTGCCAATGTTTGTCGTTCATCACTTGGTGCGTAGTGTTCCTAAGATGACACTTTCTAGCGTAACTTAGGACAGAATTTAAAGTTTCCCCCTGACGTTTATAAACTATTTCCACGACAATTTGTCCAACAAGATTCTAACGGTCTTATTGTTTCACGTGTAGGGTCTGTGGCGCAACGGATAACGCGTCTGACTACGGATCAGAAGATTCCAGGTTCGAATCCTGGCAGACTCGATTAATTTTTCTTTTGCTTGTTTTTAAAGATCACCCGAAGAAAGTCACTCGTCCATTTATTGGTCGAGGCTTTCGCAGACATTGACACAAACTATTCGTTTCCATAGGTACGCAAACTATTCTTTTGAAATGCCACGAAAATCGGACTGTAAATGCTTTTCACTATCAAGATGGAGAACGGAATGAACTGATCATTTGTCCCTATTTTCCAACTACATGTATTGCATTTAAAAGCAAATACAGTCAAACCTGTCTATAGCGGCCACTCAAGGGACCGGACAAATTTGGTCACTATAGACAGGTGGCCTCTGTATAGAGGTGGTAACTTGTAGATAAAATACCCAAGGGACCGACAAAAAGTGGCCACTATGGACAGGTGGCCCCTCTGTAGAGGTGGCCCCTAATACAGGTTTGACTGTAAAAAGACAGGTGATAATTACCATTTTATTAGAGTCCATATTCAACGTTAATGAGAGGGCTTTGAATTCATATCTGTGATAGGTTTTATCTATTTTGAACATGTTTGAACTTATCTATATACGTTGGAAATACATACCTCATAGTAGCAATATTTAATTAACTTACGCTGTCAGAAAATGAGCTCGAAGTCGCAAGCAAAAAATGGGGTCTGAATATGAATGCTGAAAAGTTCTTAAGTGTAAAGTCATCGCTAGTGTAAAAGAGAAACGTTCCCATGGAGGTTGTAATGGTTTAAAAAAGTCCCTGAGTTTGTTTTCCTTAGAGGTGTTGTCACTGGTACCACAAAAGCCTCCGTATTTGGTAGACTAAGAAAACCAGTATGGAACCAGCAGGATATCTCAAAAAGTGCCTTTTCTGGGCACTTATATTATACTCTTTATTGCCTCATAATGTTTGCGAAACTTGGACACTGAAAATGTCAGATGAGCTTCTTCTATTGCGTTTTGAAATGTAGTTCAAGAGCAAGTTGCTAGCTAGAGAGCCCAAACATACGCAACTTCTTTCTTACATCAAAGTTTGTTGCCACCTAGATATCTATATCATAGCGTGTCTGGGACAAAAGATACAAAACTTGGAAGTTATGTTGCAGTACCATGGCCACACACCAGGGCCCCAAAATGACACTGACCATTTGTCTTCCCAACGCATATCCATATGCCATCATTATGATTCATCTAGGAGTCCCAAAGTGTGCTAAACCACAAAAAAATCTGGAAACACACAGACACAACCGCAGACACAGCAAAAGCAATCCCCCCAATTTTTCATGTAGGTAAAAACCCTATGCACCAAGACATAGAATGGGGCTTAATCAAGTAAGAAGAACACTGCAACATTTGGTGTGGTCAGTGCCTGGTACAGCGTCATGCACTGACTTCACCGCCTCTAAGAAAAAAAACCCAACTATTTTCTTCGCCCAGGTGTGAGGTGAAACGTCAGATCTTAAAAAAACTTGGGAGCAGCCATGAAAGACCGAGTGCTGTGGAGAAATGTTGTGCAACGCCTCATCCCTCCCGCCAGGGACGACAGATGATGATGATGATGATGATGATGAGTCATGACGTCACGCGTTCTTCAATGTGAGTGGAAGAAGCTTACATGTCGCAAAAACGCCTCCTAGCGTACCAATACTGCAATGCCAAGGACAAGCAAGAGCCATACCGGTCGTACCGAAAGCTCTACGACAACACACTGGAGACAATGTAGGACAGTCTTGCATGTGCCGTACAAGTTTGATAGTAGAAATGATTTCCGTAGATCCATTTAAAAGGGCTCATTTGCACCCGTGGCAAATGTGTGCCCAATTTCTGCTACACATTTCAAGCAGCCAAAGAGTCCAGCTGTATAATGCTGGTGTGACTGTGTTGCGCCGAAGGGTGGATATACCGACTTTATAGCGGCTATTTTTGATGGGGTCCTGGAGATTTGATTATATGTATGGAATCCATAAGCGCATCAATTTTGGTCCGTTTAAAAAAATAGCTATAGTGTAAATTATACAGAGAAGCAGCAACAAAATTAGCAAACATATGCCGCAAAGTGAAAAAAACATGAATAAATATGACAATAAAAACTAATGCCATGGCGACGGTTTTATTGTTTAAAAGTATTAATGATTGTTGTTGTAGGTGTTTTGTATTTGTGTTCTATCCTTTCGCCTGGCTGTATGTATGGAGATTGTTTTACGCGATGGATATTTGTAGGGCATTGGTGTTAACAAGAAAGGGGTTCTCTTGTGACCATAAACGTTTCGCATTGTTTATACAAACGAGGTCCTCATTTGCCAATCGGATACATCTTTAACAGTAAGAATAATATTTCTCTCTTTTTGAGTTACATATGGCATATTTTTGAGCATTCTAACATGAAATGCAGTGTATTTATAAACTGTCCTCATTAATTGTGAGAATAGGCCCCTGATTTGCATGATTAGTTTTTAATTAACAGCAAATGTCTGTAAGAAACAAACAACAGTGCTCAGGGTAAGAAAAATCGATTTGGCTCATATTTTTCACAGTGATAGCACTTGGCCCACAACCCCTCAAAATAGCTTTCTTTCCGGTCAAAACTCAATAAGGGTTATCGCCTCCCATAATGTAGTTGAATTTGTCAATCGAATTTGTCTATCGAACGGATTGTAGCAAAGAAACCCACACAGACCATTACTTGCAGTGGTCCTCCAACCACCCTGTCCAACAGAAACTTGGCATTGTAAGAACTCTCATGCATAGAGCGAATACTCTTATAAAAGACCCTACCCTAAGATCAGCAGAAAAAGAGAAGGTGAGAGACGCTCTTAGGCATTGTGGCTACCCGGAATGGGCCCTGAGGGAGGGGGACAACAACAGTAATAGGGAACGAGTGCACAAGGACCATAACACTAGAGAGAAGGCTCCCCCCGCGTGTTACGCTGTACTTCCGTACATGAAAGGTACTACAGAACGACTAAAACGCGCGTTTGCCAAACACAACGTTAGCCTTAATCCAAACCCGGCTACACTCTACGTAACGCCCTTGTGAGACCAAAAGACCCTTTACTGCCCAGTGAGAAATGTGGAGTCATATATAAGTTTGCATGTGAAGAGTGTGGTGAGACGTATGTGGGAGAAACGGAAAGATCGCTAGGGGAACGGACTACCGAACACCAAAAGTCCCTAGATTGCCTGGACGGCAAATCCGCGATTAGCCAACACCACCTCCAATCACGTCACTTGGTCACTACCAAGCCCATCTCGGACAACATAGACATTATTGACTTAGAATCACACAATGCACATAGAAAGATTAAGGAGGCCATCCACATTCAACTAGAGGCTGCGAAGTTGAACCGGAGTGAGGGTTGGGAGCTGCCTACCCCTTCTCCGCAAGGAGGCGGGGGGAGGGGGCAGATGATCCACGCAAGCCTGACCTAGTCTCGTGTTCTCTCGCGAGAACTGAGATTAGGTCATTCCCCTGACGACGATGTACTGACAGACATAAAAAATTTGGGAGGTATGTAATGTACCTTTTCAAAAACAGTCATTGATTGATGAAAATTGTTGTAACGGATTGTAGCAAATTTTTAGAGCAAGCGGAAAGAAATGTGAACAACTTTGTGCGTTTATCATTATATCATGAACAATCCATAACATATGGACCGTTACTGATATCGTAGCGCCCCTGTCTTACAACCTGGTGTGACATCATTGGTGGTTCAGAGCAATGACCCTAATATATGAATTTCACTTTTAAATGGAATGTTCTAGATACGCTATTTTACGTAACGAGCTATTCACATTTCTCGAAAGCAGTACAGCAGATTTCAAGAGACTCGATGCTACAGACAGATCTTTAGATGTCACAACTCCCATTATGCAAAGATAGGCAAATATATCAAAGACTGCTTTGCTATTAGAAAGAATAATGAGACTCATGATTAGCCAACTCGATTGTCACACTATATCAAAGACTTTTATTAGCCCTTCTTGTTATGTTAATTAGGATGTTAAGTCTTATTGTATAGACCTATTTTGTACTTTGTGTAAAAGTCGTTGCTATTTATTGTACCATATAAAAATGTTGTGCAATAAAGTTCATTCATTCATTTTGACGCACCCACAGAAGTTCCAATTCGAGTCCATACAGTATTTTAGCCTATTTTCGACTTGTAGCAGGAAATTTTAAGAAACATTTCATATTGGTGAGACAGTGTAGTGGGGTGGGTACCGGTACAGATCCAGAGGTTCAGGTCCAAAGGATCAGGTCCAGGTCCGGACTGCTTTACTCAAGGTTCTGAATCCATGATCATTAAAGAAAGGTTTCAAAAAACAAAATGCTACAGTATGTATTCCGTGACCCAATGACAGCTGGTAGAATTGAAAGTATAATCTTCAAGCAGATTTGGTCAGATCTTCAGATTTGTGCCTTTTGTTAGAGAGGGCAGAGAGAATACGATTGCATGCTATTTTTCATCCAAACATTTTGTTCGGGATTACATGGATTTGATTTAATTCCAACCTAAGCTATTAAGTTGAGTTAGTACACCTGAGCTTCCCTGCACCTGTCTAAAAGCTAGGATTATTCCCATTAACGGACCTGCATGCAAATTTTCAAGAGACGTTCGTTACCTTGAATTCTTGATGTCAATCAACACGCAAAAAGCTTGGAGGGCCACTCAAAAGTTGGAGCACTGATTGACATGCATATAGAGAGCTTCACTGGCTGGGTTTGCTGCACCGACCTCCGAAACAATTTTAGTGCCAGTCAAAATCATGCATCGAAGGTTCTTCAACGGTCGAAGCATGCAGTTTCCTTGGACAGTAAGTGTCATGCTAACATTGTCATTACAACGACTCTGAAAGTACATTGAATGATGATGCACGAACAGCTGAATATCAAGATGGCCCTGATGCTTGCTTTCGTTGCAAGCTGCAGCTTTGGTACAGTTCTGACACCTCAACCAAACCTGAACTCAACAACAGAACTCAGTACCAGTAGTACGCGTATGGACAGTTTCGATGGTTGGGAGGATCTATCAAAGAACTGTAGCTTTGGCCCCGGCAACAAGACTACTCAAGTGAAGGAAATCGTAACTTCAACTTCATTTGAATGTGCTGAAGTTGGAGAGACAAAAGATCCAGAAAGTTATCTTTTCGGCAATAGCATTCGATATCTTTGGGTGATGCACATTGTGAATGCCATTTCAGTCTGGTCGGTTGTGGCGAACAGTTTACCCTTGGCTGCAATCGTCAAGTATGAGCCGCTGCACAAGCCCGTCTACATACTGATGGCCAACATGGCAGCAAGCGACATTGTGGCTGGGGTGAGTTTCCTCTGTACGAGTTTTACCGTCTACTTTTACGCAAAAGCTGCACTTACTCCTCCCTTGGCTTGTCTCCGTTTCCTCTTCACCACTGCTCTCCTCTCAGCACTGTCCTCCGCTTATAGTCTGCTGGCGCTAACGGGCGAGCGCTACTGGTTCATCGTTCACGGCCTGACGTACGAGAACAAGATCACCAACGATAGATGCAAGGTTGTGATCATCGTCATCTGGATTTGGAGCAGCATCTTGGCGTTGCTGCCTGTGTTTGGATGGAGCTGCACGTACCCCTTGCAGGCAGGGTGTATCCAATATGGCGGAGGGACTCCGAATAATTACCTGGTCTTGGTTCTGACTCTAGTCTTCATCCCGATGGCTGCGATCGTTTGCTTTAACCTCGGTGTCTTCCCCTGCCTCTGGCGGCAGGTTAGCGACATCAGGCGGCAGGAAGCCGCGATCCAGGCCGAGCCTACCACCAGCAGAAAATCAGCCATCACTGTCCTCATCATCACTATCGTGTTTCTGGTGGGATGGCTGCCTTGGTGCGCGGCAGTGGCCAACAAAGTCGCCTGCAAAGAAGACTGCGGCAGCATGGATCCATCGATGATGGTATTTGTCATCCTGAACTCGGCGGTCAACCCCATCATCTATGGCTTCCGACTGGAGGAAGCTCGCCGCCATGTGAAGCGTCTCTTCGTCGGTCACGCCGTGAATGCATGGAACCCTTAGAAAACTACCTGTTCAGATCCTCCACGTACCACAATCATCTCTGACAACAAGGACACTAACAACCTCTGTGATTAGTACGTCACTGCATAAAGAGGCTCTTTCCCACAACCACTACTTTACTGGATATAGGAGAATTCTTTTTTCACAACCGGGTACTTACATAGCTTACGTTTCTATGTCTCTCAGACACCTTCGTCAGAGTTTCTAACTGGAGTTCTGCTTCTCACCGCTATATGTAGCCGATGTAGGTGGCGCTTTTGCGGTGAGAAAACAATCCCAAACGTGGTCAGTTAGAAGCTCTGAGGAAGGTGTCTGAGAGACATCAAAACGTAACCTATGTAAGTACCTACTGGTTGTGTAAAATGATTCTCCTATATCCTATATTCTACCAACCTGATGAAACTATTTTCGGCATTGCTTTACTTCCGCCGAAGTTTCGGTGACTGTGGGCAATGGTGATGATTGGTACACATTTTATAGGTGTCGCTGCCACAGATGCGGTCACAAAATGTTAAGTATTTTAAAATACGTATATCCAGTCATTGTTTATGCGATGTTTATAGCATGTAAAAGGATGTAAAATATACAAAACAGCTGTGTAAAAATTGCATAATAAATGACTATATATACGTATATATGTACTAAGAACTTTACGTTTTGTGACCGCATCTGTAGCAGCGACATAGTCCGCATGTCAGCTTTTGAACACATTTTGACCAAAATGGGAAAGCTTAGATCCTACCCGTTCCTTTTAACTCAAAGAGTCCACAGATTGGGCCAAACGTTTCAAGGAAAAGAGGTTTTTCAAGGGTTTTAGGTGGCGCTACAATAGTATTCCCATTCTGTTCCCATTCTCTATGTGCGCAACGCAACTGTGACGTCTGTCCTGAACCAAAAACCCCTCTGGCCCATGGACTATAAAGGCACAGCTCCTCTTAAGTCATGAATTTACCATACAAAAGACCTACGGAACTTACGAAAGCGTTAAAATCAGGCTAGGAGCAGGTGAAAAATATCTACGGAAATACTTTGAGTGCACCTCTAAGTCAACATGGGCTTTAACCGGGCCTTTGGATAAAGCCCTGCTTTAGGGGACAAGGCTACGATTAAGCTCGAACTTTAAACATATGCAGCCGAACTTTCGAAGTAATAATATCTGTGATTATTATCTGTCAAACTATATTTGACACGTACGGCGAGATCATGAAGTAGAACTGTATCATATACGTCATCATCAATGTCATCATTCTATATGTACGGTATAATCATGATGCTAAGGTGTACATATATTTTATACGTATGGTCTGATCATGATGTAAAGCTGTACTCCATACGTACTCCATACGATTATAATGTAGAACTGTATTCTATACGTACGGTTTGATCATGATGTTAAACTGTATATGTATTCTATACGTATTCTATACGTGAGGTCTGATCATGACGTAGAGCTGTATTCATCTATACGTACGGTCTGATTATAATGTAGAACTGCATTCTAGATCTATACGTACGGTCTGATTATGATGTAGAACTGCATGCATTCTATACGTGCGGTCTGATCTTAATGTAGAACTATATTCTATACGTACGGTCTGATTATAATATAAAACTGTATTCTATACGTACGGTCTGATTATAAAGTAGAACTGCATTCTATACGTACGGTCTAATTATGATGTAGAACTGTATTCTATACGTGCGGTCTGATCATAATGTAGAAATGTATTCTATACGTACGGTCTGATTATGATGTAGAACTGTATTCTATACGTACGGTCTGATTATGATGTAGAACTGTATTCTATACGTACGGTCTGATTATGATGTAGAACTGTATTCTATACGTACGGTCTGATTATGATGTAGAACTGTATTCTATACGTACTGTGTAATCATGATGTCAAACTGTATTCTATATCGAAGTGTGATCATGATGTCAAACTGTATTGTATATGTACGGTGGAATCATGATGTAGAACTGTATTCTATACGTACGGTCTGATTATAATGTAGAACTGTATTCTATACAGTTCTATATATCACAGTGTGATCATGATGTCAAACTGTATTCTATACGTACGGTCTGATCATGATCTAGAACTGCATTCTTTAATGTATTGTGAATACTAAGTCAACATGATTGTCTAGTAGACGAAATTTTTACGCGGCGAGTAAGACAAGCTTCTTGTTGTGTCAGTTTGTGTCTTCTCGATATAACGTTAATGTTTACTGAAGTTTGTTATTGAAAATATGTGATGACGAGAAATACAGGGTGCAAATAACCTTTGTTATATGCTTTGCTTTCATGTTAATGCTTACCTGTATTTGTTTCAATATTTCATTGTTCTGTCACCCTGATCTGATGATGACACGAAAATAATCGTGTTGAGCTTGAGTGTACGTCATGTTCCTAACGTTATATGTTGCAATAGATACGCTTAACGTAATAACCGTTTATATTGGTATTGTTCTTTCATTCTATTGTTTGCGACCTTGTAGCCAATATATTTTGTTCTTTGTCTCCTCTACAAAACAACAAAACAACATGTCATCGAAAATATGTTAAATTTTACCTGTGTGTGAAAGAACCTGCAAACAATGCACGTCAAACGTGGTGGAAGACGAAACACATTTTATGTCAAACTGCTCTTTCTACGATCACGAAAGAAAAGAGCCACCCAAACTTCTTTACATTCACTGACAAAAAGAAAACAGTTCTCCTTCGAACATCACAAAACCCACACATAATAGAAAAGGTGGGATCTTTCGTCTTCCACTGTCTTCGAAAAAGGAGTCGAACCCAATAACCCAGAATCTAGAGTTAGCTTTAGACTAGAGTAGACACCTGTGATATTGTTTTTACACTGTTTGAATCTATCATGTTACCTGCAATTAAACCACTGGCAAGAATTTGCAATAAACTTTACTGTTAAAATCCCATGTTCACTGAAAGTATTTCAGGAGACTCGTATCCATTACACTCAAAGTATTCCAAGTAATTTGTACCTGGTGTAGTCAAATTACTTCCGTAGACGTTTTACACCTGCTCAGCAGAACACAGTATCTCGCCTTTGGGGATTTACATTGTTGAGGACCTTGGAGTGAGGAGGTTTGACACCTTTAAACATATGACAGGGTGCTTAAGAAAGGTCCGAAAATTAAAGATCCCTGATTTCATGGTGCAATCTACAAAATATTTCTAAAAAGGGTTTAAATTTGCCGACTCCTTCTCGTTAAACCCCAAATGTAGCCTCTTGGCATGAACTTGCGATAAAACAATGAACAGCATGCAGATATGTGGTATCACCTGGCTGGAGTACTGCCATCCGACCGCATGTAGCTCGCCGTGATCGTCTAGTGGTTAGGACATTGCGTTGTGGCTGCAATAATACCACGGACAGGTGTGTTCGTGTGTGATGTTCAGTACCACGGACAGGTGTGTTCGTGTGTGATACGTAGTACCACGTACAGGTGTGTCTGTGTGTGGTGTATAGTACCAAGGACAGGTGTGTGTGTGTGTGTGTGTGTGTGTGTGTGTGTGTGTGTGTGTGTGATGTTCAGTTCCACGGATAGGTGTGTCTGTGTTTGATGTTCAGTACCACGGGTAGGTGTGTCTGTGTGTGATGTTCAGTACCACGGACAGGTGTGTCTGTGTGTGTGTCTGTGTGTGTGTTATGTTCGGTACAACGGACAGGTGTGTCTGTGTGTGATGTTCAGTACCACGGACAGGCGTGTCTGTGTGTGATGTTCAGTACCACGGGTAGGTGTGTCTGTGTGTGATGTTCAGTACCACGGACAGGTGTGTCTGTGTGTGTGTTATGTTCGGTACCACGGACAGGTGTGTCTGTGTGTGATGTTCAGTACCACGGACAGGTGTGTCTGTGTGTGATGTTCAGTACCACGGACAGGTGTGTCTGTGTGTGATATGTAGTACCACGGACAGGTGAGTCTGTGTGTGATGTTCAGTACCACGTACAGGTGTGTCTGTCTGTGGTGTATAGTACCAAGGACAGGTGTTTGTGTGTGACAGGTGTGTCTCTCTCTGTGTGTGTGTGTGTGAGTGTGTTATGTTCGGTACCACGGACAGGTGTGTCTGTGTGTGATTTTCAGTACCACGTGTGTCTGTGTGTGATATGTAGTACCACGGACAGGTGTGTCTGTGTGTGATATGTAGTACCACGGACAGGTTTGTCTGTGTGATGCATTAATAAAATGTAGCAAAACAGTCATGCCACTCAAAGTAAACGGGCTATGGAGATGTTAAACGACGTACACTCTTTATAGAATGACGGACTCTTGAATTTTAGTCTACCACACTCTACGGACATAGAGTACGTTACTATGAAGTCGTAGATCTTGTGTACATATTCGAACGCTTAAGCCCTCTTCACTTTGTACATCCCTGGTAGTTTGTGCATTTTTCCCTCTTCTGCAATATCATACAGTTGTACAGTGAGTCCGACAGATAGTGTAAAGTTCAATTAAACATGGTTTATTTTGTAACAATACCATAATGAATACCATATGTTCATATTGTACATGACTTGGTTTACCTCACACCATCATCATTATCATCATGTCATCATCATCATCATCATCACTATCATCATCATCACCTTAATCATCATCATCATTATCATCATTATGACCATTATAACCATCACCACCAACATCATCATCATTATCATCATTATGACCATTATAACCATCACCACCAACATCATCATCATTATCATCACCACCATCATCATCACTGTCATCACTATCATCATCATCATCATCATTACTATCATCATCATCATTATCATTACCATCAACATTATCATCATCAGCATCATCACCACTAACATTATCAATGTCATCATCACCATCACCATCATCATCATCACTATCAACGTCATCACCACCATTCCATAATTTATCCTCCAATACAGTTTCTCATTTATACTTTCTAAACAGGCCTGTTTCAGGTTTGAATGTTGAATGGTGTCCTTCAAATATCGTACAACTGACCGACAATGGACCTACTAGCTGAATGGCAATATATCTAGATACAGTCACATTCATGACAATCAGAGTTGATCGCTTCCTTTGATATAACATGGTTGTGTTTTACGGTAAACGTTACACGTTTGTTTCTCAATTCTCCATGTGATGCTGCATATCTCCTCCTGCTTGTTTGGCGTTGATACCTGTACGTTGCCGCGAGTCTCCGAGGTCACAGGCCACGAAAGGAAATCTGTACAGCGATAAAGTAAAAAAAAGGCAAGTTTATGGTGTCATACCATTCCAGGTAATAACAACTGATTCCACACAGTAGCTCACTATTCCAAGTGTCTCAAAAGTCCAATTTTGACAATTCCTATACAGTCATGGATTTTTACATTTTTTTAAAAATGCAGCCATATTTCAATTTGTTTCTGATGACGTCAATTTAAGGACTGGCCACTTCAAATGAGGGGTCTGCATAAGCCGACAAAATGGACCAATTTTTTTTGGTAATTTTAATTAAAATGCTTAAAATGCCCCATATCTGAAACTCTACACCCGGGCATCTCATCAATGTAGAGTTTCTTTTACATTTTCTAAAGGTGCACTCTCACCGCACTTGCGTCAAGCTTGTGCCACTGCG
The DNA here is from genome assembly GCA_019207045.1 of Branchiostoma floridae x Branchiostoma belcheri. NCBI lineage: Eukaryota > Metazoa > Chordata > Leptocardii > Amphioxiformes > Branchiostomatidae > Branchiostoma > Branchiostoma floridae x Branchiostoma belcheri. Next base: position 33,125,323 of record CM033023.1, read on the forward strand.
GGGTTCGTTTACTGCGTCAATGCTTCGTTATTTTCTCCGATTCTTTATAATCTAAGATTGCGTAATACGTAAAAATATGACTTAGAACAAGGCATAATACACAAAAAGTAAGAAAATTCATTCTTTATCTCTGAAATTTGTTGAGTATCTTTGGAACCCCGCAGTGAAGCAAACTTCCTTTAGTAAAGGGGGTCTACAAGTCTTAAAAAGGCTAAAACGGGACGATGCAGCAGGCGTGTATTACTGACCTGTGTCCTCCTAGACATTGCCCTGTTGAAGGAGCAGCGCCCTCGTGTGGCGATTGTGGCGGACGATCGGCCAGCGGGTCAGCCACGGCCCGTGCACGGTCGTGTCAAACTCGTCCACTTCTTTACCCTGTTGAAATGATAGCATAGATAGTAACTAGGGGGCCTACACCTACACCACTTACCCCAAAAGCTATCTACCACTTGAAAACCATGACTACTACATATCTCAAACTCAAGATATCAAACATTGAAGTTCTGCTGCAGTACCGTAACAAGCCACTAGGTGCCAAAAATCTAATCGTTTCCAGGTCTCATCAAGACCTACACATATACCAAGTATCAACACAATCCATTTAGGCGTTTGTTAGTTATGCTGGTCTTCTACATACACACACATACAAAGAGAGAGAGAGAGAGACACGCACACAAACACACACACACACACACACTCACACACACGTTTGCTTTAGGATTATTATTACCTTCACCAAGAAGTTTATGTTTTGTTGCTGTTTGTGGATGGTGCGTTTGTAGGTCTGTTTTTTTGATAGCATAACTCGTGAATTTGTGGATGATTGCTGGCATGATGAACTTCAGTGGCTTTCTTTGGTACTGCAGCAGAACCAATCTCCATCTTAGTTACATTCATAAAACAAAAAGTCTTCCAAAGCAGCCAGGGCGCCCGATTGTATCACTTCTTCTAACGCCCTGTGTACAACGGGTCATGATCATAGCGTGTCCAGAATGTGAGATGTTAGAACCTTGTGTCCTTCTGGACTACCAATGAAAGACACTTGTCCTTTTGTTTGCTGAGTTATCAAAATAAACGTACTTCTCAAGTATAGAACAAGCAATTCAAGGGACGTAGGTATTCTTTACAATATTACGACTAAGACATTTAAAGATGCTATATATCTCTTAAGATATTTTGAAATGTACGACTGAATCCCTTTGAGAATTGAATCATCTCAAAGTGATGCATTCGTGTATTTTTAGCCAGCTTCAGAGCTAGTCTGTGTAACGCAAAGTCGGCTGTCCAGGGCTGATTGACCCCTCTCTGCTTGGGCGCGGCAATGTAGGACGGGCCAATGAGAAGCGCGATTAAATCTGGCTACTTCAGAGCAATCGTTCTACTGTAAAGAATACCTCCGCCCCTGAGGCGTAGCAAAAAAAACACTCACGGAGAGTCCAGTGCTCATCTCCAGCTCGCTCCCACGGTCGGCGTTGAAGAACTTGTCCCATTCGCTCTGTTGCACCTTGTAGGTTGGATCCTTGGCGGTGCGCATCAGAACAGGCCTGCGCTTCCCCCAAAATCCGCTAGGCTTGTCAGGATCCTGCCAACGCAGATCCAGGCTCCAGCGGATTTGATCCGTCTTATTCGGGAGACTGTTTATTTCATGGAAGTACCATAAGTTACTTCATTTTTGGCGACGCCTCAGGAGCGAGCCAAATTGCATAGTATCCAAAGATATGTGCTTAATCCCTGAAATCGTCAACTGTTGCCCAACAGCAACAGTGAAAAAGATTGTACTATCTGTATACATGTGATTATCAAAGCAATGTCAATGTTCCTGAATTATATCTCAAGCATTTTTTAAAGTAGCAATTGAATGAAATTCCGTTTGTCATTCACGTAAAATTTTGGTCTTTAAAAAAACACACACACCTATATGCTATTCAAATTGTCTACTGTCGAGTCCTGTGCGTTCCTTGTGTGACAAATTACAACGGGCATGTGACATCATAGAAATGGCTCATACTCAGACTAGAAGTCACAATTTGTGACGTCATTATCGTAAATACATTAATGTTCGCGGGGATTTAATTTCGCGTTAGCAGGAAAATTGACTTTTCGCAGTGGCTTTAAGTTTGCGGTATCGCCATAGTCCGTAGTCTCATACTATGATGGAAAAATGTTCGCAGTAAAGTGGCCACCGCAAAAACCGCGAATATAAAACATTTCTGCATTTACAGTAACCTGTCCAAACGAAGAGCACACAGTAGACAATTGATTTAAAGATTTCGTAGATGTTTGCATAAAATACCAAATCTTACGTGAAAGATAGAGAAAGTCTCATTTCATTGGCACCTTAAGCAATGTACCTTCTGTGCGGAATGGCATTGTTGATGAATAAGACGCCCCCATAAGGAACTTCACAAGTCACCACGTCAGTCTTTATAGTGACACCTACCAAAACGAAAAAATAAACGTTTCACTGACGCTAATCACAGACTTGCAGCGGCTGCAATCTTTTGTTATCCGTAACTGGTATTAAAGTACCGCTTCCGTACGAAATCGTACGGAATCCAACGAATTTTGGGAGCACACAGACATGCCGTAGTACGTAAAGTTTACGTGCATGCAGAAGTTTCTTCCTTATGATTTTGTACGGAGCCGGAGGCGGTACTTACCATTTACGGGTCCAAAAAGATTGCTCATGTTTTTGCACGTAGACAACCCGCCGTAAGTGCAATCTGTCCGTACGTTATTTTGGGGGAAGGCCACGTCCGCCACGTATATCTGAAAACGTTCAGGCTGTACAAGGCAGGCGCGTCGCCCGTACTGTTACGTACTGGGGGGGGGGGGGGGGTGGGGGGTGGGGTGTGCATCCGCAGCCCTATGGCATACAAAGTTTTGCCTGCACGTTAAGTGCTCCCCAATCCGTTGGATTCCGTACGAGTTCGTACGGAGGCGGTACTTACCAATTACGGATCCCAAAAGACTGCCCACGTTTTTGCACGTAGACAGCACGCAGTTGCACATACGGCGGGTTGTCACGGCTGACCTTCTAGCTGCAATATTATTGTTCTTTAAAACTATCCAGTAAAGATGCTGTGATTGGTGACAACACATTCCACTCTACGACATTTTGCGCGCACGCATCAATCCTAGGATAACAACCCTAGCACATGAAGGCTTGACTTTTTCTTGTTTTCTTTTGAGCTGGTATTAGCAGCGCTTACCCAGTGTCCTCTCCATCTCCTCCTCCAGTACTTCGACGTACCACGTCCCTCCCACCACCCCCACGTGGTCGGCTGTCACTCCCTTCCGGTGGCCCCCACGCACGACCTGAACAGTAGGGACAATGTCATAGTGCGTCGATGTAGGTTAGACATCCAAGTAATAAGATACACCAAAAAGTAGTTACTCAAGAAACTGGATATGATTTTGAAAACGTCTCCAAACCATACCCAGTTGCTTGAGTAACTACTTTTTGGCGTGCAATGTCATAGTATTTCAGACGATAGTTTCATCAAGTTGGTAGAATATAGGACATAGGAGAATTCTTGGACACATGTACAACCAGGGAAAACTTACTGTGCTTACGTTTCGGTGTCTATCAGACACCTTTCTCAGAGTTTCTGACTGGAGTTCTGTTTTTTGCTGCGATATGTAGTAGATGTAGGTGGCGCTTTTGGATAAGATAGTCAACCCCAGTGATGAACCGGGAAGAGGGGGATACAAACTTGGCCACGTTTGGGATAATGTTCTCGTCACAAAAGCGCCACCTACATCGGCTATATGTAGAGGCGAGAAGCAGAACTCCAGTCAGCACAAGCTCTAAGGAAGGTGTCTGATAGACACCGAAACGTAAGCACAGTAAGATTTTTTCCTGACTGTGTACAATAATTCTCCTATATCCAATGGTACACTATGTCCAGCACAAAAGCATAAAGTTCTGCTGCAGTACCAAGCTACCACCGCGAGTACGGTAATAACCAATAATAGATAATTATTACCTCCATGAAAGATGACGATATCGTCTTTGGTGTGTTTGTGTGACATTGTGTGTGTGTGTGCGCATGTTTGTGTGTGTGTGTGTGTGTGTGTGTGTGTGTGTGTGTGTGTGTGTGTGTGTGTGTGTGTGTGTGTGTGTGTGTGTGCGTGCGTGTGTGCGTGCGTGCGTGCGTGCCTGCCTGCCTGCCTGCCTGCCTGTCTGTCGGTGTATTTGTGTTTCCGGATATTTGTGGTCAGCATATAACTTTACCACCTCGGGAAGGATTAAAAGGCTCTAGATATTTCATGGAGGTATGCGTTCTTCAAACTCTTGTTAGTGTTATTACATGTTATACTGACGCATAATACACCTCCACATTTCACACTGATCTGATATTTTGAAATCTTGTCCTCATGCTGTTTTCTAATACCTAAGTCCCTTCTATTTTACCCCCGCCCATATCATTATAAGCAGACGCATACCTGCATACAGCCATTCTCCACAGTAGCGTCCAGCAAAGGAATCCAAGCCACCGGAATCAACGTGCCCAGAGACTCCGGCAGAGTGTAGCAGTTGTCTGTCAAAATACAAGCAATCTTGGTATGCCCAAAAGCAGTTACTCAACCAACTGGATGATTTTGTCTTATAATGTCTCCTATTGGACATCAAATTGTCTTCATTCATAGTAAAGGTATAGAAGACCAGTTTTTTTCCAGATCACTTCAGTGTCACTGACGAAAGATGGTGGATACCATATGAAACGTCTGCCCGTTTCCAAAATCATATCCAGTTGCTTGAGTAACTGATTTTTGGCATATCTTATTACCTGGATGTCTAATCTCCACCGACGTACGCAATCTTGAAAGTTGATCTGAGTTAGTGAATTACATTATAGAAAAGTCACAAGATATGATTTGTGGTGGTGGTGGTGGTGGGGGGGGGGGGATTGGGAATTTCCACTTTGGACCATTTGCTGACGTCACACTCCAGACGACACACGTGTCCAGAGCTATTGAGTCAGAAAGCTGAAGAGGAGTTAGTCATTAAGTCAAATATTTAGGTGAGTTTATTTCTTTAGTAGGAGAAAATTTTAACTTTTCGTATGCTTAGCTTTATTTTATGTGTGTGAGTGTGTGTCTGTCTCTCTGTGTGTATGTATGTATGTATGTATGTATACATGTATGTCTGTCTGTCTGCCAAAAGAACTCGCGGGAATGCCTGGATAGAAATTCGTCATATTTGTTCTGTTTTATCCATGTCGAAAATCTATCTAATTCGTATTTCTGTAGAAGGCACAGTAATTTGAAGCTTTACCTTGGTGCCAGGGCACAGTTGTCTCATCATTGCTTGGTACCTATGGAACAGGGTAAGAATATTGTCACGTGTGGCCATCAGCATTGTCAGCAAGCCGAATAGCATTGACATTGTCATCATCAACATTGTCAACGTTAACATTGCCACCGTTGGGAGCAATTATTCACCAATTTGCAAGGAAAAATCGAAGGATGGTTAACGTTGTAGGGCTTTAAAATGTATTTTAATCGACTGCTGTACCCAGTGAGTATTATTACTATTAACGTTAATTACAAATATTAAGAAGAGTTTTTCTCGTATTCCTACAATCAGAGAGTCCAAAGGTGAAGATCCTAACTTGTAAACAGTTCTTGTTTAAACCATGATTCAGAGGCACCACGCCCAGATGTGTGCTTTTAATGTCTAAGGAGCCTTCAACTTTGCATATTACCCATGATGCAACGCATTCAGCATGCGTAGTTTAAACCATGAGCCTAAGGTAGCAGAACACAGCACTAATATTTATCCGCGACCCCCGGATAGGGTAAAAAAAAGTAGCGCGGTCGAAATCACTGTAACATGAAAGACAGCGGGGCATGAACTTTGCTATCTGGTAGTATAATGAGTCGAATTTCAGGTCGTGTATATAAGATTATGGTGTTTGCCCATTCCCTGTATCATTACGCGTGACCTTTACAGCTTACTACCTCGGCGAGTCGGCTGCAGTTCCGCATGGCCCCGCATGACCCCAATTAAATGAGAGCTTTAGACAATTTCAAAACAATAACCTTTTGTGGTTTTCACTTATTTTGATCGGTTATACCCTCGACTGCAACATATAAGTGTATCGTGCTTGAAAACTGCACCCTACTATGATTATCAGCGTCGATGTCAGTCACCCTGTGGCCCTTAACTACAGAAATCCCCATGGGCCGAAAACTTTGTTCTACCTTGAACCTAACTTTACCTTCGGCCGAAGGTTCCACAGCGGGTTGCCTGCTATCTCCGGACCAACCAGCTGCTCCATTACATTCAGCAGTCGGTCGTTGACCCACAGGTCACAATAGGCCTGGGGAACGAAAGTGTATACAGGAACGCTGTGTTTACAGACAGATATGTATATCGCAGTGTCGTAACAAATATTTACATTCAAACAGACTAGGACAAAGCGGCACTGCGCTCAAGTTAATAACTTATATCAAAACGTATGTTATATGTCTATTATGCCACATACACGGTACAGACAGAAGATAGTTTTTTTACCTTCCCGACCGAAGTCAGGTAGCCATTTTTACATCTGGGTGAAGTGAGGAAGGCCGTATGTTATAAAGTGCCTTTCCCAAGGGCACAACGTCGGGTGCACGGCGGGTATTGAACTCAGGACCTCTAGATTTCGAATCGAACGCTCTACCAGTTACGCCACACGCAACGCTATGTTCAAATATATGGCTTAAATGTTGGTACTGACATGTTTTTTTATAGTTTTCCAGTTATGTGTATTCTTTTTCAGTCGTTTGGCGTTTTTGTATGCGTAAATGTGTAATAAAGCGCAATTATAACCTAATGATAGTATGTAGAAATAACACTAGAGTGGTAGTCTTGATTATGATCGCAATGGGGAAACTTACTGGATAGTTGTAAGAGTGGCACGAATATGGACGCATGAGTGTACATGTATCTGTTTTCATGCATTCTTTCTGTATTGTTTTATGTATTTTATTGTGTGAATGAATGAATGAATAAACAAACAAACAAACGAAAACAGCATTGTCGACATTTCTGACCTTGTGAATCTTGCCCTCCTTGAGCAGCAGTGCGCATGTCCCAGGAAACTCCTCCTCCATCATTGTCAGCCGTGTGAACAGGTCAGCGTCTCGGTACTTGTCTGGGAGATGGATGGATGGATGGATGGATGGATGGATGGATGGATGGATGGATGGATGGATGGATGGATGGATGGATGGATGGATGGATGGATGGATGGATGGATGGATGGATGGATGGATGGATGGATGGATGGATGGATGGATGGATGGATGGATGGATGGATGGATGGATGGATGGATGGATGGATGGATGGATGGATGGATGGATGGATGGATGGATGGATAGATAGATAGATAGATAGATGGATGGATAGATAGATAGATAGATAGATAGATAGATAGATAGATAGATAGATAGATAGATAGATAGATAGATAGATAGATAGATAGATAGATAGATAGATAGATAGATAGATAGATAGATAGATAGATAGATAGATATTTTTTGCGCAACAATTGTGTCAGTGACAATGTCATGCTCCTACGCAGGGACATCCAACAGCCAAACTGCATGTCGAGATGTGCCCTGCTCTTTCAACTGACCGCCCTGCCTATAAATATTAATGAGGTTAACCTTATACATGTGAGACAACTTTTGAAAACGGAAAGCCTATTCTCTGATTGGCTGACAGCTGAGTTTTTTTTGGGGGGGGGGGGTGTACAGGAACTCAGAGTTACGGTTGAAAGAGCAGGGTACATCCAGACAGGCAGTTTGGCTGTTGGATGTCCCTGCGTAGGAGGATGTGAGAATACATGGCAATGTATATACAACAAAAGTTACAGTCTAACACTACACATATACGGTATATCACAACACATTCAGTTACTACACTACTAGTGGTCTACATTGAGTGGAATTTATGGCAAGTTAAATAAAGGGAACTATTTCATACATCAGATTGAGCATCTCTATGCTACAAGCGATATAATATTTGTCAAAAGTTATTTAGGAATAGTACAGTTTCCTTTTTGTGTAGCATGATAAATGCATTGACCTAGGTGGATAGATATGGAATCATGACATGATAGAAGTATATTGAAGGTGTCACCACTTGTGTGTGGTAGAGATATATTTGACTTACATGTGATTGATTGCATTTACATTTGTCTTTCTTCATTGTATTGATGAGCAAACTCGTTAAGAAAACAAACTTTTCTCTATGATTTCTAACGATGAAGAGGAACCAACTTTTGATCTTGCCAGCTGCATACAGCCTCTCTGCCAGAGCGTCCACCAGTTCCCCTGTACCATCTCTGCTGGGCTGGAGTTCCTCGGGCGTGAAGAAATCCTTGACTAGAACAAAGCCCTGTGTAGGCACACCGTGGAGACAATTGTGTGAAAGTCCGTGTGTGACAATTGAAATAAGTGTGGCCATAAAAACTATTGCCATGGCGACGGATTTATTGTTTATAAGTATTAATGATTTTGTTGTAGGTGTGTTGTAGGTGTTCTACCCTTCCGCCTGGCTGTATATATGAAAGTTGTTTTACGTGATGGATGTTTGTAGGGCGTTGCTGTGAACAATAAATGTGATATCTTGTGACGAGTGACAATAAATGTTTCTCATCGATTATAGCAATGGAGTCGAGGTCCTGATTTGCCAATCGGATATATCCTTAACAGCAAGCCTAATATTTATCTCTGTTTGAGTTACATATGGCATATGTTTTAGCATTCTAACTTGAAATGAAACTCAGATGTAATCTTAATCGTTGGAGTATCAGTTACACTCGGCTACTTTGTAATTCCCTTCGGGGAACGGAAGAATACAGATTGCAACTACGCATGCGGGGGGAAAATCAACGGATGCTTACGAAATTTTTGGAATTCTTGTCAAACAGACGCACACTATATTGTTAGGCTCGCCCCACGAGGCATCGCCAAAAATGGGTAACCGCTACATTATGTGATATCATACAAAACTATATAGTTCCATGATCCACGGACACATCCGATCCCATCGCCAGATAACCATGCCTTTATCAAGACTTTAAGGTCTCATTCGTGTATTGCTTATACCCCCTCACATTATATACGAGCTTCGGACGTACTTCGCGATCGCAGAAAGGTCGGCTGATTTTAAGATCTTAAGATGGTCTTGCGTATTTTTTCGCCCAAAATTTGTTCCCCTCACATATAAGCGAGCCTCGTGCGATCGACGGTGAATAAATCTATGATAATGAACCTCCCATGACCTCTTGCACGCGGACAAGGGAACACAAAACGTTAAATGTCATTTAGAGCTCGTAAACTAGTCTTCCGATCGAATCACGCCTAATTTGAGGGGGGTATTAAGAGTACCTACCCCCAAAACAAACGACTGCATAAACGGGTGTTAGTAGATTCTGAAGTTGGAAATTCCATTTTATCCTTCCCAACTAACCTCGAGTAATGTTTTCTACAAACAAACAACAAACAAACAAACAAACAAACAAACAAACACACACACACACACACACACACATAAATTTACATACATATACGCTGCAGTACCGTAAGAAAGCGGCAGGTAAACCATTTTCGAACTTGAACTTCTTTTCCACAACAGGTACTTCTCAAGTCCACACCTTCTCAAGTTATGCTGTTAAACAGACCTACACCACCTTAACCGCTAAATATTGTGACAGACCATACTTAGCTTCTCGAGTTATATGCTGTTGACCTACATATAGAGACACAACATTATGTCATAACCGAAAATATAACCTTTTTGTCGAAGGTAACTACACAAGATTTTCCTTGGAACAAGCGACTTGTACGATGTTCACGTTACCCATAATATCCAAGCAGACCCACTCCTTGGCCAGTCTGGTACTATCTTATGCCATTGTACGATCTGCTTAGAGATTAGTTACCTAAACAGCCTTTGAATCGTTGGTTCAGGGTCAGGTTACAAGTTACAGATACAGAATGTAGTGCTTTATACTTATGCACCGCCTTGAATAAGTTCTTCATCGTCTTAAACTCACCTCTTCAAAGTACTGCTTGACTTGTTCCCTTGTCAGCTGCCCAGGCTTGTCTTCCTTGGGCTGTACGGGAGGTGTGGTGTAGACTTCCGGACAGGCTTCCATAGTGGTTACCGTTTTTCTCACTCACTGCTCAAAACAGAGGGGGTTCACTTGTTCAACAAGGGAGGGTCAATACATGCGATATGCAAATTTGGACATCGCACTTTGTTCTGACACGACATAAGGGCGATGCCAAACTACGAACTTTGGACTTAATTCTGGCATTGCGTAAAGATAAGGGCACAACCCGCCGTACGTGCAATTTGTCCGTACGTATTTTGGAAGGCCACGTCCACCACGTATTTCTGAAGACGTTCAGGCTGTACAGGGCAGGCGCGTCTCCCGTACTTCACGTGCGGGGGGCGAATTCGCAGCCCGATGGCACACAAAGTTTTTCCTGCACGTTAAGTTCTACGGCGTGTCTGCGTGCTCCAAAATCCGTCGGATTCCCTACGAGTTCGTACGGAGGCGTTACTTACCACTTACGGATCCCAAAAGATTGCCCGCGTTTTGGCACGTAGACAGCACGTATTTGCACGTACGGCGGGTTGTGCCCTTAGCTTAAGGGACTTCCAAACATAAACTGTAGATTTTGGGCCCTTGTAAGGGTCAAAATGTCACTGTTTAAATAACCGACAGGGGAGTGGACAACACGTGGACAAAGGACTTTGGATTTTGGTAGTATGTCCTGACATGACTTCAGGGCGATGCCAAATTTTACCTTGACCTTTTGACCTCTGCCCTGCACCTGTATCCATACAGCCGGTATAACCGCCGTTTTTACACTCAATGATATGATGTATTGTAATATAATACACCCATTTCTATTGCATAATCTGTCAGATAATCCACAGATATGTATTGAATCGAATTAATTTCTACGAGTTTGTCCCAAGCAGCTAAACGATACAGTCATATTCTTCTTGTCGACCCTGACCTTCTGACATGTGTAAAACTGGCTCCTGTAAATGACGCCACCTGACAACTCTTGGCAATACTGCAGCACTAAGCAATGGTTTGCCATTTGGGTGTTGCTTAAAATTGTAAGAAGAGAATGAGGATTGCAAGCGACAAAAGTGATAGGAGAAAGGATTAGAATTGCAACCGCCTAGAGTGTGCAAAAGCCAATTGGAAACAGCAGCGAGTGTTCAAAATATGTTTGGAAGCACAAAGAGAGATGGAAGAGAAGGAAAGCACATGCGTCCAGCTACCGACATATTGAAGCAGTTAGAGGGACAACAACAACAAGTGAAGACTTCAATTATATTATTCTGTATGCTATGTCTTTGTTGTGACCTGTACTTAGCTCGGTTGGGCATGCAATGTACAATAAAGGTCTTCATTCATTCGTTATATGTAAATGTAATCTGTAAATGTATGACGTGTGTTGACTGACTAAAAGCTGTGTGACGAACACGGAAAATAGTAGACGAAGAATAAAAGAATGGAAATTGTTTTTCTCCTATGTGTGCATACATAAATGAATTCAATATATCTGATAGTTTTCCGAACAAGACCAAGAACGTCTTTGAGTGTTGTTTTCGATACCCCTCTTTCAAAGTGTAACAAACAAAGAAAACGATTTCATGTGCATTTGATTTGTCTCGACCGAGAAAGAAAACGTGCACTGTTTGCCACCCACTCAATATGATTTTTCTTTCATCTTTGGTTTCAGATTTCTTCATTTTTTGCATTGTTTTTCGGAGCCGGCCTGAGGTAGTGCGTGTAGTTTTTGCTGTGCAGAATCCTGACAAGTCACACCATGCCGGGAGGGCAACAGCAGTCTCAAACTAGGGACACAGGTAGGTGTTTATGAAAATATCTTCTCTCTACACATATCAGAGGCGAATATAAATTTATAAATAGAAGTTTACTTGCAAGTTCATGCCCAATGGCTAATTGCAAGTACATGGTATAAACAATGTGACAATGAACAGTTATAAACAATATTCTAGATCTAATACTAGTGTCGGCTATTTATAAAAAGGTTGCAATTGGGTTTGACTTCTTTTTTTGAAACAGCCCCAACTTTTCTACATTTTGTGGGTTCCGCGATTTCGAGAGAAAAGTGGCTTTCTGTTCGTCTGTGAATGTGGGGAAGTTGGGATATGTCTTTGTGGCTTCTCTAAACAAAGTGATTCTTTCGGTTTGGTTGAATGGACATTTGGAAATAAAATGTGTTTCGTCTTCCACTGCTTTAGATGTACAGTATTTACAAATTCTTTCACACACTGGTAATCTCTTATATCTCCCTCTTTCTACTTCAAGAGGATGAGCGCTAATTCTGACTTTGCTTATTGCGGAGCGCAGCTCGAAATCAACTAGTTCTGAGTACTTCTCTCTAGCGTATACAGATTTACAAGTTATATAGAACCCCAGCTTACTGGTATCTATACTTTGGGGTTATTACGTAGAAACGTCTGGATATACATATCGGTAATTCTATTCCTTATCAGATTACACACATATACAGGGTCACATGAACAGGGGAAAGGTGTCAATGTGCCATAGACGCCTTTGTATATGTTAATGAAATGATATTATCATAGATAATGAATATATATTTGTAAACAGTAATATTGTATTTTGATTCCATGAAATCTTTAAATGACTGTTACTCTCCCTAATACATACCATCGATGCTATTTTGATTTCGTAATTTTTCTCCAGGCACCACGCCCAAAGCCTTCTGGCGGCCGCAGACTGATTGGCAGGCACGTGCCGACGCCGCTGCGAATATACCCAATCCTATGTACGCCTCCAGAGAAGGTAGAACTTTTCAAGTCTGCTTACGGTGCCCTTGTTATTGTCTCGCTTTTAAGCCTTTACTGTATGAAGTATGTGCACTTGATTTTGTAATTTCCTCCAGGCGCTACAAGTGCACCCGTGCAGCAGCCGCAGACTCATTGGTGGTCAATCACGAACGCCGCTCAGAGTATACCCAACCCTTTACATGTACTCAGAGCAGGTAAAACTTTGTAATCCTGTTGTTTTCTCCTGCTTCTATTTTGTTTTAATCTAACTGTGTCTGTCTACAGTTGTTGTAAGCTTTTCGTACAGTCAAAAACTGATTATATTCCTAGATAATCCATTTGTTTTCTCGGAGGAAAGGCAGTCTTTGATCTTTGTCGACAGAACTATGATTCTGTCATGCATAGACTGCTAGATTTATACGACATCGAAATAGTACGTCAATACTGAATCAACTAGAAAAATCTGATTTCTAAAGCAACAATACATCGATGTAATCTTGAATTGTAAAATATCAATAAAAGGACCCCAAAAGTTAAAAGAACACATCGTGTGTACTTTTTCTTCGGTTTGATTGCTTGTTTAATGCAAAGGCGTCAAATGTGACCCTTAGAAATATTAGTTAGAATTTAGAAGTAAGAAATCATAGTTCTAATATTTTCAATATCGTTTAGCTATCCATTTGTTAAACAATATTCTACCAGTGGACTCTGCCACTCATGCAAGCTGTTCATTGATATTACCGATTTTTCTACTCTGGATCAAAGTAAATCTGTAATTTCCAACTCAAAGTTTTACTTTAATTTTCGAATCTATAATCCCGCATTTGTGAGTCCTTTGTTTGTCATTCCTCGACAGAGACAGGAGTTCAACAATCAAAATGTGGGTAAATCCAGTTTCTGTGTTGGAAATTACACTACAACGCTAAAAAGCATTTGCTGTATCAAAAGCTTTTAAAATTTGTTCAGATCGTACGTATCCGGGTGGAGCAAGGGTTCTTGGTGGCCTTTGTACCTTCATCCGCTCCAATCGCAGCTGCATGGCCGCCGGAATTGCCGTGCTGCTGAGCTTGATTGCTGTTGGATTCGCCCCTCTGACGTTCATCAATAAAGAGGTATGCACTCTTGTAGCACAAAGCCTTTTTTTACAACATCTTCCCGCTGATTCTGCTGTTCTTCAACTTTTTGAGGCACTACCAGGACAGAATATACTGCTTTTTTGCCTTATTTTCTTCTTCTAACGTTTGGTACTCTTACTTTCGTCTTTAGGAAATAACTCAACTGTCTACCACTGTTGACGCCGTAAAGCGCGGTCAAGACAACATGTCCACCACTATTGACGCTATGAAGCGCAACCAAGACGACATACGTCAGCTGTCACCCACTGTTGAAGCCTTGAAGGACGACCAACACAACATTTACACCGCTGTCGACGCCTTGAAGCGCAACCAAGACAACATGTCCACCACCATTGACGCCTTGAAGCGCGACCAAGACAACTTGTCCACCACTGTTGACGCCTTGAAGTGCGACCAAGAGAACATTTCCACCACTGTTGACGCCTTGAAGCGCGACCAAGAGAACATGCCCACCACTGTTGACGCCTTGAAGCGCGACCAAGACGACATTCGTCAGCTGTCATCCACTGTTGACGCCTTGAAGCGCGACCAAAGCAACATGTTCACCACCGTTGATGTTTTAAAGCGCGACCAAGACGACATGCGCAAACTGCGCATCACTGTTGACACCTTGAAGCGCAACCAAGAGACCATGTCTACCACTGTTACCGCCTTGAAGCGCAACCAAGAGGACATACGCCAATTTTCCACTACAGTTGACGCATTGAAGCGCAACCAAGACGACATGTCCAGCACAGTTGACGCCTTGAAGCGTAACCAAGACGACGTGTCCGCCAATGTTGACGCTCTGAAGTGCGACCAAGACGACATACGCCAACTCTCCACTACTGTTGAAGCCTTGAGACGAGATCTGGACAAGGAGCGCAGCCGAACCGCCACATTAGAGCAGCGTCTTCACGAGATGAGTAAGGCACTGCGTATCATTGAGTTGCCATCATATCATGATAGTGAATGAAGCAAAATTTGGGACATGAACAATCATTATTTCATTGATATTTTTCATATTGATTAATGATTCTTAAGTCTGCAGGGTGATTTGCATTGATAGATAGAACCTGAATTCTCAGCTATAGTTAATGTTCTAAACAAAATTTCGTCTGTTGTTAACTGCTTTCAAAGTACTAGTATTCTGGAGAGTTACTCGGCATTGTATCATGTTTTAACACACTGTATGTCTGTCTCTAATGATTTATGATGATACATGTATGACATGTTCTACAGTAATTGCAAGAACTGAAGCTACAGAAACTATCTGGCTTCATTTCCTTACACGTATATACATGTATATACAGTCAGTCAGTAATAACAGACTAGTGTGGCGATATGATCTTCTTATGGCACAAATGTAATAATTTGCATTTTCAATATTACCAACGTCAATATTTACGTCTGTTGTTGACTCAATTTTTTTCAGGATCTTGTCCTAAAGGTTACATAATGTGGCATAAAAACTGCTACAAGGCCTTCAACATAAGGGAGACCTTCAAAGGAGCGGCCTCGACCTGTCGTCAAGATGGCGGCAACCTAGCCATGCCCCGAGACGCGGAGACCAACGCCTATCTGATCTCCTTGTACAAGACCGTGAGCGACAAGGGTGCTTTCTGGTTCGGCCTGCACGGTCTGCGCGAAGAGGGAAGCTATCAGTGGGCGGATGGTTCTGCACTTGGGACGTACAACTCCTGGGCTCCGGGTCAACCAAACAACAAGGGTGGCAACCAAGATTGCGTTATTTACTCCGCATTGGAGAAAGACATGTGGAACGACTACCATTGCCACTGGCAGAGTCGTTTCATATGCCAGGCTGTCCCAGGTATCTTAAGGCAGTTCCTGACACTTTTGGGTCCAGTAGACATTTCACATCAGACAAACTTTATCAGACCTTCATTTCACTCGTTATAGCCCATGTCAAATCACATCATTCCACACTTCATCCCTGCTAATTGTGCTCATATTTTCCAGGACGTCCATAAGCGACAGGCGAACTCTCACCACCACTGTACATGTACAGCGTCTCTGGCCATCCACAGGAAAACTAACTAGAAGAGAGTGACATTTTGACCTTATTGTCATCAATCATGAAAGATGATTTGAAATATCTTTGAGAAACTGTAACGGAAAATATGATACATGCAGTGTACTCAAACTACCTGCTACTCCATGTGCCAAGATTAGACTTCCTCTCTGTTATATGTCAGGGCCGGTCTCAAGGTATTACCATATACGAATTCCAAAGGGAATACGTTCGGGCTATTTTTAGAAGGTTTACAACTCAATGACAGCACTGTACCAATGGCTACGCCCATGAGGCGTGGCCAAAAAGGTGAAATCTGGAATTAATTGAGTGGGCCAAATTACCGGTATACCATTGTTTTCGGTTATATTCTTAGAATTTGTTGAGTATGAAACTAACGCAGAGAAAACAAAGGTGTCCTCATCTGTTTGTAATTTTTCCTCCCCACCATTTTGTGCACATGGTGAAGCTAAAATAAAGAAAACAAGTGCTTTAAAAAAAGCTGTATCTTGCCGGGTAGTAGGGATTTCGTCAGGAAAAGGTACCTCGGCGCTTCACCAGTGTTCATCAGTAAACATGAGGATCACATCAAAATAATCAGAAACAACCAGAACAAGTGCTTTAAAAAAGCTGACATTTTGCTAAGGTTTGCATGTGTGAACGTTTTTCTAGTTATTAGAATGTCATGTAAATAGAAATAGAGTAACTAAATCTGATATGGTCGCATGGAGAGATTCACCAATATGCAAATGAGGTTTGTCCAGGAATATAAGAATGAACATGTTTAGTGAAACTTTTTGTCATACAGGATGCAATTATTTTCGAGAAAATCAGTTTCTTCTCGTGCAATTATGTGATATAGATGTTGTATGGGCATTTTAATGAAAGTTAGAACGACATATACCCTACATGTACATGTCTGTTCGTTCATTCAAATATCCCAACAGCGGAAAAATGCAGAACTACAACAGAAATTCCCAAATGTTCTGGTCAAAAGACAAAAGTATTGTTTACTAGTACTTTAATGGTGTAAAAAAAAATTTAAAAAAAGAAAGTTGAAAAATTCCCGTTCCGGGAATCGAAACTTTACCACTGAGCTAACCATTACATGTTCTGAAGAACCTCGTTTTAAAAGGTATAGAAATGTATGGCATAGACTGCAAGTCGCAAAATGCAAAAATAAACGTTGTTTTATTTTTACAATTAAAGAATGATGAATCCATTCCAGTGAAGTTTTACCCTCTAAACTAATTAATAAGTTTTACCCTCTAAAATAATCCCCCAGTGTAGGGAGATATTGGAAATTTACCTCATTAACATAATCTATGTCAGATGATTTATTGGCACAATGAACCGGTATTGTAAAACTTTTTGACCCACAATGAGTATGCATTATTCTTTATTACAAAATAAATTCCTTCTGATGCAATTTTTGATATATCTTTATGATAAACATGGGTTAAAGCGTAGATTTATTTACGCTGGACCACATACGTCTAAAATACAGTTTTGACACTGGACTGCAATGTAACCCTTGTCTAACTAAGCCATAAAATTGGGCAAAGAGAAAAGGGCTTTTGAAGGGCCTTTGGAAGGGCTGGGTTAACATTGAACCATTGATTGAACCATTGAACCATGGAGAATATCCGCCACATTATCTTGCCGGGCGCAAGCCCGGCAAGATAAAAAGAAAGAAAGCTGTTCCATACTTACTGTGCATGAATATTAGTTTTCTTTTTGCACATCAGTTTTCTAATTGACTGATTTTTAATCAGTTTTTTTTTTAATTTATTTGCTTTTTCGACAACATGTTAGTCTTATGACTGCATGCAAGAGTGTAGACCAGCTCTTTGATTGCATTTTCGTTTTTTTTTCTGATTGTGGAATGGTTTTCTGATTATATAGTAGTTTCTTCTTTCTGATTGTATATTCTTTTCGTGTAATTGTATACCAATTTTCATATTGTATGCCAGTTTTCCGATTGTTTACCGGTTTTCTTGTTGTACACCAGTTTTCTGTATTCAGTATTATTGTAAAATTAAATTTACTCAAAAAGATGTCTGTACAATTACGAGGGGCGTTCAATAAGTAATAACTCTGACCCGCTTCCAGTTGTCTGATCTAGATGAAATTTTGCATGTATAATGATTCATATCTCTATAGTTTATGTTGCAAAAAAAAGCTCAAAACCAGTTGTGGTTTCTGATTTACTGGCGTTTGAACTGAGTTAGGTGTGAAATGGACCAGGTGTGAAATGGAGCTAGTTGAGTGTCGCGCAGTGATCCGGTTTTTGTATTTGAAAGGACGCACACCAAAGGAGACTTTTGATGAAATGAAAGAAACTTATGGTGATGATGCCCCATCATATGACCTTGTAAAACGCTGGCATCCTGAATTCAAACATGGCCGGAAGTCTGTGGAAACAGCTCCCAGACCTGGACGTTCCTCTTCTACCATTAATGAGGCATCTGTTGGAGGACCAACCTGGGGTGTCCTACATAAACGGTGTCCAGAGCTGCGTCAAACAATGAGAGAAATGCATAACTCTCGGTGGTTCCTATGAAGAGAAAGACTAATAACTGTGCCAAGTTTCATTAATCTCCTGCCATGGGAAATGAGTCAGAGTTATTACTTATTGAACGCCCCTCGTAAATGTCGTTAACGTTGTTAACTTTGCAATATGAAGATATTTCACCAACTAGAAGGGGAAGACCTAGTCAGATTAGAGGAAAAGTAGACTGAAATGATATCAATTCCAGTTTACTGCCATGAATATGCTGTTGGTTCAATTTCACATTTCATTGTCGATGGAATTTTTTGTTCCCTGTCACGATCTTTGATGTTCTTTGAGGGAAATTCTTTTGTAAGTTGCAGCAAATGATATAACTTATATATATATCTTCACATTTCACCCTTTCATTGTAGAGAATAAAAACACACAAAGAAAATACACAATTCATGTTGTTGGTGTGTAATGCCTAGGTTACACATAGCCGACTTTGGCTCCCGAACACTAGCCGACTCTCAGCCGAGCCAAGTCGGCAGTAGTTCGGGAGTGGTCTGACCAGTTTAGGCCACGCCTATTTTTGTTTAGCGCCGAACATGTTCCGACCAGTAAATGACTTACTCCCGACTGTGTCCCAAATACTAACTAACCTATCACCAACCATCCCGACCTTTAGCCGCAGACTGCCGAATCACTAATCAGCGATTTTCAAAAGAGTGCTCATTTTCGTTTCAAGATTATTCTTTCTTCTATTTTGTAAACATCACCAAGAGATGACATTTGGATCACATATAGTGCGGCATTTATGGTTCTTTTTTGTTTTTGGCTGGATGCCGGTCGTGTGAAGTTCGGGGGTGATTCGTCTACGTCCTGGCAATAGTCTTTTTGCTTGGAAATGAGTTAGCAGAGGTTTGTCTACGGTCTTGGTGCGTATCAATGGTTGGAAACAAGCTGGGCCGGGAGTAAATCAGCAATGTTTATGGCGTGGTTAAGATTTAATTTGACTGCTGACTTACTCCCGAGCATTCCAGAGTTGCTGTTCAGAGCCGAATGTTTTGAACAATTCTAAACATTCGGCTGAGACAGCCGAACACCAGCCGACTCAGCCGAACACCAGCCGAACACCAGTATATAACTGTATTAATGGATATATCTAAGTCTATTGGGTACATTTTGAGCTCTGCATGCTCTACTAGCTATGCTACTTGAATTTTTATATACGCCGAGACCTTTTGCAAAAGCGGTTCTGTGTAATTTATGCTGGGCAATTGTCATCTGATAATAAGCCCTACCCAAAATCTCACAACCATATAGTATATATATTATAATAGGTTTGATACATGTACTAAATAGTTTGAGCTGAATAATCGCCAATGTTTTTTTATTGAGACGCCCTAGATTATTCAGCACCAATGAAATGTTGCTTACTTCTTTCTTCTTTAATTTACTGGGTGACAGGGCCTGTTTTGGTGACCGAACCTTTGTTGGGTTATGGGAATGTATGAAACTCACAAGCAGATCTTTTACTTGTGGAAAAAGTAAACTTTACTTAACCAACACAAGTTTAATTGGGAATTACCCCAAATTTTCAGCCGACTCCGTCAGCCTTGTTCACGGAATGGACCCGTCTGCTGTAGCTTCCGGACGTGACATCAAGGACACGCGACTGCAGCAGAGGGTCGTAAATGCCAGATAACCTGTGTCGCCCCGCGTCTCTGTTTAGTGATGGACGGTGGGCGCGAATGTACACAGCCTCCTTCACTCCTCTTGCAAAGAACTCCGGCTCTGAGTCAAGGATTTTGATTTTTTTCAAGAGAAACTGAGTGACCTGGCGACTCAATGTGTATATGTTTGGAAACCTCTGAGCCCACAGAACTTGGTCGCTGGTGTTCCAGGAATCTCGTTTTCAATGCGCGCTCTGTTTCTCCCATATACGATTCCTTGCACTGACCTTTGTTTGTATTACCTTGGCAACGTATATGGTAGACTACTCCACATGTGCTCTCCCTAGGCGTTTTGTCTTTCGGTGATACAAGTATAAAGTCACTAAACAGAGACGCGGGGCGACACAGGTTATCTGGCATTTACGACCCTCTGCTGCAGTCGTGTGTCCCTGAGGTCACGGCCGGAAGCTACAGCAGACGGGTCCATTCCGTGAACAAGGCTGACGAAGTCGGCTGAAAATTTGGGGTGAGTCCCAATTAAACTTGTGTTGGTTAAGTAAAGTTTAGTTTTCCCACAATGTCATTTACCAACACAGATGAACCTTCATGCTAAGATCTTTTACTTGCTTGTAGATCTTGTACTTGCACTTCTAACAAAGATCGCTAGGCTACGTTTTTTATCCATGAGTACAAAAGATTGAACATTATTTTTTAGAAATCATACGTTCTGTAAACCATTGTAATACAAATACTGCTGCACAAAGCAAGGGTCTGCCAATTGGGTAAAGACCTCAATTATAGAAAACCCATAAATGTATGCGTTAATGCAAAAAACATTACGTGTGTTGATTGACTAAAAGCTGTGTGACGAACATGAAAAATAATAAACGAAGAAAAAAGAATGGAAATTGTTTTTTCTCCCATGAGTGAATACATAAATGCATTCAATATATCTGATAGTGTTCCGATCGACATCAAGAACGTCTTTGAATGCTGCTTTCGATACCTCTCTTTCAAATTGTGACTAAAAAAGAAAAAGATTTAGTGTGTATTTGATTTGTCTCGACTGAGATAAAACGTGAGCTGTTTGCCACCCGCTCAATATAATTTTCTTTCATCTTTGGTTTCCGATTTCTTCATATTTTGCATTGTGTTTCGGACGCCGCCTGAGGTAGGAGGTGTATTTTTCGCTGTGCAGAATCCTGACAATTCACACCATGCCGGGAGGGCAACAGCAGCCCCAAACTGGTGACACAGGTAGATATGTCTTTTTAATATATTTACTATACACATATCAGAAGCCAAATGGGTTTTTATTTTTCAAACATATGTTATGACAAATCTAAGAAATTACCCAGTGCATTTGGCCGAGACATGGAGCTTGAAAGATGAATTATATTTATGACGATATATTTTCTATTCCCGAGGGGGCAAAGCGGTATAAGCAACCTTCTTGGTATAAGTGATCACACTAACTTGCCGTATGGATCAAGTGCAAACCCTGCTTGGGGCATGGTGTGATGTGGGGTTGTATCAAACATTTCGGATGGTGAAGTAAAGCTCTATGCCTGTCGTTGAGTTTGTCCTTGGTCGTAAAATTAAATATTGTTACAGTAATATCAGCAATTTCCGTAACATTAAGAAATGTCTTTCTCTCAAAGGCATTTTTCCACGAACCCTAATGCTAGTTTCTGTACTGGTCACTAAGTTCACATTGACATAATCACCAGCCATAGTTGGATTACCATATGGCATACCACAAAAACTCAAGTTTGAAGACTGGTTTAAGATGGGGCGATGTACTTTTTTGTTCTATTTTGCTTTTGGACAGACGAGGACAATGTGGCACTGCACTCAAGTTTTGTAACTTATATTAACTGTGCCACATACACGGTACAGACAGAAGGTACCCATTTTTACACCTGGGTGAAGTGAGGAAGGTCGTGTAAAGTGCCTTTCCCAAGGGCACAACGTCGGGGCGGGGCACGGTGGGGATCGAACTCAGAACCTCTAGGTTCCGAGCCGAACGCTCTACCAGTTATGTCACGCCCGACGTCACGGCGATGTACTTGAACAGGGGGGAGGTGTCAATTTGCCATAGACGCATTTGTGTATATCAATAAAACGATACTTTCATATTCAATGGATATATATTTGTAAACATAATATTGCATTTTGATTTCATGAAATCTTTAAAAGACTGTTACTCTTCCTAATGCCATTTCGATTTTGTAATTTTTCTCCAGGCACCACGCCCAAAGCCTTCTATCGTCCGCAGACTGATTGGCAGGCACGTGCCGACGCCGCTGCGAGAGTACCCAACCCTATGTACGCCTCCGGAGAAGGTAGAACGTTTTCAAGTCTGCTTACGGTACCTTTTTCTTGCCTCGCTTTTATATCTTTACTGTATGAAGTTTTTGGTTGATTTTGTAATTTGCTCCAGGCGCCACAAGTGCACCCGTGCAGCAGCCGCAGACTCACTGGTGGTCAATCACGAACGCCGCTCAGAGTATACCCAACCCTTTACATGTCTTCAGAGCAGGTAAAACTTTGTAATCCTGTTGATTTTGTCCTGCTTCTCTTATGTCCTTATCTTGTTGGGTCCGGTTTAAGTCCTCGTAAGCTTTACGTACAGTCAAAAACTGATTGCTTTCCTTATAGATAATCCAGCTGTTTTCTTGGAGGAAAGGCTGTCTTTGATCCTTGTCGTCAGTTGATTCTGTCATGTATAGACTGCTTAAGTATACGCCGTGAAAATCGTACGACAACCTACGACGTATGTGACTGTGCCAATACCTCACGCCATGATACTAAATCAACTGGAATACAGAAAAATCTGATTTCTTAAGCAACAATACATCGACGTTATCTTGAATTGTAAAATATCAATATTGATTCTTATTGATTACTCCGTGTTTAATGTAAAGGCGTCAAATGTGACCGTAGAAATATTTGGAATTTAGAAGTAAGAAATCGTAATTCTAACATCTGCAAGATCGTTCAGCTATTCATATGTTATACAAAATTCTTTCCAAGCTACCAGTGGTCTCTGTCACTAACTTATTCTTTTCATTGATGTTCCCGATTTATCTACTATGGATCAAATTTGGTCTGTATTTTCAAACGTGTGACTTCAATTTTCGATTTATATATAACCCCTTCTAGCTTTGTCAATCTTTGTCATTCCTCGACAAAGACTGGAGTTGAAAAGTGAAAAATTTTGGGTAAATCTAACTTTTGTGTTGGGAATTTCTAATAAAAAAAACATTCACTGGTTTAAAAGCTCTTGCTTTCTAATAGACCGCACGTATCCGGGTGGAGCAAGCGTGCTGGGTGCCTTCTGTGGCTTCATCCGCTCCCATCGCAGCTGCATGGCCGCCGGCATTGCTGTGCTGCTTAGTCTGATCTCTGTGGGACTGGCTCCTCTGACGTTCATCAATAAAGAGGTATATACTATTGTATCACAAAGCTTCTTCAAACATCGTTTGTTGTTTCTGCATCTTTTTGGTGTTTCTGTTGTTCTTTTGAAGGGACTACCTAGACAGAAGACATTGCTGTTTCCCCTCATGTTTTCTTCCTAATATTGTTACTCTGACTTTCGTCTTTAGGAAATAACTCAACTGTCGACCACTATTGAAGCCGTAAAGCGCGATCATGACGACATGCGCCAGCTCTTCACAACTGTCGACGCCTTGAAACGCAACCAAGACGACATGTCCACCACTGTTGACGCCATGAGGCTCTACCAAGAGGACATGCGTCAGCTGTCACCCACTTTTAACGCCTTGAAGCACGACCAAGAGGAGAACATGTCCACCACTGTTGACGTCTTGAAGCGCGACCAAGAGAATATGTCCACCACTGTTGACGTCTTGAAGCGCAACCAAGAGGACATACGCCAGCTGTCCACTGCTATTGATACCTTGAAGCGCGACCAAGACGACACACGTCAACTGTCCACCACTGTTAACGCCTTGAAGCGTAACCAAGATGACACGTCCATCACAGTTGACACCTTGAAGCGCAACCAAGACGACATGTCCACCACTGTTGACGCCTTGAAGCGTAACCAAGACGACATGTCCACCACTGTTGACGGCCTGAAGCGTGACCAAGACGACATACGCCAGCTGTCCACTACTGTTGATGCCTTGAAGCGCAACCAAGACATGTCCACCACTGTTGACGCCTTGAAGCGCGACCAAGACGACATACACCGACTGTCCACCACTGTTGAAGCCTTGCAGCGCAACCAAGACGACATGTCCGCCAATGTTGACGCCTTGAAGCGCAACCAAGACGACATGTCTACTAATTTTGACACATTGAAGCGCAACCAATATGACATACGCCAACTTTCCACCACTGTTGACGCCTTGAAGCGCAACCAAGACGACATACCCACCACTTGTGACGCCTTGAAGTGCGACAAAGACGACATACGCCTATTGTCCATCACTGTTGACGCCTTGAACCGCAATCAAGAAGACATATCCACCACTGTTGGCGCCTTGAAGCTCGACCTGGAAAAGGAGCGCAGCCGAACCGCCGCATTAGAGCAGCGTCTTCACGACATGAGTAAGACACTTCGCCATCATAATAATGAAAGAAGTAAAATTTGGGACACTATCATTATTAACCTGTATTATTTGCATTTGATTCTGTGTTCAATGTCGACACCAAACTTTCGTCTGCTGTCAACTGCTTTCAGAGCATACTGAAGAGTTACTGGACATTGTGTCATTAACACAGTTTATTTACATTTATGTCTCCAACAGCTTAGATGGTACATATATGACCTGTTGCTTAGTAATTGCCCCAGTCTGTTAAGACTAACTGACTGTATGTATATACTGTACAAGAAATGTAGCGACACAAACTAATGAGGAGATCTAATTTCTCATTATGCCAATGTAATGATTTATTAGTGATGGAATTCTCGATCATTTTCAATGTCACCAGCATAGATCTATTCCTACGTCTTTTCTTGACTCAATTTTTCCAGGATGTCCTAAAGGTTACACAATGTGGCGTGAAAACTGCTACAAGGCCTTCAACACGAGGAAGACCTTCAGCAAAGCGGCTTCGACCTGTCGTCAAGATGGCGGCACCCTCGCCATGCCCCGAGACGCAGAGACCAACGCCTATCTCATCTCCTTGTACAAGACCGTGAGCGACAGGGATTTCTGGTTCGGCCTGCA
Organism: Branchiostoma floridae x Branchiostoma belcheri; assembly: GCA_019207045.1. Taxonomy (NCBI): domain Eukaryota; kingdom Metazoa; phylum Chordata; class Leptocardii; order Amphioxiformes; family Branchiostomatidae; genus Branchiostoma; species Branchiostoma floridae x Branchiostoma belcheri. Next base: position 33,150,689 of record CM033023.1, read on the forward strand.
CGATCAGCGCGAAGAGGGAAGCTTTGAGTGGGTGGATGGTTCTGCACTTGGGACGTACAACTCCTGGGCTCCGGGTCAACCAAACAACAAGGGTGGCAACCAAGACTGCGTTATTTACTCCGCATTGGAGAAAGACATGTGGAACGACTACCATTGCCACTGGCAGAGTCGATTCATATGCCAGGCTGTCCCAGGTACTTTTAGGCATTTCCTGAAATTTTTCGGTCTAGTAGACATTTCACAAGAGACAAATCACATTAGACCTTCATTTCTCTTCCTGTAAACCATTCCACACTTCATCCCTGATAATTGTGCTCATATTTTCCAGGTCGTCCATAGGCGACAGGCGGAACTCTCACCACCACTGTACATCGCCTCTCTTGCCAGAAAAACTAACTAGAAGAGAGTGGATTTTTGACGTTTAGTATCATCTTGAAAGTAATTTGAAATATCTTTGACAAACGAATAGAAAATATAGTACATGAAGTGTGCTCACACGACCCGGTACTCCATGAACCAAGATTAGACTTCCTCTCTGTTATATCTAAAGGCCGCTCTCAACGTATTACCAAAGACGAATTACAAAGGAATTACGTTCGTGCAGTTTTTAGAAAGTTTCCAACTCAATGACAGCATTGTACTAACGGCTCCGCCCTCAAGGCGTCGCCAAAAAGTGAAATATGTAATTAAATTGATTGGGCCAAATCACCATTGTTTTAATAATAATAACAATAATCACCAGGTGTATCTTGCCAGCCAGTATTTTCGTTTATACTCTAACAATTTGTTGAGTAGGAAACTAACGCAGGGAAAGCTGGTCCATACCTGCTATGCAGGGATTTTAGTTTTCTTTTTGCACAGTTTTCTAATTGAGTGATTATCTATTATTTGTTTATATTTTTAGATTATCTACCCTTTTGACAGCATGCAATTTTTATGGCTGCATACCAGTTTCCTGATTGTAAACCAGTTCTTTGATTAAATTGCTGATTGTGGAATGATTTTCTGATTGTATAGTCGTTTGTTCTTTTTGATTTTATATTATTTTCGTCTGATTGTATACCAATTCACAGACTGTATGCCGGTTTTTCGATTGTATACCGTTTTTTTGGTTGTACACCAGTTTTGTGTATTTTGTGTCATTAGAAAACGTATTTTAACTACTATAAGACAGTTGTCATAATTATCTATTCAATATCATTTTTATCTATAACATCAGTGCATTTGTGTTCTATGTTGTCTAATTGGAATGACTCAAAAATATGTCTGTACAATTATATTTACATGTCGCTGTGTTAACTTTGCGATATGAAGATATTTCACCCATCAGAAAGAGAATTCCTAGTCAGATTGGAGGAAATGTAGACTGAAATGATATCAATTCCCGTGTACTGCCATGGAAATGCTGTTTGTTCAATTTTACATTTTAGTGTCAATGGATTTTTTTGTTTCCTGTCCTGATCTTTTGTTCTTGGAGGGAAATTTGTAAGTTGCAGCAAATGATATAACTTATATCTATATCTATATATCTTCACATTTCACCCTTTCATTGTCAAGAATAAAAACACACAGAGAGAAAAAACACAATTCATGTCGTTGGTGTGTTAATGTTGCGTATACGAGATATTTTGTGATTAATAATTATTTAGGCATCAGCAATTCGTTAGCCCTAACATATTCATGTCTCTCCTCCATGGAAAACAGGATATATCAGACGGTATACGGGACATTCCAATTCTTTGGACAAAGTCAAAATCCTAGACTCGGAACAGGATCTCTTCGCGCGAGGAGTGAAGGAGGCAGTGTACAGTGTACAGTGCCCACCGGCCCACACTGAACAGAGACGGGGGGCGACATAGACTTTCTGATACTTATGACCCCCTCCTGCAAAAGTGGTGTGTTCCTGAAGTCACTGCTGGAGATAGAAGGGTCATTCTGTGAACAAGGTCGACGGAGTTTGACCGAAAATTTAGAGGGTATGTCCCTATAGTTTAATCTAGTGTTGGAAGTAAAGTGTTAGCATTTTTTTCTATAATGTATTCTACCAACACTGATGAACTTTCATGCTAAGCAGGAAAAACCTTTAAGTTAGCCTCAGGTTCGCAAAATCTCTCCAATAGTTCTCCCATCTTAAGCTGCTGGTTACCCTCAAACCGTTCGGAAATCCATACAAGAAGCCTAAGGTGCACACTAGCTTTGTATTCCATTAGCAAATATTATTGTTATCAATTATTGTTGTATTATAAAAAAACATGCCCCTTCTTCGGCTCTACTCACTCATGCTAATTTCCTAATGAAGCAGTCAAGCTAAGCGAAGAAGCAGTTAATTAAGTAATTAATACCAGTTTGTTCCAAATGCATATAGTTCTTACTAAACAATAACATTGCATACATGCCGTAAAATCCGTATTGTAAATCGTATCAATTCTGTAAAATTCGTTTAAAAGATTCATCAGTCACGTATGTATACAGTTAATACAATTTTTCATCAATCAGTGACTATTTTTAAAGGTAAACACAAGTACCTCTAAATTTTCGATGGCTATCAGTCCATCTTGATCACGGAGTGACCCAGTTCTCGCGAGAGTTGCGAGAACTAGGTCAAAACTTGCGTGGATCTTCTGCCCCTCCCCAACCTCCTTATGGAGTAGGGGTAAGTAGGACTTGGGCAGCTCCCAGCCACCGTTGCGGTTTAGCTTCGCACCTTCCAAAAATTCGTATGAATATTAGTTTACCCCTGTAATAGAGAAACAGGTGTCAGCAAGGGATGCACAACCTTTTTACAACAAATCATTCCTCGATTTTGACTGACTTGTTTGGGAAATGGTACCTCTTTTTGTTTTCGCATGGAAATATTAGTTATAAAACCCTTACCATGTTTGTTTTGCTTCATTTTGTTTGATTAACTGTAGGCAAGCCTAAAAACTCAAACTGTAAGCTTTACAACAGCCATTTGGGACTATGAATGAATGAAAGTTTATGTTCAAATTCTTACCCGAGGGCTAATTGCAACAGGGGATACACAGAATACATTGTTAACATAAATAAAATGAAAGACTTTGGTCTAGATAACAATGGTTACAAATGGAAACAAGTGACTATTCCAGCAATAATATGGACTGCTGAGAGCTACGATCTAAGTATTTTGGGTTGGACTTCTTTTCTGGAAGCAGTGGAAGACGAAGTGTCTATAATGAGTGGGTTATGTGACGTTAACAGGGTCATAGTTTTGTTTTCGTCCGTAAACATTTGGAAATTTTTGTGGGTTTTGCAGGCCTCTTCAAATAACTCCTTTCTTTCCTGGTTGTTAGAGAGGCAGTTACAAATAAAATGTATTTAGTCTTCCAGAGAGGGAGAGAGAGAGAGAGAGAGAGAGAGAAGTTTTGCAATACACTAGTTACAGGTTCTCTCGTCCACACGTAGCTTTTTGTACCACAATTTTTCAATTTCAAGGGGGTGGCCGCTAATTCTAAGTTTGCACATTGCCGGTCTCACCTCAAATTATCTAGTAAGGTTAGATAATTTTCCATTGAGTATCCCTACTTAAGTTTCTTGAAAAAGATTAACTTACCAATATCATACAGGCTGTAGACAGTCTCTGAGAAAATGTCTTTTTTTTTAACGAAGTTATATGCTTGTTGTCTAATCGTGAGAGAATTCATAGAGTACCATAGAAAAAAACGGTATCGTCTAGGATTTCCTTTACATGTTGTGACCGGCATTTCTTACGGCCGTTAGTCGGTATAATTGCTGACAGAGTAATAGGAAAGCGTCTACTTGTAATGGATGTGTTGATGAGTCCAACTGTTTGAGGCGTAGCCAATACTTAACTGTATTAATGGATATATCTAAGTCTATTGGGTACATTTTGAGCTCTGCATGCTCTACTAGCTATGTTACTTTAATTTCTATATACGCCGAGAACTTTTGCAAAAGCGGTTCTGTGTAATTTCTGCTGGGCAATTGTCATCTGATAATAAGCTCTACCCAAAATCTCACAACCATATAACATAATAGGTTTGATACATGTAATAAATAGTTTGAGCTGAATAATCGCCAAATTTTTTTTAGACGCCCTAGACTATTCAGCACCAATGAAATGTTGCTTACTTCTTTCTTCTTTAATTTACTGGGTGACAGGGCTTTTTTTGGTGACCGAACCTTTGTTGGGTTATGGGAACGTATGAAACTCACAAGCAGATCTTTTACTTGCTTGTAGATTTTGTACTTGCACTTCTAACAAAGATCGCTAGGCTACGTTTTTTATCCATGAGTACAAAAGATTTAACTTTATTTTTAGAAATCATACGTTCTGTAAACCATTGTAATACAAATACTGCTGCACAAAGCAAGGGTCTGCCAATTGGGTAAAGACCTCAATTATAGAAAACCCATAAATGTATGCGTTAATGCAAAAAACATTACGTGTGTTGACTGACTAAAAGCTGTGTGACGAACATGAAAAATAATAAACGAAGAAAAAAAGAATGGAAATTGTTTTTTCTCCCATGAGTGAATACATAAATGCATTCAATATATCTGATAGTGTTCCCATCGAGATCAAGAACGTCTTTGAATGCTGCTTTCGATACCTCTCTTTCAAATTGTGACTAAAACAGAAAAAGATTTTTTTGTGTATTTGATTTGTCTCGACCGAGAAAAAGGGCTATGTTTGCCACCCACTCAATATGATTTTCTTTCATCTTTAGTTTCCGATTTCTTCATATTTTGCATTGTGTTTCGGACCCCGCCTGAGGTAGGGCGTGTATTTTTCGCTGTGCAGAAACCTGACAATTCACGCCATGCCGGGAGGGCAACAGCAGCCCCAGACTGGTGACACAGGTAGATATGTTTTTTTAATATATTTACTATACACATATCACAAGCCAAATGGGTTTTTATTTTTTAAACATATGTTATGACAAATCTAAGAAATTACCCAGTGCATTTGGCCGAGACATGGAGCTTGAAAGATGAATTATATTCATGACGCCGATGTAGGTTAGACATCCAGGTAATAAGATACGCCAAAAATAGTTACTCAAGCAACTGGATATGGTTTTGAAACGGTCAGACGTTTCGGAAAGAATCCACTTTCCTTCGTCAGTGACACTGAAGTGATCTGCATTAACTGTGTCTTAGCCTTGATATCCTTTGAAATCCAAATTGTCTTCAGCTTGACTTTGGCTTAGCTTTGTTTTCTTTGGAATCCAAATTGTCTTCAGTCTGAATTGTCTTACAACCTTTCCTATTGGACATCTGAAATTGTCTTCATTCATAGTTAGAGTATAAAAGACCTGTTTCTTGCAGATCACTTCAGTGTCACTGACGAAGGAAAGTGGATTCTTTCCGAAACGTTTGACCGTTTCAAAACCATATCCAGTTGCTTGAGTAACTATTTTTTGGCGTATATTCATGACGATATTTTTTTTTATTCCCGAGGGGGCAAAGCGGTACTAGCAACGTAACATTCTTGGTATAAGTGATCACACTAACTTGCCGTATGGATCAAGTGCAAACCCTGCTTGGGGCATGGTGTGATGTGGGGTTGTATCAAACATTTCGGATGGTGAAGCAAAGCTCTATGCCTGTCGTTGAGTTTGTCCTTGGTCGTAAAATTAAATATTGTTACAGTAATATCAGCAATTTCCGTAACATTAAGAAATGTCTTTCTCTCAAAAGCATTTTTCCACGAACCCTAATGCTAGTTTCTGTACTGGTCACTAAGTTCACATTGACATAATCACCAGCCATAGTTGGATGACCATATGGCATACCACAAAAACTCAAGTTTGAAGACTGGTTTAAGATGGGGCGATGTACTTTTTTGTTCTATTTTGCTTTTGGACAGACGAGGACAATGTGGCACTGCACTCAAGTTTTGTAACTTATATTAACAGTGCCACATACACGGTACAGACAGAAGGTACCCATTTTTACACCTGGGTGAAGTGAGGAAGGTCGTGTAAAGTGCCTTTCCCAAGGGCACAACGTCGGGGCGGGGCACGGTGGGGATCGAACTCAGAACCTCTAGGTTCCGAGCCGAACGCTCTACCAGTTATGTCACGCCCGACGTCACGGCGATGTACTTGAACAGGGGAGAGGTGTCAATTTGCCATAGACGCCTTTGTGTATATCAATAAAACGATACTTTCATATTCAATGGATATATATTTGTAAACATAATATTGCATTTTGATTTCATAAAATCTTTAAAAGACTCTTCCTAATGCCATTTCGATTTTGTAATTTTTCTCCAGGCACCACGCCCAAAGCCTTCTATCGTCCGCAGACTGATTGGCAGGCACGTGCCGACGCCGCTGCGAGAGTACCCAACCCTATGTACGCCTCCGGAGAAGGTAGAACGTTTTCAAGTCTGCTTATGGTACCCTTTTTCTTGTCTCGCTTTTATACCTTTTGCTGTATGAAGTCGTTGGTTGATCTTGTAATTTCCTCCAGGCGACACAAGTGCACAAATGCAGCAGCCGCAGACTCATTGGTGGTCAATCACGAACGCCGCTGGGGGTTTACCCAACCCTTTACATGTCTTCAGAGCAGGTAAAACTTTGCAATCCTGTTGATTTTGTCCTGCTTCTCTTTTGTCTTTATCTTGTTGGGTCCGGTTTAAGTCCTCGTAAGCTTTACGTACAGTCAAAAACTGATTCCTTATAGATAATCCAGCTGTTTTCTTGGAGGAAAGGCTGTCTTTGATCCTTGCCATCAGTTGATTCTGTCATGCATAGACTGCTTAATAAGTATACGACATGAAAATCGTACGACAGCCTACGACGTATGTGACTGTGCCAATACCTCACGCCATGATACTAAATCAACTGGAATACAGAAAAATCTGATTTTTTAAGCAACAATACATCGACGTTATCTTGAATTGTAAAATATCAATATTGATTCTTATTGATTACTCCGTGTTTGATGTAAAGGCGTCAAATGTGACCAGTAGAATTTAGAAGTAAGAAATCGTAATTCTAACATCTGCAAGATCGTTTAGCTATTCATATCTTATACAAAATTCTTTCCAAGCTACCAGTGGTCTCTGTCACTAATCTAGTCTTTTCATCGATTTTCCCGATTTATCTACTATGGATCAAATTTGGTCTGTATTTTTAAACGTGTGACTTCAATTTTCGATTTATATATAACCCCTTCTAGCTTTGTCAATCTTTGTCCTTCCTCAACAAAGACTGGAGTTGAACAGTGAAAATTTTGGGTAAATCTAATTTTTGTGTTGGGAATTTCTAATCAAAAAACATTCACTGTTTTAAAAGCTATTGCTTTCTAATAGACCGCACGTATCCGGGTGGAGCAAGCGTGCTTGGTACCGGTGCCTTCTGTGGCTTCATCCGCTCCCATCGTAGCGGCATGGCGGCCGGCATTGCTGTGCTGTTTAGTCTGATCTCTGTGGGACTGGCTCCTCTGATGTTCATCAATAAAGAGGTATATACTATTGTATCACAAAGCTTTCTTCAAACATCTTTTGTTGTTTCTGCATCTTTTTGGTGTTTCTGTTGTTCTTTTGAAGGGACTACCTAGACAGAAGACATTGCTGTTTTCCCTCATGTTTTCTTCTTAAGATTGTTACTCTGACTTTCGTCTTTAGGAAATAACTCAACTGTCGACCACCATTGAAGCCGTAAAACGCGACCATGACAACATGCGCCAACTCTTCACAACTGTCGACGCCTTGAAGCGCAACCAAGACGACATGTCCACCACTGTTGACGCCATGAAGCTCTACCAAGAGGACATGCGTCAGCTGTCACCCACTGTTAACACCTTGAAGCACGACCAAGAGAACATGTCCACCACTGTTGACGTTTTGAAGCGCGACCAAGAGAATATGTCCACCACTGTTGACGTCTTGAAGCGCAACCAAGAGGACATGCGCAAAGTGTCCACTGCTATTGATACCCTGAAGCGCGACCAAGACGACACACACCAACTGTCCACCACTGTTAACGCCTTGAAGCGTAACCAAGATGACACGTCCATCACAGTTGACACCTTGAAGCGCAACCAAGACGACATGTCCACCACTGTTGACGCCTTGAAGCGTAACCAAGACGACATGTCCACCACTGTTGACGGCCTGAAGCGTGACCAAGACGACATACGCCAGCTGTCCACTACTGTTGATGCCTTGAAGCGCAACCAAGACATGTCCACCACTGTTGACGCCTTGAAGCGCGACCAAGACGACATACACCGACTGTCCACCACTGTTGAAGCCTTGCAGCGCAACCAAGACGACATGTCCGCCAATGTTGACGCCTTGAAGCGCAACCAAGACGACATGTCTACTAATTTTGACACATTGAAGCGCAACCAATATGACATACGCCAACTTTCCACCACTGTTGACGCCTTGAAGCGCAACCTAGACGACATGTCTACTAATTTTGACGCCTTGAAACGCAACCAATATGACATACGCCAACTTTCCACCACTGTTGACGCCTTGAAGCGCAACCAAGACGACATACCCACCACTTGTGACGCCTTGGAGTGCGACAAAGACGACATACGCCTATTGTCCATCACTGTTGACGCCTTGAACCGCAATCAAGATGACATATCCACCACTGTTGGCGCCTTGAAGCTCGACCTGGACAAGGAGCGCAGCCGAACCGCGGCATTAGAGCAGCGTCTTCACGATATGAGTAAGACACTTCGCCATCATAATAATGAAAAAAGTAAAATTTGGGACACTATCATTATACATTGCATGATATTTTCTGATGTATTCTTTTGTCTGCAGGACGATATTAACCTGTATTATTTGCATTTAACTCTGTGTTCAATGTCCACACCAAACTTTCGTCTGCTGTCAACTGCTTTCAGAGCATACTGAAGAGTTACTTCGTTGTGTCATTGACACAGTTTATTTACATGCATGTCACCAACAGCTTAGATGGTACATATATGACATGTTGCTTAGTAATTGCCCCAGTCTGTTAAGACTGACTGGCTGTATGTATATATATACAAGAAATGTAGCGACACAATTTATTAGGGGGGGGGGGTATATATAATTTCTCATGATGCAAATGTAATGATTTATTAATGATGGAATTTTTGATCATTTTCAATGTCACCAACCCATTCCCACGTCTTTTCTTTCAATTTTTCCAGGATGTCCTAAAGGTTACACAATGTGGCATGAAAACTGCTACAAAGCCTTCAACACGAGGAAGACCTTCAGCGAAGCGTCCTCGACCTGTCGTCAAGATGGCGGCACCCTCGCCATGCCCAGAGACGCTGAGACCAACGCCTATCTCATCTCCTTGTACAAGACCGTGAGCGACAGGGACTTCTGGTTCGGCCTGCACGATCAGCGCGAAGAGGGAAGCTTTGAGTGGGTGGATGGTTCTGCACTTGGGACGTACAGCCCCTGGGCTCCGGGTCAACCAAACGACAAGGATGGCAACCAAGATTGCGTTCTTTATTCCGCACTGGAGAAAGACATGTGGCAAGACTACCAATGCGACTGGCAGTGTCGCTTCATATGCCAGGCTGTCCCAGGTACTTTTTAGGCATTTTCTGAAACTTTTCGGTCCAGACATTTCACAAACGTTATAAACGTTACGCGTTATACACCAGCCAAAACACATTATTCCACACTGCATCCCTGCTAATTGTGCTGATTTTTTCCAGGACGACCATAGGCGACAGGGGGAACTCTCACCACCACTGTACAGCGTCTCTCTGGCCATCCGCAGTAAAACTACCAGTAACTAGAAGAGAGTAACATTTAGACTTTATTATCATCATGAAAGATAATTTTAAATATCTTTGACAAACCGTAATGGAAAATATAATATATGTAATGTGCTCACACTACCTGGTACTCCATGAACCAACATTTAATTAGACTTCCTCGTGCAATTTTCAGAAAGTTTGCAATAGCACTCTACCAACGGCTCCGCCCTTGAGGCGTCGCCAAAAAAGTGAAATCTGGAATTAATTGAATGGTCCGAATCACCATCAGGAGTGCGAATATCATGGGCTTCGTAGGCACCCCTGACCATACTGTTTTCGTTTATTATCTTACAATTTGTTGAGTAGGAAACTAACGCAGAGCTAATAATTCACCAACTTTAGACAGAAGGGTTTGTACTATCGCATACCGCACCATCGCACGTGTGGGGTTTATTAACGTGCCTGGGGTATGGCTCTCTCCAGACACGGGACCTCCATTTAACGTCCTATCCAAGGGACGGCCCTAGCCGAAGCTAGGTACTCATTCGAACCTGAGTAAGGTGAGAAAAGCAGTGTAAAGTGCCTTTTCCCAAGAACACAAGATCGGTGATGCAAACCCGAGACCTTCCGGTCCTGAGCTAAACAAGCTGCCGCTAGCGCGCTGCGCCACTCGATCTCACTCAATTTCAGGTTTTATAGCACTCAATCTTTAATGGAATAAGTTTGAATTTGGCACAAAAGGTAAAGGCATATATTCTTCCTAGATTGAATTACATAGATTTGTAGTTCATTTTTTATGAGGTCCAATTAACATGCAGTTAAGAATGTCCCTAACCATTTCTTTTATTGTAGGAGACTGAACAAGCAGATGTAACAAGCTGCATTTCTTAAGCCTCAGGCATGTTTTTAACTCTGAAATCCGATCACTTTTTTTTTCGTTGCTGGTGTAGAGTGAGATATAAGCGGTCTTTAGGATCATGATACTTGCGGTGTGTTGATTTAAAGTTTCTGCACACTTGCACTTTGCACAACTTTGCACACTTCTTGGCCTTTAAACAGTTAATAACCGGGTAAATAAGTTTCGTTTATTTGGGTCAATGGAAAAGCAGTCTACAAAAGCGTATTCGGCTTTAAATGCAAGAGGTTTTAAAATGACAACAGACTTCATCCTAGCAACTGTAAAGCGGAACCATATGCATTGGGAGTTCAGAAATGAAAATTTGCACGTGACCTATAGAGCCATTTGTTACTATATGTGTCAGATCTAGAGGAACTGATAGTTCCAAGGGTTTAATTAACTCAGACACTCGTAAAATGATTAATTTAGATGTAGTAGTAGTAGATTGGTTTATTCAGAACAACACATGAAATATACAAAGCCTCGCAGTCAAACCTTCAAGGTTGACTGAATTGTGCCTGTGTTCACAAAGGTCGTATAATTGCACCATAATTGCACTTTTGGAAATAACAAGGCTGAAATACGTACGAATTACCTAATTGATTTATTTAAGTCTACATGTATAGACAGAATAAAATTGTAAGGTCAAACGTAAGCTCCTAGGACAAAAAGGGCATCTACGTAGTTGGAGTACGTTCAGCCTGTTATACAATTACTTTGCATTATAAATTCAATTTGCATTAATTTTTTTATTCACCCTCGTAATTACTAAAGGACATGTTGAATCGATTGTGTCTTATGGAGTCCGCGTGCGCATCATTTTTGTCAAAAAGTTCAACTATACTTGTAAATAGTACAAAATAGTTGTGAATATGAACAGTGAAAGCCAGTTATTTGTATTTCTTAAAACTATATTTTTCGGAAAGTTGTCTAGAATTCTGCATTGTGTAAATTTCAAAAGTTAATATTGGAAAACTGAATTTCTGACTAATGGGATTTTAGGGTTATATGGTAAAAAAAAGCCTTATCTTAAGACATTTAAGGTTGATGTTCCAAGACGGCGGATTAAAAGTGATAGCTAAAATACATATGACGTAGTTTTATGGCTTCACTTTGACGTCGCTGTGGTGGCGTTTGACAACAGTCTTATAAGACTTACAACCTTTATTGTTAACTTTTGTGTAATTCCTTTAGGCATCTTGGAAATTCCCGGCTTTAGCCAATAAAATCATTTACTGAAGTCTTAACTATGTTATAGTGATTTAAAAATTTCAGGAATTATAAAACGTAATAGGCACATTACCCCCTGGAAATTTGGTGATCGTGCAGTAAGCCATTTGGAATCATTTTATGAAGGGGGCCGAATGCCACCAACCACCCCCCCCCCCACCACCCCCGGCTCAAAAAAGCCCAGTCTGGATAGGGTTAAAATCAATGCATGTATCTTTTCGCAAGCCAATCACGGTTTCAAAAGCAGCTGTTTTTAAAATGTGAAGCTAAAGAAAAGGTACCCCTGGCTCTCATTCTAGGATGCAGTTACATGAGCCCTTCATGTAACCCAGTAGACAGCACATGCAAACTCTGTAACCTACTTGATCACAGTGGGTGGCGAAACGGAGACATAGAACTAATAGACGTGTTGTTTTATACCAATAATATGGCCGATTATACGTCGCTCGCAAAGTAGTGGCGGAAGGGTTCAGAAGAGTGAGGAGGTCGCTTGGGCCGTGGGATGCCACCAGACTTGACAAACTTTAGTCTGTTTAAATTGATGAGTTCACAAGTAATGCTCCGGAAGAGATCGGAAGAATCGCGGCCAGGCAAGCGGAATAAAACGCAAAAGGTAAAAAATCGCACAAAGGAGAAATCAAAATATACTGTCAAAAGACGTGATTTCTTGCTTACGACTATAACGACTAAATGGATCGACTTTTTTTTACATTTAAGGAATTCATCTTGTTGGTAGAAAGGCATGTTGGGAAGATAATTACTTCAGATGGCACATAACAAAACAGACCCTCGATATATTTATTAGAAGAGCAGACAATTTCTTTCTACCTTGTAACCTTTCACGTATGTCTTTACCTTTAAAAAAGGTGAGAAAACAGTGATGTTTTCATTGCTTTGAGTCTCAAAACAAGGCAGTATTTCGTTCCTATTGAAGTAGGAATCTACCGGACAGTATAAACCACCAGTACTTATGTTTGAGTGTGAAGGCCTTATAACCAGGAGACGGGAGTACAATGTACGTGCAGATAAATGCGGGCTTTGCTTTTATCGGTCCTTACAGGCATTAATGGGTTCAATGATGAAGGCTGCAGGTTCAACCGGTGTTTGCCTCCCGCTGGTGTGCCCTTTCAAGTGCTCCTCTCAGCTTCAACACGCCTACCGCCTACACATGCGGGTTCCGCGTAATGGAATTACGGAGGCTTTAGCTGCACAAACACTAAAATGTCAAACACTGAAATGTCAAACACTGAAATGTCTGGGTATTTCTCCACCTGTCTCGGCAGAATAATCTTGGCCATATGGCATTTTAGAACTTAAATTTCACAAGCTAATGTAAAATATCACGAAAGGAACGAAGCCGTGGATCCGTACCCGAACAGATGAGTGACTATTTTAGATGTGTTCTGTTTGTGTGTGCAATTATATGGTAATACATTAGACCCGATAATTTCGCTCAAAACTGATTTAGGCCCTTTTGAGCGTTTCTGCGCTTACCACGAACTTTGCCATTACAAATAGAAAATTGATCAAAGATTTCTCTTTTTGATTCTAAACATCTCTACTAAGTGTATTTCACCTTATGAAAGTACAGTATCAGACAACGAAAAAAAAGTTTTGAAAAGATGCCTTTGGTAATACTTTAGACCCGATAATTTCGCTCAAAACCTATTAGGCCCTTTTGAGCGTTTCTGCGCTTGCCACGAACTTTGCCATTAAAAATCGAAAATTGATCAAAGCTTTTTCTTTTTGATTCTAAACATCTCTACCGGGAGGTATTTTGTTGGTCTGTCTTCGCACTTTACGTATTTTCAATATGCTAGGCAAAATATTGATTACTTTTTTTATGTGAAGATGCTATTAATGGGAGAAAAAGGTAATGCGTTTTGTTGCAAAATATCGCAATTCATGTTTTTACAGACATGTCGCGAAAATCGTTAACTAAAGGTACTCCTGCTCTAAGTTTGAAATATGGTAACCGTTGTTATTGTTATTTTATACGGTACCCTTGAGTCAAAATACTGGCCTGTTTGAATCTATCCTAACATTTCCCAGCATAGTAAGAGTAAGTAAACTGCTGAAGATGATATCCACTCCTTCCCTGTAGCCATGTTTTTGTGTCTTCCTTCACGCATCTGTTCCCTGATTATTAAAACCCTTAAACTGCCAAAACCGGATATATCCGGCACACATGTACATGCCAGGTGTGCCGTGCCCAGTTTTAACCGGGATAGCGTATTCCCCGAAGTAGCAGCTTTGCGCGCGTGTAGCGCACGAACCCTGGAAGTTAGGGACTTCGGCCTTGTTTATTTTGGTTTCTCTTTTCGGAGGTCAGCGGCCAACCCTGGAACTAATAGCATTTTATAGGGCTGGAACTCTGGCAGTTTAAGGGTTAAGAATCTGTACGCTGTATCATATTTATTTACTTGGCAACACATGGCAACCCCCGGCAGCGCAGAGGTAAACATCAATTAAATAACACAATATTGAACATGTTTGGTTTATCTTTGTTTGTCCTGTTTGAAATACGAAAACTAATTGCATTAATACATTTGTAAATTTTATATTTTGATTTAGTCTAAACCACTGGATAAATGCCCATTAACATTTTATGTAATGTAATTGCATTAGGTAACGACTGCATTCTCAAAAAAAACACTACCGCCCTGCCATATGGCCAAGATTATTCTGCCGAGACAGGTGGAGAAATACCCAGACATTTCAGTGTTTGACATTTTAGTGTTTGTGCAGCTAAAGCCTCCGTGATTCCATTACGCGGAACCCGCATGTGTAGGCGGTAGGCGGCAGGCGGTATGGAGCGCCAACGGTGTCAAAAGAAGAAAAATCGTCGCGAGGAAAGAAAACGCGGAGAGAGACAAAAGAAACCGCGCGAGAGGAAATAAACTACACCCGTCAGAGGGAAAACAAAAGAGGGCGCTAGAGGAAAAACGGACATTTGGTGATGGATGGGAGTTTGCGTATGTGTGTGCACGTGTGTGTGTATGTGCGTGTGTACAATGTATTTCGTGACTAGTTATTATGACCGGCCGTGCATGATGAGTGCTTGTGTACACTGTGTTCATTTGAACGCATAAGTAAAATTGTTAAACAGAATCGCTACCCCAGCATTGCACATGTACATTTGCCAGTCTAAGTATACTATGTAGACATCACTTCATTCAATAGAATTGTATTCATATCGAATATACAATAATTTTCTCTAATCATTTGACAGAAAGTTATTACCGAGAGTCTTGTCATATATGCATATAAGGTACTTGCTCTTGCTCTCTTTCCGACACACACACACACACACACTAACAAACAAACAAACAAACACGCATACACTCAACAACAATGGCGATGGCATGCTCTCACACAAAGTAATCTTGCCACGATTTTCTCTCCCGTAAAGTTAATAATCCATTCTCCCAAGCACCGTTACACGATATTTCCTCTCCCACAAAGTATTTTCTCTCGCGCTAGATATTTTCTGTAGGGGAGAAAATATCTTGCGCAAGATAAAATATTTTGCGGGATGGAAAATATCTTACGTGAGAGATAATACTTTGCGGGAAAGTAATATCTTGCAAGAGGGAAAATATCTTTCGCGAGAGAAAATATTTTGCAGAAGAGAATAGAGATCTTACGCGAGAGATGATACTTTGCGCGAGGGAAAATATCTTGCGTGAGAGAAAATAACTTGCGGGAGAAAACAAATCTTATGTGAGAGAAAACACCGACTATTTTGCAGACAGTCGTCTAAGCCTACACAAACACCATTAAAGAACTGTGTATCTGGATGATTAAGAAGTATAGCAAAGTGTGATCTTGATGTGGGTAAAATGGTGCTTTAACATTTGAAGGATAATGCATGAAACACAGTTCCATGTGTCTAGTATGTTATAGATATGCATCGCATCATACATCGCAAATCATGATTGTTGCGGTTACAACTGAGCAAGAAAGTCCAGCCTTTCCTCAGCCGGGAATGAATGAGAATTTAAATCAACAGATGTTGTCCTAAACGTCTACAGGTGCCTTATTACGATTGGCATGTCAATAGGGCAAACAATTCTTATTGAATGGGGCATCCTGCCAAAAGGCTGGACCTATTTCGATAATAAATAGTACGTGTGTTTTAATATGGCTCGCAATTAAATTATCACCTAACTTTACCCACCACAGGCATTGATTTTTACAACAACAACATTTTATTCATGTCATTATGATAATGCAGTTTCATCTCGCTCACGTTCTTCTTTCGCCTGACGTGCCTGATTATTATTCCTATCCCCCTGGCGTTTATTTCCTCCCGCCCAGGATTTGTCCTCGCTCGCAGCAAGTCAGCCAGCGCGAGCGAGAAGTAAAAAGACCACATGCAAACGCGAGAAATTACTTTACCGAAATCAAGACCCAGAAGTAAGATAGACCTCACACTCGCATTGTATATTTTAGGATTTGTATTTAGTACAAACAAACGTTTTTCTTCCCAGTTTGCACCCATCGATCCCTTTTCGCGGCGTTGTCTTTCGCGTGTGCCTGTGATTTTGTTTCCTCTCTCTCGGCGAAAACGATGATGATGATTTTTCCTCTCTCTCGGCGAAAACGATGATGATGATTTTTCCTCTCTCTCGGCGAAAACGATGATGATGATTTGCGAGCGAGGAAAAAAACCGCATGAAAGCGCGAGAGAACAAATCACCGCGGGGGAAAGAAAATCGCATGCAAACGCGAGAGGTGATACTGACCGCTGACGTCACGCCCCCTCAGACGTGAACAGGATTGCTTCAGCCACTGGTCTGCTACAACATGCAACACTCAGGTATAAGAGTCTGTTTATATAGGCCTTACAACTACATGTGACCTGCACTATGAGACATAAATTTGCTACAAAATAACCGAGTCATGAAGAAGATTTGTTGGTTGTTTGGTAGCCGTAATAGGCGTAAATAAAGTAGGGATTCGGGCGAGGGTAGGGCGTCCCTTCGCCCCCCTCCCACTCAGATATTATACAGTAGAAGCCAGTTAATTGCCCAACGGATTAACACACACTTCTGTTAGGCAGTGTAACAGGCAGTACAATTGAGCGGCTTCTACTGTGTACTAGTACTTTTAGGAAGGGCATGGCATTGGCGCAAAATACAGGGAACCCAGCATCTATAGAGTCACAGTCACAGTCTAGCAAAATAATTGTTCACTGTATTATAGCAAATGATAGAAATTCCCTCTTCCATATAAAACAGGTTCCAAGTTTTGGATACAGTAGAAGCAGCTTAATTGCAAGGCCTATTCGCCAGGAATTTCGTGCAATTATCCGGCTGGTGCAATAATGCGAAGTTGTCTAGCAGGACCACACCGGTTTGGGATTTGGGGATTCCGTGCAGTTAACAGAAGTGTGCGTTAATCCGTTGTGCAATTAACTGGCTTCTACTGTATTAAGCACACAAAAATGTATTCCGTTACGTATTATGCAATGTAACCAAGGATACACACACGCCAAGGAGGCATGCATGCCTGTCCATGGTGCTGAACACATTTTCAAAATGCTACTGAATATTGAAGCTTTGAAGCTAGAAACAGATGAGAGGCACCAAAGAAGCCTAGAAACTCTATTAAAACCCTGCCTGAAAGAACTTCCCATTTCTTTGTTATCGTGACCTTGTTAAAATGACCTTGATCCCACAAGACTCATACAGATGCAGTGTTTCATTGTTGAACCTAGATTCCAATCTAATGACATTAACTGTTACATCCTGTATTCTATAATTTTTGCCATTTTGTCTGTCCATCTGTGATTAAAATCTGAGTGTCTGCACTAAATCAGTAAGAGTCTCATTGAAACTCTATCTGGATGTCTGCTAGCCTTAGTCATTTCATCATCTGATGGAATGGGGTAGCTAGCTATGGGACAAAATACTTGTATATGGCTACTCCATAATTTTGACAGATAGAATAATAAAGATAAGGTCATCTCGAGAGCTATGAATTGGCCTGTAAAGGTGGATGAAGTGACTGATCATGTTCTGATTTTTCTATCTTGTAATTTTTCAAACCTGGTATGGTTTGGCCTATGATTTCCGACAATGCTTGAAATGTCAAACCTCACTCTCCTGTTTCCATTCTCCAGATGGAGCACCTTCATGGGAAAAGAAGCAGAACTTGGTCCATGAGAGAGTAAACGGGGAGAAACCAGACCTGGTCCCAGCCAACAGGACATGGATTGTAACCAGCTTTGCAAATTTTAAAAACAGTTGTAATTTTTTTTTTTAGAGATTTTATTGGCAAGATGAAAATTCAAAATGTATATCATTTCAGCCGGCATCATTTTTTGTACATACAGAAATGCAATAAGATTGTGAGGCATGTGTAACGTTTCAAGTATTTATTAAAGCTGTCAAGAAGATTCAAAGTGTATGTGAACTATTGTTGCATCTTTGCTTTTACTGCATACATCTGTAGATGGTAAGATTATGAGAATGTATATGGCAGCAATCATTTTCCACTTTATCCCAAGTCTTCTTTCTTGAATGAAAGAAGACTTTTTGGGCTAAGATTACCCCGTAAACTTCCCAAAGGATGTGACACTGTCAGTATCATCTTTTGAAAAGAGTCTGCAATATGATCAAAAGCAGAATAGTTTCTTACCCATCCCTCCTCAAGAAAAATTGTGACTATGACACGACCAGTAGTACCCTTTTTGGTATGTCTGTGTGTCAGTGTTTCCGGATATTTTTTGAAATGCAAACACTTTATCAATATGAAAAGAATCCTAAACAATCAGGTCATTCATTGTTTCTGTACCATATTTTGACAACTCTGCCCATCTTGTTTGAATCAACACCAGCAGAAATTTAATGGAAAGAAGATCTTTATTCCCTTTACAGTACATATACTGGGTAATGTGCAGGTCAAGACAAAATGGTATTTAACAGATACATGATGATGATGATGATGATGACTTTATTGAAAATTCGCAGTGGGACCACTGAATTGCATTCAATTTACATTTGAAACACACAATAACAAGAGTCAAATATTACACATTACTAGGAATAAGTACTATATACATATATCCATTGGTTAAAATTTCATTTGGACGATTGTCTGATAACAGAGGAGTATTATTATAGTGAAGTGTCTGGCAAGTTAGCACAAGAACAAATTTGACTGCCCCTGTGATGGTGAAGATGTATAAACAGATATGTCTTATAATCAAAAGTTATATCAAGTTATTAGATATATCAATTCCTCAAAATTTCTTAGGTGTATGAATTCATGGGAAACATATATAGCATCAGTAGTACTAGTCTACAAAATATAACAATCTATTGTATAAGCCACATTCTATAAAATTGAGTTCATCTTCTATCTTATCTTGATTACAGTATCTTCCATTTTCAATTAATGATTTGTGGCAGCCAATCCCCTGTCTTGTTAATTTCTTTGGGCAGTCCTCTACTGTATATTGTCAATATCTATATCCTGTTCTTGACTTCAACAGTCTATATGACCTTAGTTTGTTTTTAGCGGATCCAGGTAATGTTATAATCATCAGTTTCTTTTAATAGATTTTATCAATAATCAATCAATGTCATGACATTTCCATAAAATGTTTCCGTTTTTCATCATATTCCCGACTATTCTATACTAGGTAGGCTGTTTATTTCTTCTCTCCACATTTATTTCCTCTCTCGAAGGATATTTCCTCTCTCGCACAATGGTCCCTATATCTCCACCTTTGTTTTCTCTCTTGCACAATATTTAATTTCTCTCCACCTTTGTTTCCTCTCTCGCACGTTATTTCCTATCTCCCCACCTTTATTTCCTCTCTCGCAAAATATTTCCTATCTCTATGGTTTTATTCTCTCTCTCGCACGACATTTCCTATCTCTATGGTTTTATTTCCCCTTCCGCACGACATTTCCTATCTCTATGGTTTTATTTCCTCTCCCGCACGATATTTCCTATCTCTCCACCTATATTTTCTCTCCCGCACGGTATTTCCTATCTCTCCAGCTTTAGTTCCTCTCCTGCACGATATTTCCTATCCCTCCACCTTTATTTCCTCTCCCGCACGATATTTCCTATCTCTCCACCTATATTTTCTCTCCCGCACGGTATTTCCTATCTCTCCAGCTTTAGTTCCTCTCCCGCACGATATTTCCTATCTCTCCAGCTTTATTTTCTCTCCCGCACGATATTTCCTCTCTGTCTCCACCTTTATTTTCTCTCCCGCGCGGTATTTCCTATCTCTCGACTTTTATTTTCTCCCTCGCACAGTATTTCCTATCTCTATCTATGGTTTTATTTCCTCTCCCGCACGGTATTTCCTATCTCTCCACCTATATTTTCTCTCCCGCACGGTATTTCCTATCTCTCCACCTTTATTCCTCTGCCGCACAGTGTTTCCTCTCTCTCCACCTTTATTTCCTCTCCCGCGCGGTATTTCCTATCTTTCGACTTTTATTCAATCTCCCGCACGGTATTTCCTATCTCTATGGTTTTATTTTCTCTTCCGCACGGTATTTCCTATCTCTCCACATTTTTTCCCTCTCGCACGGTATTTCCTATCTCTCCTCCTTTATTTTCTCTCCCGCACGATATTTTCTATCTCTTTGGTTTTATTTCCTCTCCCGCATGATATTTCCTATCTCTCCACCTTTATTTTCTCTCCCGCACGGTATTTCCTATCTTTCCACCTTTATTTTCTCTCTTGCATGGTATTTCCTATCTCTATGGTTTTATTTCCCCTTTCACACGGTATTTCCTATCCCTCCACCTTCATTTCCTCTCCCGCACGATATTTTCTATCTCTTTGGTTTTATTTCCTCTCCCGCACGGTATTTCCTATCTCTCCACCTTTATTTTCTCTTCCGCACGGTATTTCCTATCTCTCCACCTTTATTTTCTCTCCCGCATGGTATTTCCTATCTTTCCACCTTTATTTTCTCTCTTGCATGGTATTTCCTATCTCTATGGTTTTATTTCCCCTTTCACACGGTATTTCCTATCCCTCCACCTTCATTTCCTCTCCCGCACGATATTTTCTATCTCTTTGGTTTTATTTCCTCTCCCGCACGGTATTTCCTATCTCTCCACCTTTATTTTCTCTTCCGCACGGTATTTCCTATCTCTCCACCTTTATTTTCTCTCCCGCACGGTATTTCCTATCTTTCCACCTTTATTTTCTCTCCCGCACGGTATTTCCTATCTCTTTGGTTTTATTTCCTCTCCCGCACGGTATTTCCTATCTTTCCACCTTTATTTTCTATCCCGCACGGTATTTCCTATCTTTCCACCTTTATTTTCTCTCTCGCACGGTATTTCCTATCTCTATGGTTTTATTTCCTCTCCCGCACGGTATTTCCTATCTCTCCACCTTTATTTTCTTTCCCGCACGGTATTTCCTATCTCTCCACCTTTATTTTCTTTCCCGCACGGTATTTCCTATCTCTCCACCTTTATTTCCCCTCACGCACGGTATTTCCTATCTATATATGGTTTTAATTATTCCCCCCCCCCCCCCCCGCACGGTATTTCCTATCTCTCCACCTTTATTTTCTCTGTCGCACGGTATTTCCTATCTCTCCATCTTTATTTCCTCTCCCGCACGATATTTTTTATCTCTATCCATGGTTCAATTTCTCTTCCGCACGGTATTTCCTATCTCTCCACCTTTATTTTCTCTCTCGCACGATATTTCCTATCTCTATACTTTTATTTCCTCTCTCGCACGTTATTTCCTATCTCTACCCCTTTATTTCCTATCTTTATAGTTTTATTTCCTCTCTCGCAGTTTATTTCCTCCCTGTCAACTTTATTTCCTCTCTCGCACTTTATTTCCTTTCTCGCACTATATTTCCTCTCTCTCTGGTTTTATTTTCTCTCTCGCACGATATTTCCTCTCTCTCTGGTCTTATTTTCTCTCTCGCACGATATTTCTTCTCTCTCCACGGTTTTATCTCTCTCGCGCACGATTTTATCCTCCGCGCGACTTTTGACCCCATTTGGCGTGCCATATGCCATAGCAGGCGTGTTGAAGCTGACAAGAGCACTTGAAAGGGCATACCAGCGGGAGGCTTAATGAAATGGCAGAAGATCAGTTATATCATTTCCTGGACACTGTTACGTTGTTTATTTACACCTGTCATGATCGTCGGTAGGATGTTACCGCTGGAAACAGCAAGCAAAGGCAGTTTGGCAAAATGATTCTGGTCGCCTCCTTTGCACCATGAAAATAAATGCAGTACCCTTATAACAATAATAACGGTTTATTTGATGCATAACATGACTGTACAGATTAGCAGGGCGCTAACACTAGGCCCTGAATTGCTCTAAGACTTTTACTTACACCATGTTACCGCTATCTTAACGGGGTCATTTAAAATCGTTCATAATATACATATGTTGCATTGAGTGATAAAATCAATAGATAAGGTAAAAATAAACCTTCTGTACAGTCTCATACAATATGTGATTTTCCTTACTCAGCTCACCTATTCTTGCTTTAAACTAACACCGCCTTTCAATCCTTTTAATCATCATGTAAAGGAAATACTTAACAACAGCGGCTACTCATACATCTGGAATACCGACATGATAGACAACGGCTATTCCTGTACATTGTTAAGGAAAAGAGTGAATGACATTTACATTCAAAGTTTCTTTCACAAGTCATCCGTAGACGAAGGAAAACTTAGATTTTACAAAAACTTAAAAACAGCATACGACATGGAAAAGTACTTGTACCATAGCAATTTTGAATTCCGCTCAGCAATATGTAAGTTAAGAATTAGTTCGCACCCGTTAGAAATAGAGAAAGGAAGATGTAAATAGCTACCTGCTCATGAAAGAATTTATAAGCAGTGCACAACGAATGCAGTCGACAATGAAACACATTTCATCTGTGAATGTCCCCGATTCGATGCAGAAAGAAATACACTGTTTGAAAGAGTGTCCGACATCACACCAAACTTTTCATTTTTAAAAAACACACAAAAGACACACTTTCTGCTAAGATCATCGAATCAATCTATCATAGAAAATGTGAGACATTTCATTTTCAACTGTTTTCAAAAAAGAAGTCAAACCCCGCAATAGCAATGTAGGTTTTAGAATCGTACTCGACATTCTATATGTACATACAATCAGTTAATCTTTGTATGTTAGAATTAAATTATTTACCCGTTTTCTATCACACCATGTATTTGATTTTGTTCACTTGCAATTAGCCCCATGGGCATGAATTTGCAATAAAACATTACATTATCACTCTATGCAGACTCATGGGTGAAACAAAATAAATTTCATTTTGCAGGAATGGAATTCAATTTTGTCTGAGTAGATGAAACGGCGTTGCCATGTCTGCCCCACCGTCATCGCTGCCAGATGCCTTGATTGGCTCCTTCCTTCCTTGCGCCCACGATATGACATTTGTCCGGAGGCTCTGTACTGCAACAGGTGGAAAAATACAGGGCGGTGAACATTTGTGCAAGTGAGAACCGTCTTCCCACCTGCCCTGTTGAAGTCTACTCGCCTGGGACGCTCCGAGAGGTCACTACCGCAGCGCTGTGGTCAAATCAGCAGCCAGACCTCTCAGCTGTTTGTTTCCTGAGAGGAAAGTGGACCCAGCTACCACCTTGCGTCTGAAAACAGGGAGACATCACCATGATGTTGGGAAACATAACGTTTACGCAGACAATTTTCCTAGAACTGCTGCCGTAGCATAACATTACTATGAATGAATTCAGAGACGAACACGGACTGCCTCCTCTTGTCTATGTTCCAGAACTATCGCCTGGTGCAAAAACCATCACCTTAGTTTTCTACGTTATCATTTTTCTTGCTTCGCTGCTCGGAAACTCACTTGTCGTGGTCGTTGTCTGGAAAAACAAGGCGATGCGCACAACAATGAACATCTTCATATGGTCGCTTGCTGCAAGTGACTTGCTCATCACAATAGTCTGCATTCCTGTCACTTTGATGCAAAACATGCTGCAAAACTGGATACTCGGGGACTTCATGTGCAAGTTGGTGCCGTTTATACAGGTATGGTATCATATTTTGTATTTTGTATGGTCAGATTAGAACTTGTTAGTTACTCTGAGGAAAGAAGTCAAGTGTTGTTGTCTAAGAGGACAATAGACCATTTGTCACGTGGTTTAGACTAAATCAAAATATAACATTTACAAATGTATTAATGCAAGTAGTTTTCGTATTTGAAGCAGGACGAACAAAGAGGAACCAAACATGCTCAATGCTGTGTTATTCAACTGATAGTCACCTCAATATTGTTGTTTCCGCTCGCGCTGTTTTTTTTACGTACGTGTGCATAACTCGAAAAGCTGTTGATGGATCTTTATGATATTTGGTTGCAATTGAGCAGAGAACGATCAAATTTAAAAAAAGGACAGTTGTTTTTTTCTACGGCACTGCAGCAGAACCGGCATGTATGTGTGTTCTTTGTTGACAACATGTCTTGCTGACTGAGACATGTACAAGTTTACATCAGTCATAACGTAGAAACAAACGAAAGTTGGGAAGCTGTTGTATGAAGATTTTGGGATATATTGAGGAGTGTTCTGAATAGCGCTAGCATACCGTCATTTATGGTTGTTCTGAGATATTTTCTAATCTTCCAAAATTGATCAGTATAACTTTTAACAATTAGGAGTATCAACCAAGACATGTCTACCTTAGTCTGAGTTTTGTTACCTATAGCTACCTCTTGTGATATTCAATTTTATATCTACTATACATGTAAAATGTCACTTTAATGCAAGCAGACCTCAGTGATTGTCACCATGTATATTTGGTCGCCCGATACAGTCGCCTTGGTTGGTAGTAGGGGTGGCCACGTGGGTACAGCTACGGTGTACCGGTGTGACAGCGATCTCGCCCCCCCTGTGATCTCGCCCCCCCGGGGGGGCGAGATCACTAGCGTTTTCGCCCCCCTTTAGCGTTTTCGCCCCCCCCCCCCAAAGCAGCTGGTTACTACATATTACAGGTGCGCTACCTGGCACTATACTGCACCTGGGGAGTAATGTATATGGTGTGTTACCTGGTACCTATATGGCAACTTATTACCGTACCGTAAGATGTCATACCTCGAAAGTCGATACTAAATTGTTCGGTGCAAACATAACATTGAAATGAAAAAGACAATTTTTGCAGCTGAGGTGGCATAAAAACAGTGCTACTGCGAACGTATAAATCAACGCCGTCTATGGTACGGAATACGTCAGCTATATGT
This sequence comes from Branchiostoma floridae x Branchiostoma belcheri, assembly GCA_019207045.1. Lineage (NCBI taxonomy): Eukaryota > Metazoa > Chordata > Leptocardii > Amphioxiformes > Branchiostomatidae > Branchiostoma > Branchiostoma floridae x Branchiostoma belcheri. Next base: position 33,175,786 of record CM033023.1, read on the forward strand.
TTTCAATTTGTCACAGTGTTTTCTTTCTTGTGCTGGAAACATTTCCAAAGCACTAACAAAAACACACGTGAATAATAGTTTCTCATTATAAACACTATCTATGCGCAAGTTGATATAGCTGTTGCTAAATGCTACACAAACACTGGTAAAGTACCAGTCTTAAATTAAGGAACACGGGTAAATGCATCAGTTCCTAAATACTAGAAAAAACAGTCATGTTGGAGGTGAAGATATCCCTTGGCCAGGTGCATATACCAAAATGTGTGTTATTCTAATTAATACCTAATATTTGCATAATTAATAAAGACATTACTAAGTTATTTTGTGGTCACTTCATGGTAGAGACTTCATATTGGAGATATATAGGTTACTTGAGGACAGGTGAATACAATGAAATACATCTTATGTCAAGACTCAGGTATATGCAATAATTGGAATACAAGGGACCCAACCCTCCTTGTCTGAAACAAGTTCAACTATCTTATTACCATGTAATCACGTTAATATTGATACTATGAATGGAGTTATGTATCAAACTCTTGTACTTATATCATTCTTAAACTGCATTTTGTGACTTATACCAATCAACTTCTAAAATGTCATGTAAACCCGTTTTTTTGGGGGGGAGGGCGAAATCGCTAAAGGGGGGCGAGGTAGGGGTGCGAGATCACTAGCCGGGGAGGGCGAGATCGCTAGTGATTTCGCCCCCGGGGGGGCGAGATCACGGGGGGGCGAGATCGCTGTCACACCTGTACAAAACCGTTTTTCTTGTTGGACCGGTCCAGAAAAAAACGGACCTGAAAAAATTAGTGGACCAGATGTTGGACCGATTCGAAAATGAACAGATTATATCGGCAGGCGTTTAATGTGTTTTGGGGTTAAAGGGTCTAAGAAAAGAACAAGAGCGAAGTAGAGGAGAGTTGGTTGTCATTTTTTACCGAGCTTTTACGGTCAAACTTGGTCTAAAACAGAGGTAGTTAGTGTTGTTTACATGAAGATGGAATTTAAAAACTCCAATGAACATCGGGTACTCCACCAAACAGAATCCTTTGTAGCGAAACCGACCGTCGTTTTGAGTATCGCCCATTCATAAGTTTTCACAGATTGGTCCAAGTTTAGCTAGGTCGGGACCTAGACCTGATCCTCTGGACCTGAACCTTACATGTACCTGAATTTTCTGTACCGGTACCCACCCCTAGTTGGTACAATTCGTTCGCATAGGCGTCTGTCCTTTCAGGCCGCGCCACGGCCAGATTTTTTTTACCAATATGTGCGTCCGATTATGATTATGATAACTAACTCTCGTGTGGACTGTGAGAAACGCACACATAGCGGCGACCGCACACAAACGTTGGGTTTCCTCGTGTATGAAATTGAGACCAGCCGAAAATAAAATGACATCTGTGAATCCATTGGACTTTACTTATTTTATTCTGTTCACAATTTATTTAGTAACAATGAAACCTATGGTGTAAACCTATTGCGTCTTCGATGTGTGTTGTCAGCTCCTGACTGATCATCGGGCGGGCGGCTCGGGCGGGCGGCTGAAAAATAAAAGAAATCATGCTCAATTACGTAATGTTATGTAACGTTAGAGACAAATTAGAGACATGTGATTTCCTAACAGATCTCTTCCGTTTCTGGGGACAACTTCTCTAAAGCTCATTCTTATGGTTAGGAGGCATAAATTACAACAGTTGTTACTTACAGTGTGTGTGTGTGTGTGTGTGTGTGTGTGTGTGTGTGTGTGCGTGCGTGTGTGCGTGTGTGCGTGTGTGTTTGTGTGTGTGTGTGTGTAGTATGTGTGGTGTGTGTGCATGTGTAGTGTGTAAGTTCACGTGTGTAGCGTGTGTTTAGTATATATATATATGTGTGTGTGTGTGTGTGTTTGTACGTGTTAATGGAGTACATGATGCATGCATAGATTATGCAAATTTGATTTTAATTTTTATACCACATTATGAAATGGAATTCTGCATAATGACATACAATATATCTTATTTTAGTAGAGACCATAATTAAACACTCTCTCTCGGCTTGACTTAGTTTACACCATTTGCGCCTTATTTGCATGAGACCAGATAAAACAAGAGATGTACAAAACCTTTTAACATTTCATGCAGGTCTCGGACCTTTTGCTTACATGAAAATTGCTTACCATTCAATAGCCTGCACACTGATCGTAGGTCTTCGTTTTCTCTTCTCAGGGCCTCGAGGTCTGTCTGTTTTAGAATAAAGAAAATAGCGAGGTTTGAAAAATGCAGTAAAGTTACACAGTAATCATCATTGAATACATGACATTGACTGCTTTTAAAAGGCCTTGTTATAGCTTCGAAATACATATTCGACAAATGACTATCCCCATTACTATGTACATAATATTTTCCCAGTTTCATGTCGTTTTTACTGAAGAGAACAGTACTGGTTATAGTCTTACCTCAGCCTCAAGTCGTGAGTAATATAGGGCCATATACAGAGACGAGTTAGAACAGCAGTAGCTAAGATAGTCCGCTGAGCTGGTATCCTCTATCGACAAGCTGATGTCCTAAAATGAAGATAACAAAACTCTTAATTATGCTAGCTTTGCGCAAAGGCCACCAACGCTGCATCTGACTGTATATCATAAAAGTCATATAATATAACACGGTGTAGACATGATAGTAATCTACCTGATATGGAGACAAAGATATAAGGGAGAAATTGGATATTACAAAATTCTTGATTTTACGTTTTTAAGTGTTATTTACTGATTATTCATCATCAGGCCTGGCATTTCGTTAAAAAAACACTGAAAATACAATTAAAAACTACTATGTGCAAGAGGAGAAGTGAGTGAGTGAGTGAGTGAGTGAGTGAGTGAGTGAGTGAGTGAGTGAGTGAGTGAGTGAGTGAGTGAGTGAGAGTGAGTGAGTGAGTGAGTGAGTGAGTGAGTGAACAAGAAAATCAGATACATACAGTAAGCTAGTCTGAGATGAATTCTCCCCTGTTCAAAATAGCCTTTGGTTTAAGTGTCATCCCAACGAACGTAACAGTTGCAAAAACACATCGTTGTCTTTAAAATTAAAGTGTAACTGAAATGGAATCGTCTGTAGCATTTTCTACCACTAATGTAAAAATTTGATCTTTTCTGAAAAAGTCAATGCAAGTTTCAAATCAATTGTCCGTCCGGAAGTCCCTCAAACAGCGACATAAAAATGTGTACTTTGAGCTCTTTGCTGGAACTAATTAGTAACACGCCGTGACGTCATTTTAGTTAGTCCCCTAATAGCTGGTATGGTTGACTAGGGAGATAGTATACATTTGATATACCCATATTTTATAAAGGAAGCATATTTCATTGACGAAACTCGGTTTGTAGATAAGCGAGCAAAAAAAAAAACGAGCTATCGAAGCCATAGTAACGAGGGTACGAGTACGTACATGCTTGTGGTCCCGCAACCCCGATATATTTTCCTTTGTTTACATGCTCAGGTGACGCTAGAAGTTGTTTTTTTTTATACACAACCAAACTATTTCAACTCATCTATCAACAACATGTCCACCGCTAAGACAGTCTACACGACAGACAGATTTCGTAAGCTCCTAGTGATTCGAGGAAAAACATAGAGACTACTGTTTCCGTCGTCTCAGGTTTTTAGGCGCATGGCACGGCCGCCATCTTTTGGGGGCCATTTTTCTTAGAGTTGTTGTTGAAAAATCCAAAATTTACTCGTAACTTGGTTTTACGGAGACCAAGAACTACAATATTCATGACAAAATCTAGTGACAATTGTGCCAACTTATTGTGAATACGGTCTGCAAATTTTCGTGCTTGAAAATCGTGGGACAGCGTCGGCATGATTGTTGTTACAGTTCGGTATAAGCGGTACACTTTGTTATGAAATCTAGCCGGACGCCGACAAATATGTAAAATCCAAGAATCATTTGTGCTGTTTTGTGTCGGAGTCTAAGCGTACAAGTACTTCACAATAATGGCACCACAGTTATGACCAAAATAAACGAAATACGAGGTAAATTTACAGGGTGAATTACTTAGTATGTGACAGATAAAGTCGTCCTGCATCTGTGATAAACTCATAATGGCGAACTCACCCTTCTCCGGGCGCGTTCCGTCACTGGCGCACTTGGAGTCGGCAGACCAGCGGTGTCGATAGTTGGAACTTTTCCTGCGAGAATCCTTCTGGTCATCCCACAGCTCTCCCCGATAGCAAGGTTCATGTTGAAGCACGAGGGCTCGAAGTGTGCGGAGCACAAGGAAGATGTCGCGGAAGGCACCCAACCATGCCGATGCTTCTGAACAAACTTGATCCACTGTTTTCTAGCTCGCTCTCTCAATTTATCGGCCTCAGTTCCGTCATTTTTAACGTTGGGGAATCTGTGCATAGATATCCCCTCCGTAGACTGACTATTCTTACAGCTAACGCCATGTGGGCCTCCTGCAACACAATACTGTCCACTGGACTTTGTACTAACACGACCTGTAGTACATGACGCCATTTCAGCGGACAGGGGTACTAGAAGAAAGGGACTAACTAAAATGACGTCATGCATATCATTTGAATTCGCCCTCGGATGCCCCAAATCGCACTTTTTGAAGACGTTTTAACATTACTTCCCGACCGAATTATCACATGAAAAATATTTCAATCTAATAGCGAGGAAATGATCCTCTAGATCGTTAAAAAAGTTTGCAAAAATTAAAGAATCGATCCTATTTCTCCTAGTCTTTAATGGTCAAATTAGCAAAGACGTTTACCTGTGTATTCTGCCTCTGTCTCCACCGCTGGGCTCTACTGAGAATCTGGCCCATCTTAAACCTCCTGTGAAAGATAAATTAGCAAATGTTACTGCAATTACTTTTGTACTTTTGTTTGGCATCATAATTAAGGTCTAGGAAGAAAGTGTTGTGTTTCCTATTACTTGACCAAGTCGAGCAAAAACCTGTCGCTGTCAATGGACGTAACATTTGAGTGACATCTGAGTAACGACATTCAAAACAGACTTCCTGTATTTTTTACTAGTAAATATTGTACCTCATTGAACAATGCATTGATTTAACAATTAATTGTACTATACATTTCTTTGTAATTGAATCGTGTTGAAAATGCACGTGTCCTGATACATTTTGTTTCACATTATTCAATTGGATTGGTTGGATCACACAAAGGTACAAAAAATGGGAGATAATATTTTCTTAACCTAATATTTTACCCCATTTACGTTTGTTTCTGTATGTAAGGTGCTGTTCTCGTCCGAGGTATTTTTTTCTGATCAAGGGAATATTTTGCTATTTATAACCATTTCACGCTTGCACAGACATATGTAATGTTCTGAATATACATATACATGTAAAAGAATGGAGTTGATCAAAGCGCCTTGATTTAAGGGCATTTTTAGCAAGAATTATAATCAAGAAACAAAACGCTAGAACCAAAATAGCATGAAGTTATACTTAATACAAAGGCACATATATTATATGAAGATCAAAATCTTCATTTAACAACATATCAAACCTTCATTAGTAAATTTTGATGCATCTACGCAATATAAAAAGAAATGCATTTGATAGCATATGCAATTTTACAGATGTTTTGAATATTTCAGTCACTAAAGTTCTTAGTTGTTCAAACAATTGAAAATGAAAGTTTGAACATGTTTGAAACTATTTATATTTGTTGGAAACATTGGGAAAGTAACTGCACTTTATGTAGAGCAATTGAGAAACATCCATGTGTTTTTATCATTGTTGTAACATGTTCCAACAATTTGCATAATTTTTTCCTACATAAAAAGTTTTATAAGCTGCTAAGCTGGGTCCTTTGTTTGGGTTTTGTATTTTCAGATATTCTTCAGTAGACACTGGTGCTTGAGAAGGTGCCAGACAGACATAATTTTCTGGGATGTGTGAATTGCCGTCTTTCCAACCCAATGACCCATTTTCACAATATTGTTTCAATGTTCGAACATGTGATCACCAATAATAAATGTTGGAACAGTTTAGAAACGTACAGAACTAATATATTTGATGTTAGAAATGTTTCTAACATGTATGAATACAGTCGAAAATATTTAGAACATCACAAAAATGTTATAAACAGTTCTAAACATTTATTTACTAGTAATATCACAGGTAGAATGCTATAAAGATTTTCAAAATGTTCGAACAAGACAAAGGCAAGAAATACCCTCTTTGTAATGTGGAATTGACTCTACAATCCACCCCAAACACTGTAACATAACCTACTAAAAAGCTTTTTCAACGGCTCTAATAAAGACATAACATTAATTGCACTATTATGATAAATGATACGGAACAATAGCAATAACATAACTACGAATGTATAACCCGATATGATTGAAAATGTCAAGTTGTACAAATACTGACTCGTGATCCGTTCGTAACATAATCCCTCTCTTTTCATGCTGATGAGGAATGTGTGTCCTTCTGGACCATCTGGTAACAGGTAACATTACAGAGTGTCTTTTCTTTGAACTTCTCAGTTGAACCCTGTAGATACATAAGGCCTAGGAAAAAAAATTTGTTTCCGGTAAAGGTTCTAAAACATTTAGGGTCGATAGGTAGGGATTCTCATTTTTATTTGACTTTTTCTTTTAAATTTTCAATACAATTTTGTGAATGTAAAATGAAATGTATCAGCAACTTGTATTTTTAACATCATAGTAACTATACAGATGGACGAGAAAAAGCACAATGTACGAGCAGGGGTATAGGGATAAAGGAAATAAAAAAAAGTACAATTCTTACATCAACTGTTCGAAGCCCTATTCTGTTAACAGTTTGAAATACAAGAAGTGTGTTTTCAATTTATGCTGAAGTGTGTGTTCTAAATGCTACCAAAGTAAGTAACTATATCATAAACATACAGGTATCATCTTTAATCTTTAAGTTTGTGGGGCAATAGGAATAAACGTAGATCATTTTACTTATTCATGTATTACACACGGAATGAAAATACCATTTATCTTTGCACATTCAATATTTTACATAATGGTGGTAGGGCCTAGCTATGTATAAGGTCTGTAGAAAGGACAAATGTATAATTTGTTATGTAAATGCACATGTGATTACACAAGGCGAAAGGGTTAAAAGTCTTTAAAAAATAACATTTTTAAAACAATCAAACAACAACGGTGATAATTCTCATAGCCGGGTCTGTCTTTTTTTCATTGTATTTCAATTTCTTATTTCATTCTAACGATGTTACATTTTGTTAAACGTTACATCATTGGTTTGCTTAATCTAGCACCGTAGAGATGGTGGGGAGACCTCGATGGTATGTTTATTTATTTATTTGTTTATTGAGATTCTGTTGATAATAAAATCTGACAAATCATTTACAAGGCCGACTCCACCAGATTTCAGTTAAAAACAGTATATGATTATGAAAGGCTAGCCGCTGTATGCAGATGATAAGAGGGGTGATTGATAAATTCGCTGATGCATACAAACATAAGGTGTGCATTTCTAATTTCTGAGCATGGTTATAGATTATAAAGTCTGTTATGAATGTCTACCAAAATTCATATCATTACTTTGCAGGCGACACCCAGTAATGTTAGGTTAGAGAGAAGGAAAAGACGTGGAAAAATGAGCTGCAACCTGAGGTGTGTGGGTTGACTTGTGCTGCTGAAATCTATAGCTATGTACACACTTCTTTCTGGTGGAAATACGAAGGGAATGCAAAAAAATTCACACTGATTTGATTCCATGGCATGAGGAACACGACTCACACAGTTCTGATTATATCCTTGTTTTTCTAGCCACTTAAAATACTCATTTTTAAAAAGGACGTCGACTGTAATAGAATGGCCACAATGATTTGAATTTTAGTGCAAATTTAATACTTCATATTGTCAACTATATACTGTCTATTGTAAATTGTATTCTGTATGCACACATACAGTCTACTGTGTGTACTGTATACTGTCCTCAAAACTTTCTGGCATGAAGAACGTGACACACAGTGCTACAAAGATCTGATCATAATTTACTTTTCCTTTTCTTGCCACTTACCTACTGATCACGTTGACTGTAATGTAATGACTAGAATTATTTGAATTTTAGTGCATATTGATGAAACATTTCATACCGTATACTTATGCCCGAAATTTGGTTTCCTTATTTCAGGGTGAGGCCGACACTTTTTTCATCACACCTCCTCGTACATGTAACAATGTATGTTATGAGGCAGAAAAACAGTCGTTGTGAAAGATAAAGAGTAATTTCATCATGCAACGTTTCAAACCTTGACACATTGTATGTGGTTGCAAAGATTATCATCTTGCATACCGGCAAGTCTGAAGAAATTTCGTTGATTTCAGAAGAACAATTTGTTTTGGTCACAGCAAGGTTCTGTCCAGTACGTTTTTTTGGTCGTAGGATTTTCATCAAGGCCCTGATAGAACTAAAGGATCGTTGTCAAGAATCCACCACACCCATTTCCATTACAAGACATCTTGTAGATTGTACGCCACAACCCAGACTGTCAAAAATACACACAATTTGCTGCCGTAAACCTCGCGAAAAGGGTTGTAGCCAACACCCGTCCTTCCGTCCTTTGAAGGAATTTTGAAGCTGGGGACGGAAACATTTTTCCCCATTCCGTCCTCTATGAGCAAAATTTGACCCTCAAAATGCAGGAAATAGCATTTCAGTGGGTCTAAGTTTCAAAATTTTCCTAGGGCACATGCCCCCGGACCCCCCTAGGAACGCTGCGCCAAAGCTAGCCATTCAAAATGGAGGGGAGTGAAAATGATTTCTGGCTGGCCCACTGGCGACGCCTGTGATCGGTCGCCATGTTTTCTATGATGTGAACATACATCGACCTTAACAAGGTAGACGGAAGTCTCTTTGACTAACGTGTAACCACAAAAATGTATAGGGTCAAGACTTTCAAAACCAAGCAGAGGTTGATGTCTGTGAGGTAAACCACACAAAGTCAGCAGTATAGCGACTAAATTTCCGTCTACCCAACTCTGGATTTCCAATGACAGGTCATAACGTATTACGCCATAGCAGAGTGTCAGTAGCAAAAAAAAAATAAAATACCCTGACTTACTGTGGAGAATATTTGAGCTGATGCCTCCAAATTTCAGGACTACCTATGTGATGATATGATTCCTAAACACGGCATACAATAGATGAGAACGTACCAAATATGTCTATTCTCGCTTTTTCTCTCGCTCTCTCTTCAATGGCGTAGAACATAGGTCATGCAATGTATCTATCCGCTCTAACTCCGTACACGTTTTTGCGTATATTGAGGTCCATATGAGTTAAGTATTTAGGTAAAGTCGGCGGTTCGATAACAAAGCTGCACAATGGTGGGTTAAAGTAAAAAAAAAAAAAAAAAACTCTTTCCCTGCAATTTTACCTAAACCAAAAATGTCAATACGCAACTCGTACAAGTGTGAATCGGTCAGATGGTGGCGCTAGTTCGATCGAGTACCTTAGTACGAGATAAAGTAGTGCAAAAGTGATCTTTGCAAATTCAAATAAACGTCTCACGAGCCGTATTTTGATGGAAGAAGCCGGTCAGTTAGAGACTGCATGAATTGTATTATGAAGAAATACGCCCCACTGTCTTTCGTGGATTTGGCTGCAGTGTGCTACCTTGAGGTTAGAGCTGGCTGCCGACGTCATTTTATCCGTTGATGAGGGCGATGAAATGCTTGCTTTATCGCTATGGCTTATGAGGACGTTTCCTTTCTTTGAGATAGTGTGCTCAGAAACGTCAAGTTTTCTCCTGGTGGGGGTAAGAAAAATTTCTCTTTCTTTTTCGAAATCTGCCCCAAATCTGTGGCTTTTTTCATGCATAGTGTAGTCGACTCTTAAATAAGACACATCCTTTCTTTTAGTCGGACCGACCCATTTGGAGAGGTGTTGAAATCATTCTGTCATCATAATGTTTTGGCTGTACCTCTTTAGAGTTAACTTCTTAGTCTAGGGTAAAGAATTTAGGCTTAAGGTATAGCGTGCTACAATAGAGGGGTTTAATGGTCGGGTTTTTATTGGTTCTTCCCCTCTATAAAAATGGAAGTGTCGTCGTCAAGAGAGGGCATCAAAAGTTTATTTGTAGACAGAATCATGTATACCATAATCTCGAATATTTTCGTTTTTCGCGAACTGTTTTTTTTCCTACTCCCGAGTTTTAAACATTGATATACGAGTCATTTTGAAGAAATCCTCCAGAAATCCCCACAGCCGAAATACTGTGTACAGCGTGTACCGTGCACTGTGTCGACAGGAATCGGTAAGAAAGGGGAAAACCCAAGTATTTTGTACAACCAAATATTGCCTATATGGTGAAAGAGTTTATCTTGTGCGAACTGCTACTTATTTCATTGTGGCAAGTTGTACATTTGGTTCAGGGTCAACCTTATGTATCCCAATATTCTCGTATTCCCCCACTGCGGGCTGCTGCCTTGTAATACAGTAAATGCTTCGCAAACGGTAACGAAATCTTTTGTTTTCGAAGCCCATTCCCTTTAAATGATACCATTTCCCAATCTCTAGATATATTACCCATACCATTGGTAGCAGCCAAGATGTGACGGTTGCATGCAGCAGGCAGAGACATCTGCAGGTCTTCCATCCTTGATATAAAAACTGTGAGGTGCAAAACGAAAAAAGAACACAATTAAAATTGAGAATTACAAACATCTACATGATCAGTGATCGGAAAATATATGTAAAAGTAATATTTACTCTAAAAGTACATTTTTTAGTGTTACTATTGTTTTATGGTATACTAAATAAAGCTTGCCTTTGGGCTAGTGATCTGAGCAGTGCAACATGTCCAAGTGGTGTATGAGTTGTTCGTGGAAAGGGAAACAATTAAAATCTCTTGAGCAAGCAAAAGTATCACTTATTTTAACAATTTGTGTGACATGATCTCTGGTAGAATATTCTTTTTTGAGGGGGCTAAAAACTTTGATTCAACAAATTTGTGACTTTGTTTAACGATAGTAAACCTCAAATTAAGTCTGACGTGAACTGTAGCTACGAAACGCCTGGCCTATGCAAGACTAGCACTGTAGCCATACATGACGGACTATTTATAAAGTCAACAAGAAAACAAATACTTCATGACTGAGAAGTAAATGGCGCAAACACATGCTGAAAGAAATCGAATAGGTGTGGATTTGAATGTGGCAAAGAAAGCTCAAAGCATTACAATAATATTGTCATTCAAACCCAAATACCGTACAAAAGATAATGTTTCAGGCAGAACGACGTTTATTCAAAAGGTAAGCTTCTTAAGTTACAAAGAAGTGTTAACTCAATTGTACCACCCTAAGACTTTTGTCAAAAAATGATAAGTCCACCTGTTTTCTAATAAAGGCTATTTGATCTACTACTGATTGATTTAAACATTATCTGTCAATATATAAGCGATGGCATCGTTAAAGATATAAAAATGAAGCGATAAAGACGGAAAATACTTTATAACCTCGAAAAGGGGGACCTTAAGGAAATACCCGCGAACATCAGGCATAAGGCTGATAATGCAAAAATCTACATGATTACGAAATTCTTGATAAGGGACAATAATGTCGCAAAGTGTCGGATTTGTCGTGATCAGTTTAGTAGCGTGCACCATACTGACATAGGGTCATCTAATTTGTCAATATCTTATAGTAATGCCGAAAAACTGTAGGCTAAACGAAGTATGGGACTGACTTGGAAAAAAAAGAGGAAGACGCATAGTACTATGATACTCGGTATTTCTTTTCCTCCCTAACGTCTCCAGTGTTGCTGAACCCCTGATACCCTACATTTATAATTGGTATAATTTCCTAACACCAATTACATATATTAATGTAAATGCGAAAATTTCAAGAATAAAAGTCAAGAAATTAAGTTTACAGATACTTCTGCGGCAGTTCTAACAAACTATGCACTTGCGAAAGCGTGTTGCCTCAAGTAGCTACTTAAGTTTTTGCTTACCTAAACGTCCGGATGAAAAGAACAAGAAGAAAAAGAAACGTTGGTGGTCCTTAACAAGTCCACGCGGACGGGATGTAAGCGCACCTCCTACTAGTTCACTTATGACACACGCTTCCATCTTGGCTGTGTGTGGTATGTCCGCCACCTACCCTTTCTCTCGTTCTATCGTTGAAAAACATATCAAGGTAACCGTTTTCTTTTGCTTTGTATTCAAGTGTATTGTATACACATCTCCTATTGTTGCGTAACACCATCTCCATGTGATCAGGCTTTCAGGCAAAGCATCTATGACGTCAGTATCAACGATCCAGAACCAAAGAATGGACTTCCTACCGCCGACATGTGACTAGACTTTAGAGAGAGAACACTTTCATTTCTGAATATGCTAATGGTCAATCAGGGTATATTGACTTATTACAAATCAAATTAAGTCTGCACAGAGCCTTTTTTGAAATCTACTTGTTTTGGCAGAAGCTTAAGGCATGACGTGAAGAAGTGAAAAAACGGAACCCATCGGTCGGTGTCAGTGTCAGAGGTGCGTCCTACGTGACTATTTCCTGTACCTGTTTTGTGGTTCATTTTGTACTAAAAGGAAATTTATTGTTATTATCGTTGAGGATTTGGTATCAAATATATAAGGGTTTGCAATGGTACGTTTTTGTCTCATGTTCTTTCACGCAGTTTCATGCATCCTTGTTACTTAGAATTAATGACGTGGTTTCCAGTTTCTTGATACCGCTGAATGAAGTTTTCTACAGGCAACCACATACTTGTCTTCCATATTGGTGGCTATATATAACCTACTTCGTAAAGATCTAGTACGCGAATATATCTGTAAGCGTAATTTAAAGCTAAGGGCACAACCCGCCGTTCGTCCAACTGCGTCTAGCTCTATGGGCCAAAACGTTGGTAATATTTTGGGAACCGTAAGTGGTAAGCACCGCCTCCGCAGTACGAAATCCTACGGAATCTAACGGATTTGGGAGCACTCAGACACGCCGTAGACCCTTACGTATATGTTGAACTTTCTCTGCCATTGGGATGCGGATTCGATTGCCGGCTATATGTAGTTATGTAGCCTTGGCTCTCATATAGCCGATAAGATAAAATCAAATCAAATCAACAATTTGGGTATGTTTTGTATGAAACAATCACAGGCGAAACCGAACAGCTACTCGGTAATATTTCTGCATTCATAACTGAGCCACTGCCATATAAATGTTTTCGATGCGGAACCGTTCTGATAAGCGAAAGTTCCAATTCGCAATCAATGGTCTGTACACTTTCGATGATATCCGCAAGATGGCGCTGTTGCACTGTAGTTACATCGGTGAACGGGTCAAAGGTCTCCAGAACGAAGATGGAAGAATGACAAGCAAGCGACATGGGTTTCCCGTGTATAACTCGAAACATTACGCGACCATTAAACTACCACAAATCAACGTGATGAAGTAACGTTATAGCCGAGGTATATTTTGAAACTACGGCAATGGTTGTTGATATCCATGCCACAGAAAGCTCAGTTCCCGACGGTAGTGAACGCCGGTTACTCCAAGCGGAAGACTCGGAAAGCGAACACAACATGGAGCAACCCAAACCGTACAAGGTTTATACGCGAAGGTGGGTCATCTTGGGGATTTTCTGTCTCTGCTCCATGAGTAACGCCTTCCAGTGGATCCAATACGGCATTATCAGCAACATTATCGTGCAATACTACAACACGTCCCCATTCGTGGTCAACTGGTTTTCCATTCTTTACATGCTGTGCTACATCCCATTGATTTTCCCTGCAACGTGGTTGTTAGACGCTAGGGGGCTCCGCTTCGTGACCATCCTGGGATCGGGAATGAATGCTGTAGGGGCGTGTCTGAAACTGGCCAGTATGGGGAGGAACCTGATTGGTGTTGCCATGGCAGCGCAGACGATAAGTGCGAGCGCGCAGGTGTTCATCCTGGGCATCCCCGCTCACCTGGCGGCCGTGTGGTTCGGTCCGCGGGAGGTTTCCACGGCAACGGCCATCGGCGTCTTCGGAAATCAGGTAAACAGACAGACAACGGTATTTTCATTTGAGTACTTTGAACATCTCGCTGTTTCAACTAACATTCGTTCACCTTTATCCGCTGGGTCACCTATATTTGTATATTTTAAAAACGCGTTATTTTGCAATTGGGGGTATTATATTGACATGTAGAGTCGGTTTTAAACCCCAAATACCTTGTTTTAAAAAAAATGGATATAGGTTACCCCGTGGATAAAGGTGAACTCATTACTAGTACATGCCATTTAGTTTTTCAAATGTTTTGAATCACCTGTTGTAAGATACTGTAAATGCAGAAATGTTTTTGGTAGTTTTATGTTCGAGGTTTTCGCGGTGGCCACTTCAGCGTGAACTTGACCGCAAACATTTTTCCATTATAGTACTAGTATGTGACGACAGTCTGCAGCGCAAACGCTCCATTTTCCTGCTACCACAAAATTAAATTCCAGCAAACTTAAATGCATTTACAGACGCAGCGCTTAAACTAAAGAAGGAAAACATACCAGTCCATCCTTTTCTTAATACTAAAATTTATTAACACTTGTTTATGTAGCAAACACACGTAGAATTGCGTAGGTTGAAACTGTGATTTATGAGCAACTGAAAATACTTTCATCAGGTTGATAAAACATAGCTAGAATATTGGAGTTTTCTTTTTACACAACCAGACTGAGTATAGTCTTGGATACTGCGGTTTTATTTTTTGCAAACCGGAAAGTCTCTCACCTGCTTTAATACGTTTCGATGCCTTTAAGAGATCTTTCTCAGAGCTTCTGACTGGAGAGCTACTTCTTCAAGTTCTTGTCATGTTATATGTAACCATTTTGCAGCAAGAACACAATCAAGGATCAAGGAGCCTTTCTAGATAAGAAAGTCAGCCTCAGTCAGTGATGAACCGGGACGAGGGGGTAAAAAATTAACCACATTTGGGGTTGTTGCACAAGCTCTGAAGAAGATGTCGGAATCTTGTGAAAGGCATCGAAACATGAGCAGTTGAGATACATAACTGGTTGTGTAAAAGAAAACTCCAGTATCCAATAATCTATGAGTATTCTCCCTTCCCCTCTGTCCCAGCTGGGTATAGCTATTGGGTTCCTCCTGCCTCCAGTGCTGGTGCCGGTGACTGAGGACCAAGAGGCAGTGCAGCGAGGCCTCAGTACCATGTTCTATGGTACTGCAGCTGTCAGCATCTGTCTGTTCCTACTCATACTATTTGGTAAGTAGGAGTAGTATGTGGTCTGAGATCTCTAAACAATATCAAGCTTTTAGCTAGGACTTTATCATAGGGAGTCCAAATTTATTGGTGAGTCGGGGTAAGTGACTATTGTATAGAGGGGGTTCCGGGGGCACCATAGTGCATTGTAAGGTATCCTAAGAGGCAAAAATACTGTTATAACTTATAGAGGTCACATTAGAAGACTGTGACCACAGATGACCTGGTAGCATCCCTGGTCAATCAGCATTTCATGTTTGTTAGAGGATTTTTCTCCCCAGTGTAAGGGCGTCCAGTGCGTCAAATTTCTTGTTATTCTAAGAAAAGTGCGTTCAGATGACGCCTTGACGCGTGCCTGGCTAAAAGCCTGAACAATTTGTTTATAAACTTTCTTTCTTTCTGGTTATGATGTTCAACAATTGCCACTGACATTTAAACTCAAACTTTAAAATGTAGTTTTCCAGAACGAGCCTCCGATCCCGCCGAGCCCCGCCCAGGCCGCCATCAAGCTGTCCCAGTCAGACGACCAATCGTACCTCAGCTCTGTTCGTACACTGCTGTCCAATGGGTCCTTTCTGCTGCTTGTAATTACTTACGGTAAAGCAGTTTCATTTATTTCTATTGAATAGTCTTTTTGTATGAGTAAAAACTGATTTGTAAAATTTTCCAACAATCTCCATTTTCATTCACACCATGTGTCTGCTTTGCTTCACGATATACAAACTTGAAAATTTTAAAAACATGACAATAGTACTAGTATATGAAAATGCGACAGCATGTTAGTACAGTAGTCTGGGAAAACAGTCTAGTACTGTCTAGTGCCTGCTCCTTTCATTATTCTGTGTATTACTGTTGTATGACTATTTGCTTTTTCTCAGGGTTCCTTAATTTTCACAAAGTATGACATGTAGTTACTGTATATGTTTGTGGTGGTTTGATCAGCTTTTGCTGTAGCCTCTTCAACATTTCATATAAGTAAAGTCAGAACTGTCATGTAAAATGCCTTACCCAAGGACACAAGATCAGTAGCATATCATCTCACCTCACCTCACCTATCCCTAAGTTGACCTGCTGACTCATATCAGCAAATAGTAGCATATCAGCAGATTCAAACCCAGGACTTCTGAATTCTGGGCCAAGCATCCTGTCGTTACGTTACACTACCCCACCAAATCAAATCCCTGCAAACTTAAAGGCATTCATTCAAGTTGGCTGCACAGTTTATTCATTTTAGTTATGTTTTTCAACAGGTATCAATGCAGGATGCTTCTACAGCCTGTCAACATTACTGAATCAGATCATTCTGCACTACTTCCCTGTAAGTATTAAACAGTACCTGAAACCTGCATGCCATCTCACTCCTTTTCATGTACATGCATGGTGGTCATGTTAGTTCACCTTTTTTTCTGTGGGGTGACCTATATCTGTTGTCTCTGAAACTGGTATTTAGGGATATCAAGTCAACTTCAAAGTACTGACACTCTTTTACTATAGTATCTGAATGTATGTTGGTTAACATGGACATGTTACTAGTCTGGCTTTTAGCTAGGATTTTATAATAGGGGGTCCAAATTTCTTGGTGAGTCGTGGTAGGGGGATCCTAGGGCATCCACCTTCCATTGTGCAGAGTTTTCAAAATTTTCAATTAAAATAGTACTAGTGCACTCTATATATCCTTAGGGGCAAAATTACTGCCATAGAGGTCACAGTGAAGGACTGTGACGTAGGCATCTAGTGCATCTAATTTCTTGATATTTCAAGAAGATCGTGTCTAAATGATGCCTGGACACATGCCTGGCTAAAAGCTGTTACTAGTATATAATTACACAGTTTTCCAGCATTACAGTTTCAAGGGTAACTAGTTCAGCCTCTGTCTAGATTACACAATTTACGGAACCTTGGTATTGATAGACTTGGCAAGCTATTTTTTTTTGTCTAACCTTCCAGAAAGTAACTGTTAATGTAAGTAAGTGGCTTTTCAAGGTTTACGAAGAAAATGAAGAGACAGGTTTGATGATTTAGTAATTGATCTGCAATACCCAATAGCTGAGTGGGTAGAGTGTTTGCCTTGCATTCTGTAGGTCGTTCCATCCCCGGCCGAGTTGTACCAAAGACTGTCAAAATGGTACAAGCTGCTTTCCTATTAAAATCTAACCATATTTTGTGTTCTGATTCTCCACAGGATGCAGAGGTGGACACTGGCTGGGTGGGCTTAACCATTGTGTTTGCAGGGATGGTAGGGTCTGTTTTATGTGGACTGTGGCTGGACCGTACCAAGACATTCAAGTATGCAGGCAAACATTTTTACCCCTTTAACACTCTATAGAAAAATAAAAACTGACATCATTGAACCTTCTGAAGTTCTGTAAATTAAGGAGGAACAAATCAGCACTTTCTTCTTTCTTTCAAAAATTAAGTTTATTCTTCTGCATCTTGTTGTGTTTTTTTTTTTTTTTTTTCAAAAATTACCATCCATGTTATGTTACAATTTTAAACCATAGATCTGTACCCAAAATAAAGCGCTTACCAACAAGCTTTCAATCAGTCCTCTGATCCTTATTAAATTGAAATGAACCAAAGCCTAAGTCACACATCCGGACCAGAAGTGTGACCTTAGCAAAGGGTCAAAGGTGCTTGGCAGTCGGTATCGACCCCCGTCTCGGTTAAGGGAATTTTGGTGGGCTCTGGTGTAAATGGTCTCTTTCACTCCCCTGAGAAAGTAATAAGGATCAGAGGACTGATCGAAAGCTTGTTGGTAAGTACTTTATTTTGTGTACGGATATACGGTTTAAAACTGGAACATTAATGTTGACTACCGTCACAGATGAACTTACATTCTACCATCCACATTGTTCCTTGTTGACCCCAGGATCACCACCTTGGTCGTGTACCTCCTGACCTTTGTGGGCATGATGACCTTCACCTTCACCCTCGACCTTGACAGGATGTGGGTGGTCTTCCTGGTGGCTGGCTTCCTCGGGTAATCTTAACGCTTATGTCCATGTCCTCTACTGATTATGCATAATGTATCTTGCAAAGATAAAGACACATCAGTCACCATACACTGTCAGATATTTGCAGAAGAAATTGTTTATCTACTGTTTAAGAAAGTGTGTGGTTTGTCCTTAGTGCTGAATTACCATCAACACACACTGAGAAGTTCTTGTGTTTTGAAATACTCAATTTCTTTTTCAAATCAAATTGTAAATTTTCAATTTGCAACAAAAATCTACAATTCTATTTCTTACCGTGTAGAGCTATGTTCAAATGCCTAGCGGTATCACCCCTGTCTCCTATCAGCCATACGGTGATTTAAACAGCATTCACCCGGACGGGAGACCTAGCGTATCACCGTCTTATACTCAAACAAGGGTATGACACCTCGTAAGGGGCGGTATTACCCAATGCAAGGGGCCTATGCATGTACACATACATACACATACATACATAGAAACAAAGTTCATGACCTGTTTCTGTACTTGCAGGTTCTTCATGACAGGGTACTTGCCTCTGGGATTCGAGTTTGCTGCAGAGATCACCTACCCAGAACCAGAGGGGACATCCTCGGGGCTGCTTAATGCCTCAGCACAGGTGAGACAAGTATTCACACCTGTCAGATCGAAAGTCAAAGTCCTTCCCATGCCTGATAGCGCATAGAATCTCCGTTTCAGTAGCCCTGGGCCACACAACTTTGTGCAATCACTACAGCAGGGGACTAGTCAGAGAGAGCAGCATGTACCATGTTTAAGGTCTTTGGTATGACTCGGCCGGGATGGAACACACGACCTACCGAATGCTAGGTGAACACCTGTCAGATACCTGTAGAGTAAACAGGTGTATTGTAATTCGTAACCATCACCCTAATTCAAACTATGGTCTGATTTACACAATTCCAAGTCAACCTAGACTATTTTACATTTTCCAAACCGGGGCCTGGCTGTTTGTGGAAACAAAAAATAGAAATGTATATGTAAATATATACCCAAAATTAATGCCCACGATTATTTTATGTCTTGGATAGCTTAGTGTCTTTTATGTCATGCTTTTAAAGCTGCCCGGCCAGGCCTCAGTTTGGAAATGTGACGTAGGCCTCATTGGTGTTGATTCTGAGTTGACACCTTGCATTTACCAGAAAAAGTGACTAGATAGGGTATTGAGCGCCTAAAATTTCTGTTTACAAAGCCCTGTGTTGATTCCGCTGAATTGATACCAAAAATTCGGCCAATGATGCTTCTTTTCATAATTTGGTGGTCTTATGCTGCCTGCTACAACTATGAGAGTAGATGTTACTGTCTATTTTTCTGCAGGCTTTTGGCATAGCCTTTACCCTGGGTATGGGTGTGTTGGTGGACCATGGGAACATCAGGGTGTCACTTCTTGTCTTATCAGGGAGTCTTCTACTTGGTACAGTTCTCACAGGTGGGAAAACATGTTGTATTGTAAGTAGTATACAACTTTTACCTCAAGGCCACTCCAGGCGTTCAGTATTAAGAATAACATCTGTGTGTGTATTAGGTATTAGGGGTGGGTACCGTTAAAAAAAATTCCGGCCCAGGTCCTATTCAGGTCAAGAGGATGAGGTCTAAGTCCGGACTGGAACCTGGACCTTAGGCCATGTTGATTTGATTATATGGATGACATCCGCGCTCGCACCAATTTTCGGCCGTTTCCAAAAAAAAAAGTTTTCGAACACACAATAAATTGTTCAAAGAAGCTGTAAAATGAGCACAAATATTCTGTAGACTGAGAAAAAGTATCAGAAAACAGATAACTAATCATAGTCTAATGCCATAGAATGCCAAAATAAATCTAAAGTCAAAGAATAAGATGTGAAAGGACAGAAAGAAAGAAATCTACTGTTGGTAGGGGGAGGTACCAGTACAGAAAATTCAGGTCCCGTTCAGGTCCAGAGGATCATTTTCAGGTCCGGATCTGAACCTAGACCTGATTGTATGTGGAAACTTGAGAATTGGCAATACTCAAAACAATGGTAATTGGTCAGTTTTGCTACAAAGGAATCTGTTTGGTGGATTATTGGACTCCCACTGGCATTTAAAAATCCCATCTCCAAGTAATAAAGTGTCCATTTTGTAATTGGCGAAACCTGTTCCTCTGATTTTTTTCCATGTATGTTTTTTTCGGATTGGTCCAAGAAGAAAAAAAAATGTCTTGCACCCGTATAATGCACTGGTCCCTACACCTAACTGTTGGTATACCATACTATGTGTGTTTAGTCCCATGTTCAACCTTCCTGGCCACTTTGATTTCATACTGGAGGCAACTTTTTTTTTTTGGCCAAACTTTTTTTTTTATTCGCTCGCTCGCATCAGTTTTGGAGTTCCCAGAGGATGTCATCCATATAATCAAATCAACATGGCCTTATTGCTTGTGAAAATTTGTAAATGAGTATAAAAAAAAATTAGTCAAAACAATGGTCCATTTTCTCAAAAACGAATCTGTTTGGTGGAGTATTCGACTCCCACTGGCATTTTAAAATCCTATATTCGTGTTAACAGCGCTTAGTTTGAAATATGGTAGACATCATTATAATCTCTACTCAACTTTGCTCGTAGTGTAGTTGTAGAAGTGCCACTGTAGTGACACTAGTGAGGTAGCCATGAGTGTAGTTGTAGAAGTGACACTAGTGAGGTAGCCATAAGTGTAGTTGTAGAAGTGACATTAGTGAGGTAGCCATGAGTGTAGTTGTAGAAATGACACTAGTGAGGTAGCCATGACTGTAGTTGTAGAAGTGACACTAGTGAGGTAGCCATGAGTGTAGTTGTAGAAGTGACACTAGTGATGAGGTAGCCTCGAATGTAGTTGTAGAAGTGACACTAGTGTGATGGTAGCCATGAGTGTAGTTGTAGAGGTGACCCAAGTGAGGTAGGCATGAGTATGAGTGTAGTTGTAGAATTGACATAGTGAGGTAGACATGAGTGTAGTGTTGTAGAACTGACACTAGTGTGATGGTACATGAAGCCATGAGTGTAGGTGTAGTGATACTAGACTACTGCACTAATCTGTACTTCTTTAATTCCTTAAAATCATGATTCCTAAGTTCATAGCGATATTTAATGTTTTTCCAACAGTGTTGATCAAGTCCGACCTCAGAAGGCAGGCAGCTGGCCATGCGGCGACCATGCTAGCTGACGGGCCAACCAATATGTAACAAAACCTAGGCTGCAAACAACGGAATTCTACGCAATCTGGTATTATCAGGGTTCAAAATGCTGAATGCATAGAACCCAAGACTCAGGTGATTTGTGCCGAATGTTTGACAGTGGGTGCACCAGTGTATTTATCTGTTTAGAGTTTGTACCATGATTTACTCTAACTTGTAGTTTCAAACTGCAATATTTTGAAATTATCCCAATTTGAAACCACAGTCCATCAACTTAATATACCCTGTTTTTAACATGTAGGTATCCCTGCATATGAAGGTGAACTAATGTTAAAAACTTTGTTGCATCACTTGTTTCAAATTTTGAAGTCAGGAATAGAATTTGGGTATGTCGAAATTTTTCAAGTCCTAAAACAATGTTGGTACTGGTGTTGCTGACACTCTGCTTTTAAATTATTTCATGTTTTAAACCCATCTTTTGTGTACCTCAATCTATAGGTTAGATGCAGTTTTTCTATGCCTACAAATGAATTTCTGGAATTTTTGATGGTTTGTTGTAGAGCCAACAGCTCAAAGTAATGCTCGTGAAGGATCAAAGTACATTAGAAGCCTAACAGTTGGAAAAGGGTGTACATGGGGACTTTGAAGTTACTTTGTGGCACAGTGAAGGGGCACACATAATCTCCAAGCAGATCCTACAGTGCCATAAGATAATAACTATCAAAGCTGGCCAAGGAGTCTAGCTAACCAATGGGAGTCAGACAGGCACCGGTGGCATACACACTCCTAGGCCAGCTCCACTCCTTTGCCAGCTTTTGATACTATCTTTTGCTACCGTAGGATCTGCTTGGAGATTAGGTCACACAGGGCTTTCAACATTTCATCTCAAAGACTTGTAGTAGTAGTTACCGGTAGTAGTAGTAGTTAGTCGTAGTTAGTAGTAGTAGTATCCAATATTTTTATTGTTGTGGAGGTCCCCAGAACACGTGTGGGCAGCAGTCGGCTAGTCTTCCTTGAGTTGCTCTGCTCAGTCTGTGGTTTCACACTGATGAGGCTGCACATATTGATGTCCATCTTAAATCGTTCCAAGATTTCCTTGGTCTACCACAACCTCTGTTGTCCAGTAACTGCAATTTGTATATGGTGTTGGTGTAGCCACTGGCCCATTCCACGTGTCCATGCCACCGAAGTAAGCGTAACCATAGCCATAACCACTGAGTTTAGCCAGATCTTTAAGGGAAACTTGCCTATTTGATAGAAAGTGTAATATCTTGAGTCTTGGCATTAATGTCTTCCATACATAGAAGGGCCCAGGGATATGTATATAATGTAATGCTATGTATGTGATCTATATGATGTTTATAGAATTATACGTCCTTTTGTAGAAAATGATGTGCAATAACGTGTAGAAGTGCAATATACATGTAATCCCAACCTGTTTTGTCTGAATTGTGAACTTATTATCTCAGTGGCGTCACTTTAATAGCATCAACGGTATGGTATTTTTGGCTTATAGCCCAGAGGTCCTGGATTTGAGTCCCCTGATATGCTCTGCCATTGTGCCCTTGAGAAAGGCATGTTACGCTAATTTCCTCACTTCACTTAGTTTAAAATGAGTACATAGCTTCGGTTAGGGACATACCCCAATAGGAATTAAATGGAGAGCCTGTGTTTGAAGAAAGCTACACCTTTGGGAGCATTAAAGAACCACTGCATTTATCAAAAAGGGTAGGGATGTGTGAGTGGATCGATCGAATCTTTCCAGACATGCAGCTTGTACTCCTCAATACAAACCAGGTATAGATTCAAAACAAACCTAAAGCGCATTGAGGCTGCAGTGCTTATCAAGCAACTTAATAGCTTCCAGAACAAGGTCACGATCCGAAAATGTAACGTTCAGTTTTTAATACACCGCACAGAGTTTCCATGATGACATAAGCACTATATTTTATATAAATCACTATCGATATGAAAAAAAAAGGTGTGCCTGACCATACATTGCAATACAGCATTAACAGTGGAAAAGTTTATAAGCTTTAAGGATATTTTTCCATGACAATCACGTATTTGTTCGCTATGTTTACCCCTATTGTATATTGATTGAAAACAGTTGCATTATTTTAAGTATCAACGTCAAGACTGATACTAAGAGAGCGTGCAATAAAAACTCTTAACTGGCAAATCGTTCTGTTTCCTGACTAATTGAGTACTATTACATGTGACCACTTTGGGTTATACTAACATGTAGCTATGATATCCATATTTTTGTTTTGCGCATACAGTTGTCTTCCTGGTCGCTTATGTCACCTCACCTCACCTCAGCAGTGACATGAAATTACAACTATTCCCTATTACAAGTAGTCATCATAAGTATTATTCAATAGACCTAGACGTTTGCACAAAATATACACCTGTCAGATGTTTTTTAACATAGGATTTTACAAACATATTTCTAGTTGTGGATTCCTTCATACGAGTAGTTATTCTAAAGTTGATTTCTGTCGATGACGTCATATTTTTGCGGGTCGCCTTGCATGACAGGTTCCGAACCGGCTGTTGTGTTTACTATGACGTCAGATTCGATGTTCAATTATTTAGGTCTATACTTCATAAAAACGTCTATGTTCATCGAATACTACCGTTACTGCCATGTGTGGCCAGTTAGCCTATGGCAGTATTGTGACAACTGCTATGAATGTCAATGCAATGAATGCTCTGCTATGAGAGTGGACATCCTTCATTTTGATATAGCTAACAGCTGACTAAAAAATGTTGTATTTTGGGGACATAAGCACTTTAAACATTAGGAAAGCTTCTATTGCGATTACACTGTCTGGTGATTCTAACATTTTACAAAGACTTGGATACTTGAACGTATGTTGTGGTTTTGCCGCTGGTAGCGTCTACGAGGGGTGATCAATAAGTTCTCGGCCTAACTCAGAAATAATAAGCACAACTCAAATTTTGAGGCACAACTTTATAGTATGAAGCCTTTTATCAATATCCTCCAAATTACAAATCATTGGAGTCATTACTTTCCAGGCATTCGTTTTATGCAAATTAGAAGGTAAGTGGCGAGAAAAAGAAGGGTGAAGTGTGATCAGACAATTTGACCCGCACACCTCAGGTTTCAGATCAATTGTCCACTTTTTTTTCGTTATCCCTTACCTAACGTTATTGGGTGTCACCTGCAACGTAATGATCACAATAATTTGAATTTTGGTACACATTTATATAAGATTTTATACAAGTACGTGGGATTATCAATAAGTCCTCGGTTTTGCGGAGAAATAATAAGCACAGCTCAGATTTCGAAGCATAGATGTCAACTATAACGTCTTATATAAATCTGTACCAAAATTCAAATTATTGTGATCAATACTTTGCAGGCGACACCCAGTAATGTTAGGTAAGGGAGAACGGAAAAAATGGGACAATTGACCTGACCTGAGGTGTGCGATCGAACTTGCGCTGCTGGAAGTCAGACACCCAATTCTTTTTGCTTGAAATAGGAGGAGAATGATTATCAAACATTTTGACAATGTCTTTTGTTAATTTACGGCATGGGGAACTCGACCCACACATGTCTGATCACAATTCACACCACTTTTTTCTCGCCACTTACCTTCTAATTTGCATAAAACGAATGCCTGGAAAGTAATGACTCCAATGATTTGTAATTTGGAGGATATTGATAAAAGGCCTCATACTATAAAGTTGTGCCTCAAAATTTGAGTTGTGCTTATTATTTCTGAGTTAGGCCGAGAACTTATTGATCACCCCTCGTATACTGGTATGGCCTCATCCGGGAGAGCATTCAGGTCTTTCCTCCCGCAAAACCAGCGCCCCGCGCCTCTGTGGTAAAACAATGATAAGCCTCTATCAAAACCACAAACGTTTAGGTAACGTTATAGTAGATAGACACCGAAAGCTAATCTATCGTAGAGGTACCGACTACCGTGGTTACGAATACAAGTAGAGAGTATGTTTGTTGTTTGTATGTCAAGATATAACCTTTGAGATCAGACCCTTCCTTATCTAACGTGGATGCTCCTACAGATTTTCAACAAGCAAACACAAACGCAAGCTTTACCATGTGTAACGTTATATTCAGTTAGCTTGTTAAAAAAGCACCAATCAAAATGAAGATTTATTTTTTGATTGTGGAATGTATTGAATGAGTCGTTGTATTCGGATAATTTATCATAACGTTATAACGTTAAATGGTAATACTTCACGTAGCCAAATTTTACTCTGTACTGTAACGCTAGCTCACCTTTATGCGCAGGCCAGGGTGACCTATATCTGTTGTTTTAAAAGACAGGATATTTAGGAATATCAGGTTGACGGTTTCAATTTACATGATTCGACAAATACAATTTCAAACCACAGTTTGTCGACTTGGTATTCCTAACGTTAAATACCACGATTTAAAAACAAACAACGGATATAGGTCACCCCGCAAATAAAGGTGAACTAGCGTTAAATTTACTCGAGGTTGTAAGAGGATTTGACGAAGTGAAAACATAACTGAGGCTTGCTCGAAGTTTCGCAGATGGAGTATCATGGAGAAAAAAATCGTACCTTAGCAAGTAACCACGTTGTCATCGCTGTCGTAGAAGACTGCAGTACAGCTGTCACAGTCGTCAGCCTTGCAGGTAGCGCCGGGGTTCGCGGCACAAGTGGCAGAATCACACGGGTCTGGGTCACAACACTGGGTGTCTGCATGGAAAAAACAGGGCAAAAAAGATTTGTGCTCAATCGCAATGGCTTATCATATAGACTAAGCATTCTCTTTCAAAGTTTTAAGCAACATCACCTCCTGCAGTTGCAAAAAGGCAGCTAGGGGGCCCACTCTACACGACTATCGACCACTCAAAGATCATGACCATAGCATGTCCAGAATACGAGATGTAGAAACAGAAAGTTCTGCTGTAGCATTATAACAATCCGCAAGGGGACTTACAATCTTATCATTTTGAGGTTTCATCAAAGCGTACCCACGTAACAAATTACAATCCATCCAAGCACTCTTGAGTTATCGTGGTCATAGGCGGACAGACAGACACACCAAGGATGCCTAAGCATAAACTTCTTTGAAAATTTAGTAGCAAACCAATTATTCCAATTGCAATGCCCCACCCAGCTCTGACTAAACGTAGCAATACTAAACAAATATAAATGCAAGATACCGGACGGACATGTACATTTGTATAGTCATTCTCTCATTGGTCGAACAGCTAACTAGCATGCTGTCATTGGTTGAACTACTAATTGTGATTGACAGCCAGGATCATGAGAAGATGACTCACACACTGAGGTGTTTTCGCACGTAACAGATAACCTTGTTGTTGGATACGCCTTGGTGTGTCATAATTAGGACGAGGTTAACGACCTACAACACGGACTCGCTCATTGACTCAAAGGGTGGGACAGGAAGTCCGCACCATAAAGGGGACCAAAATCACATCAACCTTCAATGGAAATATCTTTTAATATCAAGTTTGGATAAAGAAATGTAATTAAAGAATGATAAGAAAATGAAAACAAACAAAATTCGATGGTAGATCATGGTAACGTTACAACGAGAGCAGTCGGACCAGTTTTAGCCACGGCACTAGTATCTGTCACTACATTTAATACAAGGCCGCCCAGACATTTATACAATCTCCCGACCACTCAAGGAATTTCAAGAACATTTTAAAAAATTCGGCTGACACAACCGACCTCTAACCAACATCGCACGACCAACAACCGACCACAGACGACTCCCAACTATGGTCTGGTGGAGGTTGGCGGAGTTCTGGAAGGCACGGTCGGCTTAGTGTGACTTGCAAGTATCTGATAGAACCGACCGCCCGGAAGGATATGCAAAGGTCCGTGAAAACTTTTTCGCATAGACAAGTCTGTATGAATATTGACATTTCAATGGTTTAGGTTAAGTTTGTGGGAAAGCTGTTTTTCACTTAGACTGTGCAGCCTGCTTTTAAAACCGTAAAGACAACTTTTTTAGTCGCAAAATTTAACGTTAACAAAACAAAAATGTAAATGTTGAACTCATACGGACTTGAGAAAGTTTTAAAAGATTTGTTTACACTTGTGTGTGCATTATATTCTTGTTTGTACATTATCTTGGCTTGGGTAGAGTGTCCGACGGCACAGTAAAATTCAACAGTAAAGAACACGATTTGTTCCCGCAAGCTTACTTTAAACAAAAAAACACAACTAAATACGGAACTCGTTATACCCCCCTCACATTAGGCGCGATTCCATCGGACGACGAGTCTGCGAGCTCTAAATTACGAGGAGGCATGACCCTGACGGGAAGGGGGAACTCTGCCATTTCTTCGTCGGCATCAGGGTCATACCTCCTCGTAAATTACAGCTCCCAGACTCGTCGTCCGATCGAATCGCGCCTAATGTGAGGGGGGTATAAGGACTTTAATTTACGCACTAGTGTGGCCTCTCTTAGACCTTCACACTTGTGCGTATAATTATCAAGTCCGTATGAGTTGCGTTTTCACACAATTTGGGCTTACTTGGTAAAGATTGAGCCCGAAGAAGTACCTTTTTCGCCCAGACAACCAACCTTCATAATGGTGGGTCAAAGTAAATAGAAACTTCTTCACCGCAAACTCCACCGAAGTGTAACGGTAACATCACGTTGTTGAGCTTACCTGGAGCTTCTGTTGGAGGTGGGGGACAGCTGAGAGCCTCCCCGACCAGGAGCACGATAACAAATGTGAGCAGGAGAGTCTTCATCTTTGTAATGCAGACAGGCTTGGATACCAGAGCGTAAATGGGTAATGCTGTCTTTGTCACACAGTTATAGACCGACCGAGACCGACTCAAACTGGTCATTACAATTAGCAGTTCAACCAATAATGGCACAGCAATTAGTTGTTCGACCAATGAGAGAGTGACTGCAAGTGTCAATGCCACACATTTGCATATTTTGGGGTGCGCGTGGCTATGACGTATGAGGTCGGCCGTAAGAATTCAAAGTTGCAGAACGGGTTACGTCACACGAGTGGAAGAGTCCAATACAAGGTCACAATCAGGGGGATTCTGCCACCAAAATAGTGTCATAATTTGCAGACGCTATTTCATGTATTTGAAGTCTCGCGAATTTGAGTTCTTTTATAGGGTAATATGTTTATCCCCCCCCCCCCAAAAAAAAGAACAATAATTTTATCCAGGGACAAACCGGTTGAAGTTATACTTTTATACATGTAAGTTCGTTACCTGTTTTATCATAAGAATGTTTCTACAACAGAAGAGTTGTATCTAGAATTCAAAGTTAACAGCTTTTTGAATTGAGATTTGAAACAATCAGTGTTTGTTTTGTTTTGTTTGATGTTTTGATCAGACATAGAAGAAATCGGACAAACATAGGGAGTTTTAAATTTGTTCTATCGAATACGCCCCTCCCCAAAAATAGGTTTATTTAAGGACAAGTAGAGGTTCTTGCAAGTCATACTGAAAGAATGTGAGCCCTTGGGTAATGTACCGATTATCTTCGATGTGTCATACTTTCATGAATGGGGAGATTGGAGGCCCATTGTACTTCAGGGTATTCTTGGTATAGGTAGGGTAACCGTATAATTATGAGGTCGAGAGGTCAGGATTCGTGATCGTGGGAAAGGCCAGCCGCCGGGCAATCCCTGGTCCATTGAAATGTGCACAAAACAAATCACAGAAAGACAGTGCCGATAACTCACCTTTCTGACGTTACTGGCAGACAAACTTACCCTTATATGGAAGCACATCTTAGCTGTGATAAAAACCCAAAACCCCACTGTCATTGGAAATCTTACATCGAATTTCCAGAAAAATACCCAAAAACTCTCCCATCCCCTCAAAAGTAACTATATAACCACCAACTGAAGGGGCCCTTGCGCAACCAGCATCCTATCTCCTGTTTACAACAATTAACTCAGCTTTTCGACTATAAACTACCAGATTCTTTAACATACATTCGCATAATTCCACCAGGTGTCATTATACCGCCACATAAAAAAAAAACGTTGTTATAGAGGTCTTCTCAAGATTACCTTCAACACCTAAATATCTGAATTGTATTACATTTAACATATTGGACATTCGGTGTTCAAGACAATCTTGGGAAGACCTCTATACTAAAGTTTTT
Organism: Branchiostoma floridae x Branchiostoma belcheri; assembly: GCA_019207045.1. NCBI lineage: Eukaryota > Metazoa > Chordata > Leptocardii > Amphioxiformes > Branchiostomatidae > Branchiostoma > Branchiostoma floridae x Branchiostoma belcheri. The sequence continues at coordinate 33,205,278 of CM033023.1, forward strand.
CGAGGTGGCGGTATAATGACACTTGGTGGAATTATGATAGTCGATGTTGATTATGAAAGTGGTCAGGAAGGTGAAGTATTTGATTGAACATGGTATACTAGTGAACGAAAATTTCCTATTGACTTTATGGACGTCATTTGGAAGGCTTCATTTGCGACTCAAAATACATTTTTTCAGCCAATTGTACTATCACAAGTGGCTGCCGCAAAAATTGACTTGCACAAAACATGTTTGTACACAACACAGACCTAAGGCCACACCAATTTAATTTCTTGGTTCACGGATTTTTTCATGAAAAATATGGAGCGAAAGGGCGAAATAAAAATAAAAATAAAAATTGTAAAATGGTGGGGGTAAAGGTAACGGCTAATCCAAAACATAAAGAAAAAAAGTTTTCAACTTGAAAAAAGTACAAAAACACTATTATTGTACAGTAACAGCACCTGTACCCACACTTTAAGGAGCTCGAGCTTATAATATAAAGGCCAATTTGCTACACCAGAAAGTTGGTGAATGGTTTCAGTAATGGTGAAAATTTGCTGAATGGTAATTTTTATTTTTATTTTTTTTTCAAAAAATAGGAGCGAGCGAATCCGTGAACCAAGAAATTAAATTGGTGTGGCCTAACTTAGTAACTGTAGTCCTAAATAATAGACATTCTACGACATTAGATCTGTTTTTTGATACTTCTTCCCATTTATGGCACGTAAAGTTATAAGGTGTTCAACTTGCAGCTACTTTGTGCGATTTACAACATGATTGCAAACTAGTTTCGCGGGGATTTAATTTTGCGGTAGCGTGAAAAATATATAAAGGACTTTTCGCGGTGGTTTTAAGTTCGCGGTAGCACCATGCACTGTGGTCTCTTACTGCCACGGAAGCACTGTTCGCGGTGGTTTTAAGTTCGCGTTGAAGCGGCCACCGCGAAAACCGCGAACATTTAACCACCGCGAAATTTTCTGCATTTACAGTATATTTCTTTTGCAATATACGGCATGTTTTTGTTTATTTTGTTCATTTTGATACAGTATGAGCACGCGGATGTTACCTATATATGAAACCAAGTCAGTTACAGTATGTATGTAGTCGAAATGTAGTCGAAATTTAAAGGCTACTGAATGCTGGCTGTTAATAATTAAATCGTCTGAAATAACCCCATAATAATGGTAATAATATGTATCTATAAAACAACCATGCCACGTGTGTATAGTTATGAACACCAGAATGGAGAAACATACAAGCTTAAGAGAAAGCTAAAAACATACATATTGATGTGTTGATTATATGATCTTACAAAAGATCAATTAACAACAGGGCCAGTAGCGTAATGGATAACGCGTCTGACTTCGGATCAGAAGATTGCAGGCTCGAATCCTGGCAGACTCGGAGATATTTAAAGGTTTTATTTTTTAAAGCAACATCTTGGTCATTTTTGACGCCGCTAAAGCTAAGGGTACAACCCGCCATACGTGAAAATACGTGCTGTCTACGTACCAAAACGTGGGCAATCTTTTGGGATCCGTAAGTGGTAAGTACCACCTCCGTACGAACTCGTAGGGAATCCGACAAATTTTGGAGCACGCAGACATGCCGTAGAACCTTACGTGCAGACAAAACTTTGTGTTGTCGTGTTGCCGTACTCCCTCCCTGCTCTTGCCAGTCGTTCCCCACGTATTTAGAAATACCTGGCGGACGTGGCTTCCCCCAAAAAAACGTGCGGAGAAATTGCACGTACGGTGCATTGTGCCCTTAGATTTAGGACATTACTGAATCGGTGTTTGAAGCCGCACTGCCCAAGCTTACTACCATTCTGTACATATCGACTCTAAATATAAGCAGACAAAAGTACATGTCACATCGTATCATAAATACAAACTGTGATTACGTTTGCCATAATATAACGTTAACACAAACCTGATCTTCGTATCCCTGGTTTGTGTTTGCATCTGTATTTTCATTAATCATTTCTGTTTCCGTGTGTTATTTATTTCATTTGAAATGCAATAAAAGCGCAAATGTGAAGACAATGGTAATATCAAGTTGGAGAGAATGTAACATCTATTATCATAATACAGGTGTGACAGCGATCTCGCCCCCCCGTGATCTCGCCCCCCGGGGGCGAAATCACTAGCGATCTCGCCCCCCGGGGCGAAATCACTAGCGATCTCGCCCTCCCCGGCTAGTGATCTCGCCCCCCTACCTCGCCCCCCTTTAGCGATTTCGCCCCCCCCCCCAAAAAAACGGGTTTACATGACATTTTAGAAGTTGATTGGTATAAATCACAAAATGTAGTTTCAGAATGATATAAGTACACGAGTTTGATACAATAACTCCATTCATAGTATCAATATTAACGTAATTACATGGTAATAAGATAGTTGAACTTGTTTCAGACAAGGAGGGTTGGGTCCCTTGTATTCCCATTATTGCATATACCTGAGTCTTGACATAAGATGTATTTCATTGTATTCACCTGTCCTCAAGCAACCTATATATCTCCAATATGAAGTCTCTACCATGAAGTGACCACAAAAGAACTATGTAATGTCTTTATTAATTATGCAAATATTAGGTATTAATTAGAATAACGCACATTTTGGTATATGCACCTAGCCAAGTGATATCTTCACCTCCAACATGACTGTTTTTCTAGTATTTAGGAACTGATGCATTTACCCGTGTTTCTTAAGACAGGTACTTTACCAGTGTTTGTGTAGCATTTAGCAACAGCTATATCAACTTGCGCGTAGATAGTGTTTATAATGAGAAACTATTATTCACGTGTGTTTTTGTTAGTGCTTTGGAAATGTTTCCAGCACAAGAAAGAAAACACTGTGACAAATTGAAAACATATAGCTGACGTATTCCGTACCATAGACGGTGTTGATTTATACGTTCGCAGTAGCACTGTTTTTATGCCGCCTCAGCTGCAAAAATTGTCTTTTTCATTTCAATGTCATGTTTGCACCGAACAATATAGTATCGACTTTCGAGGTATGACATCTTACGGTACGGTAATAAGGTGCCATATAGGTACCAGGTAACACACCATATACGTTACTCCTCAGGTGCAGTATAGTACCAGGTAGCGCACCTGTAATATGTAGTAGCCAGCTGCTCTGGGGGGGGGGGGGCGAAAACGCTAAAGGGGGGCGAAAACGCTAGTGATCTCGCCCCCCGGGGGGCGAGATCGCCGGGGGGGGGGCGAGATCGCTGTCACACCGGCACGTTTACGACGATTTCTCTAGCCATACTGATTTGACAAATTGTCAACGCATCATTTTCTCCAGTTACATGTTGCTGTTATAGCTTACCCTTGCCACTTCTTCTGTGTAACTTTTCTGCCACTCTTGTCCTGCTAAAAGCGCAATATTGTAATTGTAACACGCCGCGGAATTACACGGCGAACGGGCGCGTGGTTGGGAGGGGGTAAAAATACCGGCCGGAAGAAACACGGCACAATTAACTGTCGCTATGTACCTTTATACATCCTTCATGTTCCTTCCTTTTATGTTAATAAATGCATAAAACATAAACCTGCATGAGCATACAAAATGTCATGAGAAAACGGACGTATACTGTCAAGAATTTTCATTTAACTTTTGTCTGTCACAACCGCTGTGACGTAACACTTTACTGCTAGCGTAGATATAAAAATGGCGGGAAAATGGCTGCGTACGTTCAATTTTGCCCATTCAGTCGTAGATCCGGGCTATCATGCAACGGTTTATCACACTTTTACATGAGTTGTAGGTCACCAACAGAAATTCAAGATTGCTGTTGAATCATGTTCGTCTTGTGCCGTGAGCATGTGTAATTATGATCTACAAATCTGGCAATGAATGTGACGGTGTGTTCGTCCCACGACGAGCTGCCTGTCCCGAAAAAGATACTGAAAACTTTTCGCCTTGTTGTCTTCGAATGCATTGTAATCGATGCTTTGTAAATGATGTATGTATTGGACACCTAGATGTCTGAAGTGTGCATACCTCAGAAATAACTATTGTTGCATGTGTAGATCTCTTTAAATTGCATTATTTTTATCGGCCGGTATGAGTCTTATGGCCGGAATTATGCCAATGCATGTTACAGTTGTACTTAGCAATTTACTATTTCTTTATAGTTTCATAACGCTGTATGTTAAATCACATGTTCTCTCTTTCTCTCTCGGAGAAACTCCTCCTCGGCTATAGTTAACACATATGACGTGCTAGCTGCATACGTATATCTAGCCAATTTGTACTTTTTTTTCCAGCGCCCCGTGGAGCCTGGTAGAGGCTACCATGGACCATCCAGCATGTGTACTGTCTGCAAGTGGTTTTCTCAAGCACCCAACTCCCTACCTACGTGGTTTCCCAAGACCGGAATTTTCTTCGAGGCATGACCCCCTGACCCCTTAATTATACGTTTAAGACACCCTATCCATTTAAAGAAGACACTGAGGACCTCAAATTCTTTAAGTATGACACACCAAAAAACAATTCAAGGATGTCGCGTGGTGTCCTTGGTGCATTGAGTAAGGGCTTACAGGATCCTTACAGTCTTTCAAACACGTGTGACATCATGTAACTTTCGCTGTTTAGTTTGACCTTAAGTAAACCTATTTTGTTGGGGTGCCGTGGCATTCAAAGACATAAAAACAAGTGGTTGTTTCAAATCTCAGTTTAGATAGCTGACATGATTTGAAGTACTGAAAATGGCCAATTGATTGATTGATTGACTGATTGATTGGTAGATTGATTGATTAATATAATGCACTGAAAGGTAGGTACATAAGGTGGAAGATATTTGATTTCTGAATTTTGTTTTGCATCTCTGCCATCTAATTCAATTTACACACACGACACACAAATGCGACACAAAGACAAAAGGGCCCTCTTGCTGCTCACCCAGAAATCGCAGTTGGCTGTGACGTCAGTCCAGTTGTGGTCTCCCTTGAGGTTAATAATAATATCGGGTGTATTTTGCAGCCAGTAGATACCCAAAGTGAGGGTAATTAGGCTGTTTAACGTGGTCGATATTTGATATAATGGCAATGACAATGATCTTTATTGCATATTCTTGCCCAACATGGGCTATATGCATTGAGTTAGATAACTAAAGTAGAAATGTAGAGAGATTACAGTTTATAACATCTAAAATCTACTGAGTCTCGTCTCTCTTTTTACAACTTATGTAAACAAATTTACAGAGCCTTTCCAGTACGTAGTACTTTTTAGTCGACATAATGTAGCTGAACATGTTCAAACATCCATATTTATGGTCTAGATGTAGTGTACTTATGAGATATTTGCGGATATTTGCGTATAGTGAACGTTCCAAAAGAAAATGTACTTCATTCTCTACATGCATAGGTATTGTTGCGAAATGTACATATCCTGTCGCTTGGAGGGATCTGGTTATGTCTCCCAATTTTTTTTTATTTGTAGTGAATGGTCGCTAATCCTTAGTTCAGTCATGGCTCGGTGGTGATTGAAATTCTGTACATCGATATATTTTTCTCGTTCATAAGTATGCTTGAATTTTTCTTTAAGTTCTTAATTTGTTTCCTTGATTCATATTTTTACCACAAGATTTCAATTCTGAGAAACAATGTTGAAGAAATTTGTCTTTTAATCTTTCCTTAAGTTCAGGTAGAGCAGATAATGTGTTTAGTTCTTCTTGAAGCAGAAGGTAGGCAAAACCCGACTCCTCAAGGATTCTACTAATATTGGAAAACCAACAAGGTATCTTACATTGGTGTAGGTCTAGCTGCACTAAGAAGGCTTCGTATTGCAAGCTATCTTGCGGTATGCCTCTTACCAATCTTTTATAATATGAGAATATTCTATTGTGCACTTCAATTCACACTGTGTATCTGCCTAGTTTCGCCCTTGTGACGAGGTTGCTGGCATTCTTCCTTACGCCTATGATAAATTTTAGGTGTACTTGTTCGATTTGAGAATTGTCATTTATCCCAATCTTGCCCCATACCTCAACACCATACGTTAATATGGGAACACTACACATGCATCAAATAATTTAGTATACACTGAAATTGACGGATTACTATCTCCTAGTCAGAGTTGATTTCATATTAAAGCGTTCTTTTGCAGAGTTTTCATTGCTGTGATGAAATTACCACCTGTTGTAAATATTACACCTAGGTAACAGTATGACGATGCTATATCTATGTTTCGGTTGCGGAATTTGAAGACGTGTCATTTTTTATCAAAACATTATTTTTGTTTTATTTAGGCTTATTGATAATTTCAATTTTTTGCAGTAAAGGCAAATGGTGTTAATCGCTTTTTTGCAGAATTTACACATGTAAACATAAAGAAAACGGTAAAAAATAGCAAGCCCGATAAAAACGCATAACAACGTCAAAATACCACCCAAAGAAATGAAAGAATTCTTGGCGGCATACCTATCTACTTATGTAGCTCACACAATGATAAATTGAATAGAGGAGATACAATGTACGGTACATGTACTTTTGCTCTTACGTTTTTTTTCATAAAACGACCTTGAGTTAGTGGTGGTAACAGATCTAGACCCGTTGCATTTTTATTAAGATCATACCAGGGGCCAAATTTCCCTAACCGTACTCGTAACCCTAGTCCTCCCAACAACAGAAATTTGTGTACTATTGACAAAACAACCCCATCAATAGTCGACAAATTTGTACTATTGACAGGATCATATGGGTGATCAGAGGATGTTATCCATATTATCAAATGTAGTATAGCCTGATCTGAAACTTATCATGAAATTTAAACCATTCGTTTGCTTCCAAAATCGGCTATACCGCCTTTTCTATACTTACATTCTTTCTATCCTTTATTCAATTGGGCAGTGAAGGCCACATCACCAGCTGCTTGTTATTTGGCGACCTTGATTTAAATGACTGCGTCCCTGAAAGCGGAGCGCGCGTACACGTACGACGGTACGTACGTGTGTTGCATGGAAGGACAAAATGGCTGCGAGATTTTCTAAGAATAAGAAACACTTGTAAACGTTTCTGGCTGTCGGTCAAAAACAAGAACAAATTGAGAAGCCACAAAATGTTAAGCTACATTTCATTTATTCATTAGTTTGACTGTTCAGCATGCACAGCCAGGACTGCCCGATTAGCTAGCGACTACTTCGAACAGCTAACAAAGACAAAGACGTTACAAATTAGCTGAGGTTTAGACATGGAGAAAATAACAATCAAGAACAATATATGACTGCTGTCTAAAATTACCTTTTTGTCTACCGTCTTTGACAATTCGTTCGCGAAACGATAGTGTTGTACACATAAAAAGGAGTAGCTAAATTCCAGAAGCTTACTATTACTAATTACTAAATTTATATGAAATAATGTAGAAATATTTTATACACAAAACTGCAAAATATATAGCACTCAGTGATTCAAACTTTACAATTGACTTGGTGTACATAAACAAGATGATTGGTATACCTTTGCGCCATAAACACATGCGAGTTTATCGCCCGTTTATTTCACAACCATAGACAGTCCTATCCGCGCCTGCGTATGCTTGGTTTGATCGTGTACATATCGTTCTAAAAACAGATGACGTAACTTTTATTGAGAGGAATTACGGGAAGGCAAATTTCTTCCCATGATTCCCCGCAACATTGACCTACTTGAATGTCAGACGAGAATGACCTCCGCAGGTCACGTCGCAGCTCTCTGGGACAGTGTCAAACTGGTTGAAGTCGTCCTCAAACTAGGTTGGACCATGGTGCATTTCTGTGGGCCAAGTTCTCTCAAGTACAGAATACCCACAATCCCTCACTGTGAGTAGAGACCGTTGCCCGGCATCCTTTGCGAAAGGGCGAGTGTCCCAGGACAAGGTTGACTGTCGATGATTTAATATCGACCGTTGACTAACGGACGGAACCATCTTTCTTTTCGTCAGATCATTTTCGTCATAATGCATATAAGAGAAAGAAAATAGAAGAATTGTGTTTTATGAAATTATCGTTGAATTATACTTTGCCTTACCTGTAATAAGTGTCACTCTTCCTGCTGAAATTTGCCCATTTTACTAAAGCAACAACCACAAAGTACAATGAATCTACTCTCCAAGCAGAGGTTAGGCTCCGGCTATTTTTATGACGTTTTTTTAGTCGTTTTTATCGGGATTTCTATTTTGTATTCTATCTTGCTGTGTCAAAACCTTTGGCTGGCGTACTTCAAGAAAAAATGACAAAATAGAAAGCCCTATAAAAACGACCAAAAAACGTTTAAAAACAGTCGGAGCCTAACCTCTGCTTGGAGAGTACAATGCATCGTGTGTGCTTGTATACTGGCTCAATATTGTAACTGTGACACGTGTTTTGAACTCTTCTTGTAGTACATAACGTAGTACATTTTCAGTCATGTGCGGAGACAAAATGATCCTCATATTCAAAGAATTTCTGTAAATGTTTATGTGTAGCCACTGAGAAGTTTACCTTTGCAGTGAGGCTTTTGTTAGTCTAGACAACCCTGCTTCGCGCCCATGTATCTCTGACCTTGGTGCAGCCAGGCATGTCCCAGCATGTGGATCATGATGAGCATTGGGCGATACCAAACATATGCATACAGCTGCGCGTATTCAAACGTACAGCCAAGTCTTCATTTAGGCCATGTTGACTCGAATACAAGGCCACAGCAAGTAAGTTTTATGGATCACATGCTCCAGAGACTCCAGATTTAGTGAGATAGCGCGAAACAAAAAAAGGCGGGCAACAAAAAAAAAACATTCCTACATATTCAAAATTTGATATCATGAACCTTACAAACCAATAATCTCAAATACCTAGAAGTCTAGAACTATTGAAGAAAGCTTGTTCTACGCACTCCCCTACGCAGAGGGACCACAGTCGTGTCGAAACTCCTTGGCCCCAATAGGCAGTTAGCTAGCCGTTGGGGACCGGGCGTAGGAAGATGTTATATTCAAATCTGGCAAAAATCAATGCCATCAATAAAATTTACATAAAATAAGGATGACATCCGTTGGGAATCCTAAAACTTATGCAAGCGCGCGAAAAAAAGGTTGTCCCAATCTTATTGGTCAGCAAGTTTTAACAAATGTCTCAAAACACAGAGTATTACTGAACAATGGATTCTTTATTTTCATTTTTTAACATCTTCTTTTTTGACTTTGGGGTCAAAGACTTTGTAACTGGCTTTGGCATTGTACGACACTAGTATCCGTTTTGCAATTTACAGCATATATTTGCTCATGTTACATCTGCTTTGTACAATTTACGAAAACGTTTTTGGAAAAGGGACGAAAATTGATGCTCTTGCGGATGTCATGCATACAATCTAATAAATGGCATAGCCTTATTGTAATAAAAATGCGAACCATTGACTGAAGCATTGTAATGTACCATATCCTTTTGCTGTGCTATTTGCAAACTACAATTTTACAATACAATCCTGCAGTTCAAAAAGCGTGAATATTACGAGTAGATATTATGAATCTGAAATGCAATCTTGCACATTAAGTGTCTATTGGAGATATGTATATATGAATGACAAAAATAAACATGATAGATACTAACAGTTTGATGCCAGAGATACGTACTCTAGTACACTGTTTTCAAATTGTCATTGTTTAGAACGAATGTTGGCAATACATTTTCTGTTATCTATTTTGCATATAGGGGCGACACCATCGATCGTTTAAGTTAGCAAGAAAAGTACCAGATCTTTTCCTTTTGGCAACTTTTATATAGCGTGTAAAAGACAGCCAAAAGCAATATGTGTCCCCTGATATTGACCTAAATTTAGATCAAAATTGCAGGCAACACTGGCCTTGCTTAGGTCACGGCTCCAGTTACAGGGCAGCATCACTTACAAATGACATCGTCCTGAAATCAGGTTGTCGGACCGTGATGCATTTCTTTAGGCCAAGTGCACAACTCCCCACAATTCCTTGCGGCGAAAAATAAGTTTACCCAGAATGCACCAGGATGGTGTCCAAAACGTAGTCGAGAGCCACTTTATCTAGAGATTCTATTGAGACATTTTTCATTGCTACAATGTGCAGGAAAACATTGTTAAAATAAAAGGCAGTTTTAGCGAAATATTCCATTTATGAGACTCATGAGCTATAGGATTTTAATAACTGTATCTCTGTTATATACGTTGTTTTACCCTTGCGTCTTCCCTCCTGACTTTACTGAAAAGCGGCCTCCAGGCCGATTTGCGCTTTCATGAATAAACAAAGTTCAAACAAACAAACGAATGAATTAACCACAGTCCCACCGTGTCGAGCATCACTATCACTACTCAACTTACGAACCCTTAACACACACACACACACACACACACACACACACACACACACACACACACACACACACTACCATCAGCAGTGCTTGTACATGTACTATCCTTGTATGTCAATGCTGAACTGAAGGGCACCGATCTAGAGTTTGGAACTAATATGTCCCCGGATGCAGAACACCGCAAGTGAACGCAAACAAAAACCATAGTGCACAAAGACCGACAGGTGTTCGAAGTTTTACGTTTCCTTTCTGCAAATGTGCGTTATACCTTATTGTATGATTATAGTATCAACGAGATATAAAACTTATAAGAACATGCTTATTGACACAACAAAAGCAAAGTTTTTTATCGTAAGTCTTCTCAAAAGCATTCATAAAAGTAAATACAAAATGTACAATGATTTTAACATACTTATTAGTAATTAAAAGGTATACAGGTATATCACAATATACAAAATGTATGGGATGGGCCACTGCTTCTGGTAGCTAAGCATTCTATAACATATTACCCTCTATGCATTGAATTGAACACTGGTTGGCTAAGCGTACGGTAAACAAAATGTCGATAATCTGAATATTGCACTGTAAATATACATTTCTGGTTCAGAGCTAATGAATGTTTACTTAGCGCAAACGCCGACGTGTTTTTGTGTACACATGTTCTGACACTCTAGGACATGTTCTCCTTTATCCGTTTCCACATCATTATACTTTCAAGGCAACATCAAACGGACTTAATGTTGTCCCTAAAAGTAGTTGGACCATGATACATTTCTTTGGGCCAAAATCGTCAAGTATGAATTACCCACAATTCCTCCTCATGTTTCAACCGTTACCCAGCGTCCATAGCGATAGACTGCGTCTCCCAAAATTGTTCTCTATTTATTTTGTTTGTTTTGTATACCAGCTTAACAGTCTAAAGGCATAACCCTCTGGGATCTCGACGACTACTTTGTCGCTGTCGTCCATTAACAATTTTAATCTTCGTGCTTTTCCGAAAGGAAGCATTTTCGACTAACGTTATACTGCAAACCGTACAAATCAGTTGCAGAATGAGCAAAAGTTGTAAAAATTGTAACAAAACGATTATTAAAAAACGGATGATAGTGTCATAGATGTCAAAAAAGACAATTCCAAAGTCAAAGAAGAATATGTGACAGAACAAAAAAAGAAGAACCCATTGTTCTGTATACCCTATTTTGTATGATAAGTCATTTCTGACCATTTTAATTTCCTACTGAAGGCAATTGTTTTTAATTCATAAGCTCGCAACAGTTTGGGGGTTCCCAGAGGATGTAATCCATATAATCGAATCAGTGTGGCCTTATGTAGACAAGAAGGGATGTTGTCCAGAAATTAGACTAAAGAGCTATAATGGCTGTGTATGAAGCATTCCCTCCTTTGTTCAATATTCGCTGCGCGTGCTTGTGTCCCCAGAAGTAGGTTACAGGAAGATCATATCATGTGTGCCTCAGTTGTCCTTAAAACTAGGCTACACAAACGCACGCATCAGGCCTTGCGAATGCCTATTTCCTACCATAAATACAACATGAGCCACTATGCCTTTTTCTGAGATACAGTCTCTGGCAAACATCTTGATTATAGTTTGCGAATGTTATTTTTGATTCGCAGCTTAGTGTTTTTCAGAAGTTATCCTTGCCGGCAACTGGGCCCAGTTTAATTTATACAATATCTTCATTTATTTGCCACAGTATATCATTTGTTTCTACTTAACAGAATATAAAGGAGTTCACCAAATTGTATGTGGTAAATCTTGAAAGTATTCTTACGCTTGACTATCATAACGGAATATTAAAGGTAACATTATACAGCTTTATATGCGGAGTCTTAGCCTCCATATCAGGCTCTCTATGGCCTTTTTTGGCTCATAGTACACTTTTGCTAGCCAATTCTTTTTGTACTGGGTCCGGTCGCTGATTGCTGGCCTTTTCTGACAGCCGGCCATATAGCCGACAAAGAACAAAGCTGTCAGCTAGCGAGGTTGCCGATTTGGTGTGAAGGCCTCGGGTGAAGGGTTTACTAGAGTTTAATGAGATTGGAATCTACCAAGGTTCTGTTTTTAAACAGGAAGGTCGCTCTCCAACCACGCACACAGGAAACGCCACTCATGGCCGCGCGTGCCACACGTTTGGGGTCAATGGCCTCGGGCAGACGACACGATGAGAGTGTGGATGAGGTCATACCACAGTTCCCGCGCACCCGCGATCACGTCTTTCCTCCCGAAAGAGGTTACTACGGGTCACCAGGAGGTTTATCGCGGTCATGGAAAGTCAATTCACGGCCAGCTGTATCCGAGAAAGGTTACTCGCGGACATTTTGTCACCCGAGTTTCACCCAATGTAACCAAGGTTACCAAGGCTCGGTCAGAGTTTGGCCTGGGTACCTTCATTGTAACCGCTTGCCGAATCTTTGCGCTTAGTATACTAGTAATCCATGGTTAGCAAGCGAAAAGATTGAGCTAGAGGGTTCTACGGAGAATGGTACCGCGTATTTAGCTTTGATAGAGTCTTTGATACATGTGCATGTATACGTAACGGTTACAGATCAATTTTGTTTTTGCCTACTAAAGTAAACAACATGTACCTTCCTACAATACCCATCTGTGGCACTTACCACAAGTTCATGTACATTTGTATACTATAAGTAAAATACTTTTGGGGTTCATTTGTGATTGATTTCATTCTTATGGCAGGATACAGATAACATCCATTGGCATAATACCGGTCGGTTTACTGCAATTTCTCAAGCAATGCTAATTTGGCATGATCAACGCATCAGTTTCTCCAGTTACATGTTGCTGTTACAGCTTACCTTTGCCACTTCTTCTGTGTAAATTATTTTGTCTCTCTGGTCCTGCTAAAAACATAATATCGTAATTGGAACACACCGCGGAATTGCACGGAGAACGGGCGCGTGGTTGGAAGGGGGTGCACTATACCGGCCGAACGAAACACGGCACAATTAACTGCCGCTATGTACCTTTATACATCCTCTGTTGTTCCTTTCTTTCCTGTTAGTAGTTGCACAAAACAAAAATCTACATGAGCATACAAAAAGTCATGAGAAAATGGGCGTATACTGACAAGAATTTTCATTTAATTTTGGTCCGTCACAACCACTATGACGTAAAACTTTACTGCTGGCCATAGCATTAAAAATGTTAAATGGCGGGAAAATGGCGGCGTACGTTCAATTTGACCCATTCAGCCGTAGATCCGGGCGATAATGCAACGGTTCCTCACACTTTTACACGAGTTGTAGGTCACCAAAAGAAATTCAAGATTGCTGTTGAATCATGCTCGTCTTGTGCCGTGAGCACATGTGATTATTATCTACAAATCTGGCGATGAACGTGACAGTGTGTTTGTCCCACGACGAGCTCGCCTGCCCCGAAAATGACCTGAAAACTTTTGGCCTTGTTGTCTTCGAATGCATTGTTATCGATGCTTTGTAAATTATGTACTGGACACCTAGATGTCTGAAGTGTGCATACCTCAGAAATAACTATTGTTGCATGTGTAGATCTCTTTAATTTCCACTATTTTTTATCGACCGGTATAAGGCTTATGACCGGTATTATGCCAATGCATGTTATATACTAGTATCATGGCGTGTCGATTATGGCATAATCTGTTTATCAATGTATATTAGTTTGCCTGTTTAAGATGCAAATAGCTTTTTTTTTGCTTGAGCAATTTTATCAAGTCTATTTTACCATAAAATAGCTTAGGAAAAAAGTTTTGAAAAAAATCCCATTCATAATGTATTACCCAACTAGCCTTCGGCTATTACAAAGCTTTAACCCTGCATAACAAAGACAATATGCCATATTTGTCATGAATTGTTAGAAATGAAGATAAATTCAACTACACGCCCCTAAAAAAGTAAAGAAGTTGAATTCATCATCATTATTGTCACATACCTCTTACAGTATTATATCCTTAAACTTAAAACAACATAGAATATCATCACAATCCACCCACATGTTCTAAATATTGCTGACTGCAAAAGTCCGAAAATACAAACAGGGAGACACATGTACACAGACACACAGAAAATGAACTCCATTTTCCATGCAGGTATACAAATGTTAATCGTTTGAATGCTACCAACATACAGATAGAAAAATGTCTTCTGTAAAGTATGATGTCATAAGCTTTATACCCTTTTCTCTAACGTTATATATACCGCGTACCGCTGCTTATGTTGTATGCTTCCGAAGAATGATTTAGACTTTAGAAAAGAAGAGAATAGCACTGACATCATTTTGGTGCAATGACATTTTGGCGAACGGAATCAAGGCCAGCAGAAAATAGTTCGTTTATGTTGAACTTGATACACTTGTTTTTTTTTATTTTTTTTTCACCTACAGGATGTGCTGGTGTTGATGTTTCAAAAGTGACCCGATGTTGAACGACAGCCAAGTGCGACCTCATAGGGTAATGTTTACATTTCTGTATCAGTTGTCCCAACTAGAAGGCCACGTAAGCCAGGCGCTGTTTAGACACTACAAATCGCTAGACGGCGCTTCATTGTGGCGAGAGGTTGCGGTCTACGTTTCCTTTTCACTAGCTAGATCTCCCTTCGTGAAACTGGGTCAGAGAAAAGTCATGGTGGGAGAAGTCGTGGTCAAGGTAGCAGAACACAGACAGTAGTCTACGTAGAACGTCAGAGCGCTTGAAAGAGGGGTAGAGATTTTTCAATGCACGTCAGCGATTCGGACACTGTGTGAATGGTGAAGGAATACGTCTGTTTTGAGACTGGTTACGATGTTCAACGGTGATCGCTTGGGTTGAACGTACATTGCGCATGATATTCCTGTTCCCAGCAACTTCCGCGTGTCGGCTGCAGTATGATAACCTCCGCTGGCGGTCCAATAAAAGAAGAACAAACCGGCAAACTTCACATATTTTGTAGAAAGTATCCATAACTTCAAAATATTCAAATTCCTTTTGTACCCTGCTATAAATTCTGAAGCGTCGAACTTCCTCAACTTTGGGTCCCTTAACCATGTAAATCCAAACTACCTTCAACTACAGTGGGATGGGCAACAATGTTGGATTCGACTTCAGGAATTGACGTCGTCCTGGAGTCCAGGTGAATGATGTAATCACTGCGTGGTTGATACGAGACGGAGGTTCGCCAGGCCTCCATCCGGGTGATTTAATCATATGGATGGCATTTGCGTTTCCAACGTTTCCAAAAAGAAATGTTTTCGACCGGACCATATTGTAAACCATACGTAGCAGCTGTAAAATTTTTCTCACTGAAGTCCTTAGAAGCTGAAGTATTTCTAAGAGTTATTACACTTGAACGAGGAATTATGCTAACGAGGGTTTATCTCCAAGCAGATGTCTACGCTAGTGTTTGAGACAAATTGGTACATCTTTCGGTAACCTCCAGCGACAGACTTTTAGTTTTTTCAATACATAACGCGCGTTCGCATCTGTATCTGTATGTTCCCGTTGTCGCATTCGTATGTGATACCAGTCTACCACACCAGTGTCACAGCCAATAGTCAATAAATCTTGAGTCTACATTAGGATATCATCTATAAAATTCATATGCTGTGGCCTAGATAAAAAACCATACATCTGCTTTTAGATCAAAATGGTTCTCTAGCCTCTTTTTCTATAATGTTGTGTACTTTATGAACAACAAAAAAGTTTGTAGCGCAGCAGGAGCTACTTACGGGGTTCAAGGAAATGCCATTTTGTTCACATGATTTTTCTACAAAAATAGTGAAAAAATGATATTTCAAAAATTCATCTTTTATTAAGGAAAGGTGCTAAATAAAAAAAAAATTAAGATGTTTTATGATCCTTGTGATAGGCTCTATCCACCCACAAAATATGAAGTAAAAATATTGACTTTGAAATTTTCACCTGTCCCACCTACTTTTAGTTACACCAGGTAACAGAGAACCTGACAAGGTAAAGGCAATGAACCCGACACCGGATACCTTTGTTGACACGCCCCCAGGTAGCTAGCTCGCTGGTAGCTATGACGTTGTTCAGTACCTGTTACCTAGGTGCTGTGTATCGCTCAAGGTTCAAGTTTTCGGATGCGCGCACCGTGACAAAAGACTTGCTGAAAGCTACACCCTCCCGTTACGCAGAACCGCCCGGGACCCGTCCACAAGTGACTGCGGTGGTCGCAAAACCTACGCTCTTCCTTACAGCAGCCGTTGGTCTAAAACTCAAGCTTTCTTCCGAACATCGTGTCAACGTCTGAGAGAAACAAGATGTCTGTCGCACCAGGTATGTTTGTTATCTCTTTGAACATACGTCGTACATCGAGTGTGATCACTTTACTTTAGTGTGCTTGTACTATACGAAGAAGTCTATACATGTAACGTGAACATATAAAGAGAACATATATCTACGATCTAATAAGTTTGGGTCGAGAATACACCGATTGATAGCATGTCTAACCTTCCTTCATCGAAACCTCGTACTACTCGTCTGTTTTGTTTTTACCGACGAACTGCCATTTTGTGTTTTCAATGCTGTTGTCGGTCCTTCAAGGACAAAGCCTGACCTTACTCAACTCCGCCATCTTTACCCAAAATGAAACACATAGGCAGCAAAATTACAACATACACTTGACACCGATTGGTAGCATCATATAGTTTCGAAGAATATTAGACAATACGATTGTGGGTCCGTGCTTAAGTGTATGTCGGTACGTTCACTCAGTGCACCACTAACGTTAGTAATATGTAGTATCCTAAAATACTTGCCTTTTACTGAAAACGTAGAAAAGCGTGTGGTTGTGAATGTTTTTCATTACCTCCGCGTACTTTCGTGACGAGGTTTTATCAACTTGAAGGATAGATTCGGCTCTAAGCGAGAAAACGTCGGTGTGTGTGTGTGTGTGTGTGTGTGTGTGTGTGTGTGTGTGTGTGTGTGTGTGTGTCTGCGTGTGGTGTGTGTGTGTGTTGTGTGTGTGTTGTGTGTTTTGTGTGTGTGTATGTATGTGTTTGTATGTCTGTGTTGTGAGTGTCTCTGTGTGTATGTGTGTGTGTGTGTGTGTGTGTGTGTGTGTGTGTGTGTGTGCGTATGTGTGTGTGTGTGTGTGTGTGTGTGTGTGTGTGTGTGCGTGTGTGTGTACCCGTGTGCCTGTCGCCCTATGATGACGATGATTTGAGAATGGCTGGATGGATTGTCTTGACACTTGGTATATGTAGTGATGAGCCCTCAAAATTGTAAGTTTTTTGGCCTCCTAATAGCTTTCCGTGGTACTGCAGCAGAACGTCAGTTTTTTATAGGTCCCGTCACGATTTTGGGTAGCAAATAGCTCTTGTGGTCGGAAATGACATAAGATCGGACTTCAATCATCATTCGCATTCTCTGTACGTGTATGTGGCATTTGTTTCTCTAAGGAGGTTGAATACGGGCTTTGTTTCTCCAACCAAAACGCCATCCGATAGATAACTCCCAATAATTGAACAATGCTGAATACTGTGTCAGATTATTATTATCATTTTTATTGCCATCACTATATGATACAGCAACATGGATTATACACCTGATAATATAGCTGTAACGTGTGAACCCATTTTTTTTTCAGGATACGCCGGACAACCGGGTTACGGACAGCCAGTATACGGGCAGCCAGGATATGGGCAACAGTCTACTGTGGTGGTTAGTTAGTTTTTTTTCTTCCTTTTTTTACTCAAGATAGAAGACAATTAGCGCTAGTTTGCGTTTTTCTACGGGGTAACCTATATCCGTTGTTTTTAAAAACAGGGTTTGGGGGATGTCGAGTCGACAAATGGTGTTTCGAAATATCAATATTTTCAAAATATTGCAGTTTGAAACCACTGTCCGTTGAGTTGATATTCCAAAATTCCATGTTTTTAAAAACAACGGATATAGGTTACCCCGCAGATCAAGATGAACTAGCGTAACGAGTGGTAACGCACTCAATTTAGCAAGCTTATTTACCGCCGCTACTAGATACACATACATGTATTGTACAAGAACATGTGTATGAGCATATCAAATATTGTAAACATAAGAAATGTGCAAAATTCTACAAAATGTTTTTGTAAGAGCATATATCCCGGAATATTTGATGCAATGCCACACATAAAACGTAAACTTATCAATTAAATCATTTTTAGCGGTGTTATGATTTAAGGTAAGAGGCAGGATTTAGGGATTTACATTTCAAATCAATCTCACAGTATTTGGCCACTGGAAATAAATTTTATAATCTATTCCAAATTTAATGCGAGAAAACGAAGGAAGAGTATGGGTAAAACAACAAGATTTTTCCACATAGACGTCTTGAAGTTTGTAACAAGAACTGAACCGTCAACACATAGTATCAGAGAGAACATTTTTTTACAACAACTACAGTCATGGCTACCACATTGGTGTCACTTTTACTATCGAACTAGTTTCACTTCGATAACTAGTATACAGTCATGGTCGCACTCACAAGTGTCACTTCTACAAGTTCAGCCAAGGCTACCACACGATATGTTTTCCCATTTTAGTACCTTCTTGTCATGTTGTCCATGTGTTGAAAATGTGTTGTTGTTGTTGTTTTCATTCCATCAGGTCGGCGCCGCCCCGCAGACAATGGTCATTATGCAGGAGTCCAAGCCGGACAACCACGTGGGGATGGCCATTTTCACATGCCTCTGCTGCTTCTGGCCACTCGGACTGGCTTCCCTGATCTTTGCTTGCATGGTCAGTATTTGACGGTTTTGACCATCGCCATGAATGTCAGTGTGTTTTTGGTAGCGTTTTGTTTATATCAAAGAAATGGTTACATTTTGGGTCCCCTGGAAGCTTTTCGTCGTGCTACAAGATAACATTTTTTTCTCACTCTGAGGCTTGGATCTGATGTTGTCACAATTCTGTGCCGTAAATAGTTTATGTTTGGGCATTTAAGCTAAGGGCGCAATCCGCCGTACGTCCAATTTGTCCGTACGTTTTTTTTTTGTGTGTGTGGGGGGGGGGGGGGGGGGGAGCACGTCCGCCACCTATTTCTGAAAACGTTCAGGCTGTACAGGGCAGGCGCGTCGCCCGTACTGGTACGTACGGGGGGCGAATCCGCAGCCCGATCGCACACAAAGTTTTGCCTGCACGTTCTACGACGCGTCTGCGTGCTCCAAAATCCATCGGATTCCCTACGAGTTCGAACAGAGGCGGTTCTTACCGCTAATACCCCCCTCACATTTGGCGCGATTCGATCGGACGACGTGTCTGCGAGCTCTAAATTACGAGGAGGCATGACCCTGACGGGAAGAGGGAACTCTACAGTTTCTTCGTCGGCATCAGGGTCATGCCTCCTCGTAAATTAGAGCTCGCAGAATCGTCGTCCGATCGAATCGCTCCTAATGTGAGGGGGGTTTTACGGATCCCAAAAGATTGCCCACGTTTTGGCACGTAGACAGCATGTATTTGCACGCAGGGTGGGTTGTCCCCAAGTAGCTTTAACTTTAGCCTAGAGCAAGAGGGGAGAGTCACCATACACAATGAATATTTAGACTTCAGTAGGAATAAACAGAGCAAACATATGTTTACCATGTGTAGGTAAACATCATGTATTTGCTGGCAAATGTTACATTTCTAGTTTTGTTCTCTTCCCGTTGGCAGGTGGATTCCCGTTGGGAGTCAGGTGACAAAGAGGGCGCGAAATCTGCCTCCAGGACCGCCTCCACTCTCTGGAAGATCGCCCTGGGTCTCGGCTTAGCAGGAATCATCATCGTCGTCATCATAATCCCTGTGTACTTCTTTATCATCCTCCCGGCCCAAGTTATCAACGCTATTGGCTAACTCGATCCCTATTTCCGGAAGGGTGACCCGAACATGTTGGTAACATTAAAACGAAAATTCTACATCAAAAACAATGATATCCCTATTAAAGGGCATTTTGATTTAATCATATTTTGATATAATCATGTTTTTTACGTTTCCAAAAAGCAACGTTTTCGACCATACTGGAAATCATACAAAGCAGCTGAAAAATGATCACATATATGCCGTTATAATTTGTATATATAAAAAAATCAGAAAACGGATACTAATGTCATAGAATGCCAAAGTATATTCCAACTCCAGAGAAGACGATTCACATATTTAAGAACAAAAATGAAGAATCCATTGTTCGGTATACATGCATATGTGTGATAACTAATCACTTAGACTTCATACTGAAGGCAGTTTTTCTGTCCAAACTCTTTTAAGTCTCATTCCTGTATCACTCCGAGTGTATAGAGTCCTGATCCAAAAATGATTAGGTATCATTTACAAAAGCGTGTTTTTAGGTAAATCATAAATTCACTTTAATCGATCCGAACCGAAATTAAAAGGATTTGAGTTGAAAATTTGTGCATTACTGGCATGAAGTCTTTCTTCAGCTTCTTGACCCGAGCGATTGTCGGACTTTTACGACTTTTTTGTGCTTCGGTCAGGCGCTGGCGACCTAAGAGGACCTCTAGCGGATTGTGGCTAGTTGCATTTTGAAATGCGATAGAATTGTTTCGTCGGTTAGACTGGGATGACAATTTTTTATTGCCTATTGAACGAGAGTGCTCACAATAGAAAGCAAAACATCTCAAGGCATACCGTTTTTGATTGGACTTGGAAGTTGTGTGTTTTAACGTTGATTCCAATGGTACGCCTAATTGTGGTATGATACCTTGTTCGCACGTTCTCACTCAGTTAACTCAGACTGGGGGTTCCCAGAGGATGTCTTCAATAAACCAAATCTACAGACTACAACTGACACTAAACTGAACCAAAATTACCCAAAAGTTAGAATATGGGCTGGTTATTTCAGTTTAGAACAAAAAGCCAACTAAAATCAAGTTGTACAAATAATGAGACCAGTTAGCGGCCCTCAGATAGGGTCTACACCTATGGCAGGTGCCGAAGTGCAAAGTTGGCGATATTTCAGCAACCATTTGTGGATGTCTGACTAAAATTTGGTACAGTTCTACACCTCGAATAGTTTTATTGTATGAATGAAAGCAAATTCAAGGTCTTTTCAACGGCGGGGTGTCCCAACAAGTAGGTCACGACAGCCAGGTACTGTATAACTGCTACGACCCGCTAGATGTCGTTTCATCAAACAATTGTGGCTCTGTCACGTAATTCACGTCTACGTGTCCTCTAAGATTACAAAGAAGATAAGAAAAAAGAAACGGTCGTTTAAGTCGCGTGTGCACGATAGATAAGCCTGCGAGATCTTCTTTTATTAGATGATTGCTTAAGTGAGTGCCCTCAATGAGGCTACAATGCGCTCAAATTGGCCCTCGGGTCACTTGTCATTTGGGTCATGAGGTCGGTGTTCTTCAGTCAAACCACCAAAAATTATCAGTTCTTTAATTCTAATGTATTAAGCCTTTTGTCTTAGGGAAGTGCGTAGAACCTGAAGTGTTTCTAAGAGATCTTACACTTGAACTAAGAATGCTTAAGAGGGTTTATCTCCAAGCAGATATTTACGCCAGTGTTCGCAACAAATCGGCACTTCTTGAGAGCTCTGCCCTTTTTCATATTTACTTTTAAACAGGCAAAAAAGGCAAGTTGACACTGTACTGAAACGTACTCCAACAGTGCCACACACACAGAACAAGAAGCTTGATAGGATAAAGGGGTCACGGGTACAGTACTGTAGTACGTTGACCCCTTTAAGGCCTTGAAGGGGCAAGGTCATAGTATACCGTGTCTAGGCTAAGGTATTGGAAGGCCACCCCTTTTTACCTCCCGCACCGAAGTTAGGTACCTATTTTTACACCCGGATGGAGTGTGGAGACTCGTGTTAAGTGCCTTTCCTTAGGGCAAAATACATTTAACATGAAAGGTTTCGAACCCCAAACAAAACACCCTGCAGTTAACGACAAGACGTGAAGATTCACTCCTTGCGAAGTGAAATACTACAAAAAGATGCACAAAGGCCACAGCAAGTAAATTTCATGGGTGACATTATCACGGTCTAGTGAGAAACATGTAGCCATGACTGTAATTGTAGAAGTGAAACTAGTTCGATAGTAAAGGTCGCACCAACGTGCTAGCCATGACTGTAGTTGTCAACTTTGTAAATTGTACCAGTCTACCACAGTAGTGTCACAGCCAGCAGTCATTAGATTTTGAGTCTACATAGAATATCATCCTATAACATTTTATATGCTGTAGCCTAAATGAGCAACATACATCTGCTTCGAACTCAAAATGGTTCTCTAACCTCCTTAGTTCTCTAACCAGGTAACACAACAACATAAAGGCTGTGAAACCGACACGCGATATCTTTGCATGCATGCCCCCAGGTAACTAGCTAGCTGTCAGCCATGACATTGTTTACCTGTTGCCTAGGTGCTGTGTGCCATTCTAGGTTTACCTTTTCGGATGCGCGCACCGTTCACAAAAGACCTACTGAAAGTGACACCCTCCCCTTACCCAGTTGAACCGCCAGGTACTCGTACAGACACTGGTCACCAAATCTTCCCGCTTCGATACAGCAGCTGTTGGTCTAGAACTCAAGCTTTCTTTGAAAGTTGTCTTGAAAAAGGGGATCTTCGACTGAGAGAACAAGATGTCTGTCGCACCAGGTATGTTTGTTGTCTCTTTTGCCTAACGTATTAGCGCATCAAGTGTGACCACTTCAGTGTGCTAGCACTACGAGGAAGTCTGTACATGTAACGTGAACATATAACGACATGTAACGTTACTTTAATCATAACGATACCATAAAACGTATAGCTACGTTACTTTTTAACAGGTTGGTTGTGGATAGGAAGAAAGTTCGTATTCTCTAGGTAAGATATCTAGTGTGAACGTGGCGTCTGTTTTTTTAACGGCGACGAACTGGCGTTTTGTGTTTTCTTAGCTTTCACCTCAAATTGCAAGGACATAGATCTTGCTCAGCTCAGCCTTTTGTACCCAAAATGAGGCAAACATCACAATTGATACGCCTGTCATCTATTGGGAGCGATATCCTTTGCTATTTCAATAAATCAGATAATACGATTGTGGGTTTATGTTTAAGTATATGTCGGTTCGTTGGCACTAGTAAATGAAGCGTCTAACATGTCACCACCAAGACATTTGTATCATGCCACTAGTTTGTAGGACATAAATCTTGCTCAGCTTAGCCAATTTTATACCCAAAATGAAGCAAATATCACAATTAAAAACCTGTCATCTATTGGGATCGATATCCTTAGCTATCTCAACAAATCAGATAATACGATTGTGGGATTATGTTTTAGTATATGTCGGTTCGTTTGCACTAGTAAATGAAGCGTCACCAACAAGACTTTTGTATCATCACACCGAACACAAACGCACGGTAGGAGTTCTTCGTTTTTTTGTACATCAGTGGTTTGATAAAGATGTTATTTTAGACTTAAAGGAACCATTCGAGAGTGGAATGCCCTGCCTGGCACGGTGGTAAGTGCTCCCACCGTTGAGTACTTCCGTGCCGGGCAGGAGGGTGGCCCGCCCTAAGGCTTAGGTCACATTTCCAAACCGGGGCCCGGCCGGGATGTTTTAAGAAACCAAAAAATCAAAATGTATACCTAAAAATACACACATAACATGCCTATGCATTTTATCTTGACATTTTGTGTATTTTGATGTCTTTCATATCATTCTTTTCGCTCCGAAAGCTGCCCGTCCGGGCCCCGGTTTGGAAATGTGACCTAAGCCAAACCGGGACCTCACCAAAAAACGTAGCCCCCCGATGATGATGATGATATAGATTTTATTTTAGACTTAAAAGAAATGTAATAACGTCTGACATATCTACTTTGAGTGCTGAAGACTTACACCCATTTGAAAATGAAAATGACTTTTTTTTCTGTGTGGGGCTGGGAAGGGGGTGGAATGAATTGTTTACCATGAAATTTAATGAAGCTTGCACAAACAATACAATGAAGGGTGGGGTGTTAACAAATGTTGATGGTGTAACATGAGCCATAGCTATGAAATTTATGAACAGCTGTATTTTGGGGTAGTTTTCTTTCCTGTTGTTTCACACGAAGCATGATATGTCTTCATGTCCGTCTTATATGAAAGAAAAGTTCTTGTTTTTTTCCTGTCAGTTTGAGGAAGAACATTCTCCACAGGCAAAGTTTGCCTCGCAAATTTGTCCAGGGACAGATCTCCTTTTCAAATATTTGCTTGGTCCCCTTCTTTGATGGTTCGACTTTGTTGTGACAGAAATGCCGCAAGTCTAGCGTGTCAGTGTTGTGTATCGGTCACCAGGCGACCGGGGCACCTCACTTGATAGCAGGGATTTTCGTGACAAGGGAAGTGACAATATGTGTAGGTGTGGGCACACATGAGGAAGTGAACACGTGTAATTGTGCACGAAGTTATAGACTAGAATATAAAAGGAGCGTTTGTCGTGTATTAGGCCACAGCAAGTAAATCTTGTGGATGACATTAGAGCGCTCATTTATTTTCGCCTGATTTTTACACTCCGGACATGACGAGGAAGTACCGAAATAATTAGTTGTACGGCGCGGTAGCCTTTATAGTGTACTTGTAGAAGTGACACTAGTGAGGTAGCCATGAGTATGATTGTAGAAATAACACAAATGAGGTAGCCATGAGTGTAATTGTAGAAGTGACATTAGTGAGGTAGCCATGAGTGTAGTTGTAGAAGTGACACTAGTGAAGTAGCCATGAGTGCTATAGTTGTAGAAGTGACACTAGTGAGGTAGCCATGAGTGTAGTTGTAGAAGTGACACTAGTGAGGTAGCCATGAGTGTAGTTGTAGAAGTGACACTAGTGAGGTAGCCATGAGTGTAGTTGTAGAAGTGACACTAGTGAGGTAGCCATGGGTGTAGTTGTAAAAGTGACACTAGTGAGGTAGCCTTGAGTGTAGTTGTAGAAGTGTCACTAGTGAGGTAGCCATGAGTGTAGTTGTAGAAGTGATATTAGTGAGGTAGCCATGGGTGTAGTTGTAGAAGTGACACTAGTGAGGTAGCCTTGACTGTAGTTGTAGAAGTGTCACTAGTGAGGTAGTCATGGGTGTAGTTGTTAATGTAGAAGTGTCACTAGGGAGGTAGCCATGACTGTAGTTGTAGAATTGGCACTAGTGAGGTAGCCATTAGTGTAGTTGTAGAAGTGACACTAGTGAGGTAGCTATGGGTGTAGTTGTAGAAGTGATTACAATTGTAAAAACAATTCATTTGAAAGTATACCGCAACACACTTAAATTTCATACTATGTCAAATTTAATTAGCGACCACCTAAAATATGTCGACAAGTATTGCGGTTTCGCCATCCTCTGCATTAATCCTCTGCAATGCATTCATACCTGCTGCAATTTTATCTATTTATTGAAATTGCAAACAAATACAAGGCAAACCTGGGCAACGTAGCTGATATTGATTTGGGTGCCAACAAATACCTTTTACACCTCTTACACATAACTCAAATGGTCAACATACGTATACTTCAAGTAGAACACCAAGAGTAAGCTTAAAGACAACCTTTCTTGAATAAGACATGGTATGTAGGTAAGGAATTCGGGGAGATCATAAGTCTATAAGTACAGGTAGTAGCAGATAGTAGCTATAGCATTGGGTCACCAGATGTGGCTGGTTTACCTGGAAAAACCGTTTTGTGGAGGAAATATAGTTTTCAAGGGCAGCAAATACTTTTATGTTATAGTATATAGGAAGAAAGAAGAAAGTAAGAAAAGGGTTTT
This sequence comes from Branchiostoma floridae x Branchiostoma belcheri, assembly GCA_019207045.1. Lineage (NCBI taxonomy): Eukaryota > Metazoa > Chordata > Leptocardii > Amphioxiformes > Branchiostomatidae > Branchiostoma > Branchiostoma floridae x Branchiostoma belcheri. Next base: position 33,231,249 of record CM033023.1, read on the forward strand.
CTGGAGTTTTCTTCTCTTTCGGAAAATTTTCTCCGTATAAGAAGAAAAGTAGGAAAAGGAATTTTTCGTAGTGTGCGCAATATGAATTACATACTTCATGTTGAATCATAATTGTAACGTATGAACCTATTTTGTTTCAGGATACGCACAGCCAGGATACGGGCAGCCCGGGATGCAGCAGCAGTCGACTGTAGTGGTAAGCCCGTTATAATAAATACACTGCATTTCATGTTAGAATGCTAGAAAAATATGCCATATGTAAGTCAAAAAGAGAGAAATATTAGGCTTACTGTTAAGGATACATTCGATGAGCAAAAATTCCCGAAATTCCACAGCCATTCGTCCGCGCGTGCACAATTGCACCATCCTTTTGAAAGGGACTAACTCGGGAAGGGGGTTGACGGATCATCGGGATTTTTGATATGTAGACACCTTCAGAGATGCCGTCCATAAGTAAGGGCTATTAATGCAAACCAGGGGCTAATTTGCAGCGTTAATTATAAGTTCAACATGCGGAAGTAAGTCAGGCAAATTAGGGTCTCATTTACATAATTTATGAGAAAGTGCTACAATAGCTTTCTTTGCTTAGATTTTCATACTTTGAACACATTGTTATTCAGGTAGAGGAGATCAACTGATATATTTTATGCAAATAGGACTTCATTTGTATAAGCAACGAGAAACATTTATGATAGGTCACTCGTCACAGAAGATCACCTTTCTTGTTAACAGCAATGCCCTACAAACATCCATCACGTAAAACAATCTTCATACATACAGCCAGGCGAAAGGATAGAACATAAATACAACACATCTACAACAACAATCATTGATACTTATAAACAATAAAAAAACATCGTCATGGCAATAGTTTTATGGCCACACGTATTTTGTTTTATTTTATTCAAGCGAGAGGACAGTAATCTATATCGGTTGTTTTAAAAAACGGGGTTTTAGGGATGTCAAGCCGATGGACGGAGGTTCCAGCTTGTAATATATATTTCACAATGTTGCAGATTAAAACAGAAGAAAGAAAGAAAAAAAGATAGAAAGAAAGAAAGAAAGAAAGAAAGAAAGAAAGAAAGAAAGAAAGAAAGAAAGAAAGAAAGAAAGAAAGAAAGAAAGAAAGAAAAGACGGAGAAAGAAAGAAAAAAAGACAGGTAAACTCTATTGTTCAACCTTCCTAGCTACGTTCTTATTTCAAGTATTTCGAATGATATCGGTCAAATCTTTTAAATCACATACTCGCATCAGTTTTTGGGTTCCCAGAAGATGCTATCCGTACAATCAAATCAACATAGTCTTACTTTGGTATTGGTGCAATAATACATTATATATACACTGTAAGCAACAGACATAGAAAAATCCAAGAGGATACCCTCCTTCCATAGGAAGCTTTTTTCAAGCAAGGCCATGTTGATTCGATTATATGGATAGCATCCATATAATAGAATCATCATGGCCATAGCTGCTATTCACCTCACCTCATGAGCTAGTATTAATAAGGTGACGTTTCCTGTATAATACTAGTTTACCTTTATCCACCACCTATTTCCGTTGTTTGTACAAACAGGGTCTTTAAGGATATGAAGTTAGCAGGTGATAGTTTCAAATAGCAATGTTTTCAAAATATTGCAGTTATTTTCAAAATATATTGAACCATCCATGGAAATTGATAAATACCCTGCTATACAGTGGATATAGGTTACACCGCGGACAGAGGTGAACTAGCGTTACGACTCAGTCAGTGAAAATGTATTGTTTTTCTTTCCCATCCAGGTCGGCGGCGCTCCGCAGACAATGATCATTATGCAGGAGTCCAAGCCGGACAACCACGTGTGCATGGCCGTTTTCACGTGCCTCTGCTGCTTCTGGCCAATCGGACTGGCATCTTTGATCTTTGCTTGCATGGTCAGTATCTATTCATTACCTTCGCTATGTTTTGGGTAGCGTTTGTATGTATGTTTGTATGTAGAAGACGAGCATAACTCGAGAACGCCTGAATGGGTTGTATTTATATTCGATAAGTGGGTAAGTCTTGACGAAATCTAGAAACGATTAGATTTTTGGACCCCCAGCGACCTGTTACGGTACTGCAGGGAACTTCCGGGTTCGATATCTAGAGTTCTGGACATGCTGCGGCTATGCTTTTTGAGTGGTAGACAGGTCTTGATGCCGAGAGTAAGTGGTATAGGTTTGGGCCCCCTAGCGACTTGTTTTGGATAGACAGGGCCCCGCAGACAATGGTCATTATCCAGGGTTTAGAGTCTGACTTTGAAAGGGAATACTAGTAACTCAAGAAGGGTTTGACGGATTGGCATGACTTTTGGTATATAGATAGCTTACGTGATGCTTCATATAACTACATATTAATCATGCTAATTGGAATCTAATTTGCATTATTAATGAGAAGATCGTCTAAACACGCTCTGTTCCATTATAGGACCATTGCAACATGTGACATTAGTAAATGAGAAAGAGAAGAATATTGATACTGTAGTTTCAGTATATAAAAATCATAAAAATATTTTCGTTTAAAGCCATTGTCCGTCAACTTGATATTCCTAAACATCGTGTTGTTGTTGTAAAAAACAACGGATATAGCTAAGGGCACAACCCACCGTACGTGTATATACGTGCTGTCTGCGTGCCAAAACGTCGGCAAACTTTTGGGACCCGTAAGTGGTAAGTACCGTACCGCCTCCGTACCAACTCGTACGGATTTTGGAGCACGCAGACGTGAACGTAGAACGTGCAGGCAAATCTTTGTGTTGCCGTGTTGCCGTGCTCCCTCCCTGCTCTGCCAGTCGTTCCCCACGTTTTCCCTGCTCTGCCAGTCGTTCCCCACGTTTTCAGAAATACGTGGCGTACCCAAAAAAATTACGGACAAATTGCACGTACGGCGGGTTATGCTCTTAGCTTTACCCTGCGGTTAAAGGGGAACTAGCGTTATAGTGAATGGACAGGAAGGTAAGCTGGACTGACATGTTGTTCTCTTCTCTTAGGTGGATTCCCGATGGGAGTCAGGTGACAAAGAGGGCGCGAAATCCGCCTCCAGGACCGCCTCCACTCTCTGGAAGATCGCCCTGGGTCTCGGCTTAGCAGCGATCATCATCGTCGTCATCATCGTCCCCGTGTACTTCTTAGTCATCCTCCCGGCCCAAGTTATCAACGCTATTGGCTAACTCGACCCCTTTTTTTCTGGTAGGGTGGCCCGAACATGTTGGTAAAATTAAAACGAGAATTCAACATCAAAAGCTCTCTGTACAGGATGATTATAATGCAACAAAGGAGGAGGTTACCTGAAAAATCGCAAACAGAAAACAGGTCATTACTTGGCAGAACATAACTTTAGAAAACTATCAAGTTCTTCATAGCATTAACAAAAAGTTCTTTCTTAGATTTGCGTGATTCCAAAACTGTGAATTCCATAGGAAATTATCATAAAAAGTCCAACATTTCTGGACAAGATTATAAGGGAATTCAAATACATTTTGTACCAACAAACCAGCAACGTTCCCAACATACAGGTTTAGACATGATTTTTGACATACGTGTGAAAACATGGATCCATGGATGAATAGCTATTTTGCTTATATGGAGTTGTTTGGTGGTATTCTTTATAAGCTTATATTATTGTAAATTGTAGAGAATGATTTTTATATACAACGAGTGCTGTGATATTGATATATATGAAAATTCTGACGGCTCTGTACAAAATGTACCTTCAGTAGTGAATGAACGTTATTGCTCAACAATCGTGCAAGGTACAATGTATGGCAACTAATAACAACTTATAGCTATATAGACAATATGCTTGGTTTCTATTCCGAGTACGCATGTGCGGCGGCATGAATTGTGGGTAAGTCAAAGTTGAAGGCCCCTGAGACATTAACAAAACACGTTTGGCCATTATTATGCAAATGAGAGAACGGTCGAGTCGAGAACTGTTTACAAGCCAGGGGCCTTCAACTTTGACCTGAGGCATGCCATACGTACTAAGAATGGTTATGACAAACTTATATATGTACCTATTGGTTTCATATCAAGCAGAACTTGATAACCTCAAGCCACAGTATACAACCATCAAGCCACAGTATACAGCTTTTAACACAGAGGATTGTAATACATGTAATATAATATTCCAAAGATTCTGAAGTCGAGGTCTTCATCGACACCCGATGGACGAACATCATCATCATCAATATGATTTAGAAGGAAAATGCCCCTGGAAATCTTGGAGTTATTAAGGTTAATATATGTCGATTTGATTTGTCATCTAACTTTCCTTGTGTTATGAAATTCATTTTAGATACAATTTCTTATCTTACATGACAGGAGGTAGTTTTTTTGCCATCTACGTGTGACTTAAAGAATACTTGCAGCAGATGTTCTTTTCTGTCGTAATAAAATGTTTCTCAAGCTGAAGATTTCTTTCATTATGCATCTGATGTATTATTCTATATTTAAGTATATCATATAACGTTAGTTAACAATCGCGCATTCGTTCGGTCGGTTAATGACATGTCGACAATAGGTGCCTTTGAAAGCCATGTTCTTTCGGCTATATTGATGGCATCTTTGAAATCTTTATTAGGAAGGTTGACCAAATAACTAAATACAGATAGCATGGTATTCTGAACAATATATTTTTCATTTGTGCTATTCCACAGCTTCTTAATTGACTTTGGCATTGGCATTAGCATTCAACGAATTAGTATCTGTTTCTTTTTATATTCTTTTGTAATCCACACAGTACGAGATATATTTTCTCATTTTGCAATATGGTTGAAATCAAGTCCTGATTTGTATCATTGATATTACTGTAGTTAAGATTTTGATTCCCTTGTGCTGTACTGCACGATTCGACCTAGGCAGCTGTTGGAATCTTGGTCATGTCAGACATTATTACTGAAATGTTACATCATTTGCGGCCGTGCTCGGGACAGCTACATGTAGGCGAGCTCTTTCCCAGTTGGAAGTTTGAAAATCAATTTGGTTATTATATAATGTGTCGGTACAAACTGCCAAAGTAGAACATCTGTCTATATAACACAAACGGCAGCCAGACATGTTTAGCAATCCAGAGGAAAGGAACTTTGGGATATTAAACTACTAGTGAGTGAATTTGGAAGCCTTTTTGAGATTTTTGATAACCGTTTTGATACGACATTCGTAAAGATGAACATCATTTGGCTACCTCGTTTAACTCTAGTTAACAGTTACATCTGAAGACGTACTGAATTAATGAATGAATGGTTTATTTCATGAACATCATTTGGCTACCTCGTTTAACTCTAGTTAACAGTTACATCTGAAGACGTACTGAATGAATGAATGAATGAATGAATGAATGAATGAATGAATGAATGAATGAATGAATGAATGGTTTATTTCCTGTAAAACCGTGCAGTCTAACAACTGAAATGCGTTTAAGGTTATATATATAAACACATTCAAATTTCACATGACACTTAAAAACACTCCGTTACCATAAGAGAAAGAGAAAAAGGGAACGACCGAACCTAACACTTAAGAAAGTTTTTGGGGAGGAGGTTGGTTTAAAGGACTACAACTTGCTAGCCGCCATGCTTGATAGAAACGCATGGGCAGACATTGTTAATGGCACCTCATATGAGGATGAACTGAAATGAACTGAACCATAATATATAAAATATTCCTTATTCATTCAAATGCAAGATAAATGTTAAACTTATTGATTATCATGATCAACATTTAACATATACTCCTAACAGTTGTACAGGAGTCTTCAAATCTGATTGTCCATGATAGCTTTAGGGTTATTGCCCTATAAAAACCGGTGCTCTATTGTCTTTTCTTATATTTTTTTCTATTTCACCGAAGCTTGCGGTGATACGTGAATTGCCCTCTTCCCAGCCTAACTAAAATTGCGCCCCTAGCGGTCGGTCCTCCAAATGCCGCAGCCCTATGATGGGGTCATTAACCCCAGCCAGCGAGAGATTGTGTAAACACAGGCTACCCTCTTACTAGCCTGCCGACTGACCAAGTTACAAAATATTTGATCAATATCAGAACACATGGCGTCTGCGCTAGGCGAAAGGCAAACACTGTAAGCTTATGTGGTTGGAGCATATCCCCATTTTTTCATCATCTGATAAGGTGTTTGTAAACCCTAGGAAGCTGAGCGCAGGAATTGACTATGTTTCGGCTTAGATCCTGGTTTTCGTCCCGGATTTTCAACGTTAATGTTTACAGCACTGACAGACGACAACAATCACGACCGCCATTTTGGGTCACCTGCGTGAACTTCGATGGGGCTGTTAGAGGTAAACCTTACCTTCCTCAGTTTTCAACCCCCCCCCCCCCCCAAACAAAGACCCCGTTGGTATCAGGTTTCGTGAACCTGGAGCCACTCAGACACGGGATTGATTCATTTCTACGAATCCTTGTATGAACGGTCCAAGTTCTGCTTCGAGGTCGATTGACGTGAGGGTGGGGAGTTGTTGTACGCGTGTCACGATGTGTGTGGTGGGGGTTGGGGGCATTATCTCCAAGCAATTCACTGGCTATCGGGGTTGTTTTGAGCGAACATGTATTTGTTGGTGTTTTTCTGGAGATCCGCTGAATATTCCTGGTAAGATTTGTCAAAATATTTTAAGTTACATGTGCGCTCTGTGACAGTGAATAGCTGACCTCTCCTGTCAACTACATGCCAACGTTTACGATTTATGCCTGCGGCTAAGTCGTAACCTGTCAATTACGGCTAGGCGGTATGACCGGTACGGCATAGTATGTACAAAGGCCCACGAGTACAACGTGGAGCCTAATTCCCTTCACTGTATGTATAGTTGATATATGATGATGATGTTGGTATAGTTACAGTATTAGCATATTCCAATGGAGTAACTACTTATATTTCAAGAGAGTGTTCAGCAGAAATCGAATGTAGACAAGGGAAAACGTGGGGAAATCATTATTATTTTGATGCGCCCCTGTTAAATACATCAAAAGTATCAAGTCTATTTTATGCCGATGACCTTGTCCTACTATCAACGAGCCAAAATGGCCTCCAAAATGCAATTAACGCACTAGGTCGTTACTGCAACAAATGGAAACTATCAGTGAACCTAAATAAGACAAAAGTAATTGTATTTAACAAAAAGGGTCATATGTTCTCAAATTTCAAATTCCATTTACTAAACAAAAGCATAGAGATAGTTTCCTCATACTGCTATTTAGGAGTGGTGTTTACAGCCGGGTGCAATTTCACAACAGCGATTGAAACTTTACAAAAGAAAGCTCTAAGAGCTCTGTTCAGCATTAAAACAACCCTAGGAGATACCAACCCTCCCATTTCAGTATATTGTACGAGGGGCATTCAATAAGTAATCCACCTGACCCATTTCCCATAGCAGGAGATTAATGAAACTTGGCACAGTTATTAGTCTTTCTCTTCATAGGAACCACCCAGAGTTTTGCATTTCTCCCATCATTTGATGTAGCTCTGGACACCGTTCTTGTAGGACATCCCAGGTTGGTCCTCCGACAGATGCCTCATTAATGGCAGAAGAGGGACGACCAGGTCTGGGAGCTGTTTCCACAGACTTCCGGCCTTGTTTGAATTCAGGATGCCAGCGTTTTACAAGGCCATATGATGGGGCATCATCACCATAAGTTTTTTTCATTTCATCAAAAGTCCCCTTTGGTGTGCGTCCTTTCAAATACAAAAACCGGATCACTGCGCGACACTCAACTTGCTCCATTTCACACCTGGTCCATTTCACACCTGACTCAGTTCAAACACCAGTAAATCAGTAACCGCAATTAGTTCAGAGCTGTTTTTTGCAACATAACCCATAGAGATATGACTCATTACACATGCAAAATTTTATTTAGATCAGACAACTGGAAGTGGGTCAGGTGGATTACTTATTGAATGCCCCTCGTAAATTATTTGATGCCTGCGTTGTCCCAATATTGACTTATGGTGCAGAAGTATGGGGCAAGAGTGGATTGAACGACAAGTCACCAATTGAACAACTTCATCTTAAGTTTTGTAAATGGATGTTAGGTGTAAGAAAAAACTCGAGTAATCTAGCAACAAGAGCAGAATTGGGCAGGTATCCCCTGTGGATTGAAGTATATACTAGATTATATTCATATTACAAAAGATTAGTTAAAGAAGTTCCAACAAATAGCCTACAATTTGAAGCCTTCCTTGTACAACAGGACTTGCACAGACGTAAGCTACTATGCTGGCTATCCAATGTTAGTAAAATCCTGGAGGAGTCAGGGTTTGCGTACCTATTGCTTAACAGTGATCACAACACATCGTTGGCTCAGGCTGAAATAAAACAAAGACTGGAAGACACCTGTCTTCAAAACTTTTACTCAGAAATTAACTCCCCTGGTATTAAAGAAAACCAAGGGAATAAATTAAGAACCTACAGAAAATTCAAGTATACATATGAAAGAGAAAAATACCTTGATATAACAAATTTTAGCTATCGCCGAGCCATGACTAAACTAAGGATCAGTGATCATCCTGTACAAATTGAAGCCGGTAGATACACCCGAACTCCTCCAAATGATAGATTATGTATGTTTTGTGATAAGAACTATAGGTATATAGAAGATGAAGCGCACTTTCTTCTAGAATGCTCACTGTATAAAGATATACGCAATACCTTTGTTAATAGTACTACGCTCGCAAAACAGAAATATGCACAACTAACAAAAGAAGACTTTTTCAAATATATAATGACATCAGCTAACTATGATTTGATAGAAGAACTCTGTAAGTTCGTCTTCACATGTTTTAAGAATAGGGAAGAAGCATGTAGAAATTTAGTCGTAAGTAGAACATAGAATAGCTTACTTATCAGACTCTTTGTATGCGACTTACTGCATTTAGCCCTAGGAGGGCATGAATATGCAATAAACTTCATTGTCATTGTCATTGTCATTATTTCAGTTGGTAGCAAAGTGACATTGTTTTCCTGACTATATATATCTGCTCACAAGGCGGCAAAGACACTGATTTAGCAATTGAGAAAATGCAAATAAAACGTATCATAATGAGCCTAAATGAATTTCTCACATCCGCCACTTTGACTAGACAATCCAAAAAAATTATCACTTTTTTCCCCTGAAAAGGCCAAGACGGCAAGTACCTAAGATCGCTTATCTAGACTCTTTTCTCCGCTGATACTACTTAGGTCGTTCTTCAGAATCAAGGGATGTCAGCATGTCATTTCCGGTTCAAACAACGTCATTTCCGCCCCAACCATCAGTGAAGACATCTTTCAATGAGAAAGACCGGTCTATCTCCGCAACGTTCAGTCCCCAGCCATGGGACTTCGACCACACAGGTAACAAAATACCTTTGATTCATTACCTTGCGAATGACGATTATCAAATAGGTATAAAGCACAAATGTATTTTTTTCTTGTGTAAAACGTGTTTGGTTGATTGGTTGGTTGTAGCTAGTGACCCTGATTGGTTGGTTGTAGCTACTTTAACCCTATCCAGACTGGGCTTTTTTGGCCTTCCCTGGACTGAGGGGGGGGGGGGGGGCTCATTCGCCCCCCCCCCCCTTCGTATTTTCAAAACGGCTTACTGTACGATCACCAAATTTGCAGGGGCGGTTGTGAGTTTTATAATTCCTGAAATTTTTATATCTTTTTGACGTTATATGACGTAATTATGACGTCATTAATTGATATATTGATATTTTTGGCTAAAAAAGGGAATTCCCATAATACCTAAATTTCTCACTCAAAAAGTTACCAGTAAAGGTTTCTTATTAGTATTTAAGTGTTATAATACTTTTGTTGTCAAAATTCGACGCAACGACGTCAAAATGATGTCATAGAATGACGTCATCTATAGTTTAGCTATCCGCCATCTTGGATTGTCAACCTTAGATTTTTCAAGATACATTTTTTCAACGTATAACGCTAAAACCCCATGGACATGGATTTAAAAAGTTCACATGAGTGTTTTCTGTAAGAAAATACCACGTAGTGATGACATCTGAGTGAAAATAAGCTCGTTATACTTTAAATCATGATATTGTCGACCATCTTGGATTTTGACCAATTACGTCATCTCATTAGCATAATTTATGAATATTTGATTATAAATGTTCAACTAAGATGTGTTAGATAATAAAGATATATGAAAAGATGTTTAGTTTAGCAAGAAAATCTTAAAATCCCATTGTTTAAACCAAAATTAGTGATTTGCCGTTCAGAAACCCATTGCCATAGCAATACGAAAAATCATAATTTTACCAATTTTACCCAATTTTTGCCAACAATATTTTAGGAAAACTCACCAAGTTTGGTTGTTATTCTAGCTCAAGCCGTTTGGGAGCTATAGGAGGTAAAAGTTGGCGTGGGCACTTTTAGCCCGCTATATCCAAGGAGGAAAAGACGAATTTTACACAAACATTCCTTGACAAAGGAAAGGACGGTGAAAAATTTGGGCAAGTCTAGTTTCAGCGTTGGAAACTACAGTTCAACTTTGATACAGAATGGCTGTCTACCAACACAGATGACCTTCAAAGTTAAAATGCGTATAGATACATTCTAAAAGTATTTCGTGTTCATCGTACATCGCAGGTGCCGTCCCAATCTGGAGAGTTGTGTGCTACACCAATATGCAATGGGCGGATATGCATCGTCACTGGTTTACGCCTCCACAAGACGAACCGCCGTTTGTAGACCTGTTCTTTGGACGAAGCCTCTCTATTGAGTTTACTCGCTCATTCCACGACGAAATTGTCCCCGGTTGTTCCTTACCTTACACCTTGAGTATCAGTAAGATAGGGAAGACGTCCATGGTCTTCAAGCTGAAGATCCTTGACGCCAACGGTAAAGAAGTCATAGCGGAAGATTATAGGCACTGTCAAAGTGTATCGTCCAAGACGCACCGCTCCCAGCCTTGGGCAGCTTGGGTGTCACAGCGATATCCCGACTTATGTGCAGCTTCCCCGGTGGCTACAGTGGAACAGTATGGACACATCACAGCAGAACCAACGTTTACGTACACCGTGAAAATCGCCCCGAGCGACACGGATTTGTTCCGACACGTCGCTTTCTTCCAGTACGTGCGATACTGTTGTGATTGTGTCTCTGTTGGAGCGGAGCAGGGTGCGTATTCGATCATAAGAGGAGACGCCGCTCACTACAGAGTCAAACGTGTGGAGACGCTCCACCAAGGACAGGCTAGAGCAGGGGATGCGCTGACTGTGCAGTCTTGGGAAGACCCAGAACACCCTGAGGTCATCAGATTCCAAATAAAAAGAGGAGGAGACAACATAACGCAGTGTTTGCTGCAGTTTTTCACTGCATCTAGCAAGATGTAAAGAGATTGGCACACTCTTGTAACATCCAATCAGAGAATCGCCTAAATGTTTTATTCTCTCATTGGCTTACAGTTGGATAAAGGCCACACCCACCAAAGTGGACGCGTCAGCCAGGTTTTACCATATACTAAATTAAGTTGACTCCCCAAGGATATTGTTTATTTCGCGGGTGAGACTGCATTGTTCTAGTATTTTAACCAGTAATGCATATAATCATATAGGAAGGTGTAGGAAAATAGGTGCTATTATCTCAAGATGAAAAACTGAAAAGAATAAAAAGCCTCAAATACTATCCTGTTTTGTCAACTACCAACAAATGCATTTCAAGGAAATTTTTCAACGGCTAGTCTGCGTATTCTGTAAACTTTGTATTCAGTGATCAGTTACAACCTAAAATGATCTGATGTTTCTATAACTAACAAATCCAGATAGCTAGATGATGAACCTTTGAATATCATCTTCCACTACCGGTAATATCTTATACAGTCATGTATACAGATACCCCCAATGTTTTTTTTTAGGCTTAGCTTTTATTACTGATATACTGATACTGATTACTGATTTGGTTTCTATTCTAGTGCAAATCCAAATGTGAGTGTACTTTAGGGTGTAGTCAATGTTACGAAGGTTTAATGTCATGATTAGAGATATAGAAATGTATAACGATATTCTGTCTAACTCTACCATACTAGTGTCTCGTTGTGCCTCTTGAATACAGAAATAAAAGACTTGCTGGCTGTGATGTCATTTTTGTCGCATCAATTCTTGTTACAACGTTTATGGTGTTCATCTTGAAAATCTAGATATCTTGTATCCTTATAAGAGGGTCTGCATGTAGGGTCCCGACAACGATTTGCGCTGAATTCAGAAGAACCCCCTACGTATTACGCTAAATCAAGGAAGGCGATTACGCTAAATGTGGTCGGATAGCTACAAAGATGTTTTTTTCTACGAGTTACGGGAAATTAAAATAGGCTGCCTACGCCTTACGGAAAAGAGGATGCAGACCCTCTTATAACACATGGTGCTCTATAGCTCCGTGTGATGCATGAAGCTGAAGTTCCAATGAACATCGCCAGAGGGTGTAAAAGTTCAGTCTCTCGGTGGTATCTCAAAACATATGAAATTCATAATCTCCAAGCAGATCCTACGGTGCCATAAGATAGTATCAAAGCTGGCCAAGGAGTGTAGCCGGCTAAGGGAGTCAAACGGGAAGTTTGATACTATACATTACGCACCGTGGATCTGGTTGGAGATTATGAAATTCATTGCACTAATTAACAGACATCAGCCTCCCTTGCTGCACAATTTCTCGTCGTTTTAACCTTAATCCATTGCAGCATTGATAAGACCGTAGCCCACGCACAAATTCATCCATGTTGATTTGATTGCATGGATGACATCCTCGACTCTGCACTGGAAACCCCAAAATGATTATCCTCCATAGCAGGATCTATGGGCCTTTTTCCGTCTTTTTTGGCTCATAATACACGCGTCTGCTGGCCATTTGAATTTCATTCTGTACTGGGTTGCTTGAATTGCCAAAAAGAAATGGCAAGCAATAGCGTTTGAGCAAAAAAAAAAAGGCGGAAAAGGGCCCAGAGACCCTGCTTTGGAGGCTGAAAAATGATGCGAATAAAACTAGAGTGTAATATTAGCTGTTCCAGCAAATACGAGAACAGGTTTGCGCGTGAGTAACTCATGTTAGGGAATTAACATAAAAATTAAAATCGACGTTCAAAAACACTTCTAAAGACCTGCCAAAGAAAAGACTCTTGCACTATCATGTTAGGTTGTTAGGGTTTGACGTTTGGCAAAATTATTCCATCATTGTTCTTATATATCTACCTATGGTAAACAGTGAGATCCAAAACTACACCTTCTTGTAACCTCACCATTGCATTTTTATTTCCTATTGTTACACCTGCACCTGGCACATATCCCCAATGTGTATACTAGTGTGTTGGTTCATTCCATACAGAGGTGACAGGGATGGTCACAGTTCCTCTTTCTCCTAGTTGTGGATCTGTGCAGCCACTGGCTTCATATCCCTAATGTGTACATAGTGATTCACCCCTGCACACAGTGGTGCCTAATTGACCAGCTTGACAGGGGTATTTATTGCCCAGCTGGTTTGCTCTAGAATTACCAGATAAACTAGGACCACTCTACTCCTGTCAAAAAGGGGTGTAAATATTTTTTTAAACAAACCACAAAACTGCTGCAAACTTCTAATGCGCGCTGTAGCACAATGACTCACAATATCTATCCCCATAGCAAACGTGATCGCAAACGGTCCGGAAACACAAACATCCCTACCAGAATCAAGACCTGCTTTTTCAAACAGGTAATAAGAATGAAAAGAAATACAATTATACATGTTTTTTGAAGTTATAAAATTGGAATTATATCTGTTTTAAAATAGGATATACCCGTACCTTCTAATGTTACACACAAAGTCCTAAATCTGGGGCGCAATCCTCTGGAGACAACCCAAACACTTTTTCCAGACACTGCATACGACAAGATATATTCCATTTTCAAATTATCTGTACGATCGTTGTGACAGTGTTTCTGCTTCGTACAGAAATAATTCTTTGGTAGCGCAAACTTTGACATTTGATTCAACTAGAAGCGTCCGTGATGATGAAATTTTTTTTTTTACTGCAAGCCTTAGTTGCAATAAATTTTTTGAATATCATTATGATAAGACCCTTTAACAACCCGGCCAAAAAGGACAGGTAAAGAGCATTTACCTATCGCTTCATCTCATATATCCGCTCCTCTTCGTCCGTTCTTCATGATCATCCTGCTCCTGACAGCGTCCTACTGCCCTGACCTCGTTTCTGCCAAGTTGACAAAAAAATGTAAAAAAAAAAAATTACACCAACCTCGAAAGCTTGGACATATTCTACAAACATTCCTTAGGCTGTGGTGGGGACTGGCGCATGATATACTAAATCTATCAGCCACCACTACATAACATGTATAAACATACGTGGAAAACACGTATTGCATGACAAGTCCGTTTTTGTAAATATCTCGACAAACTTAGGAAATGTTGAATCAGGGTTTAGTCAGTTGATTTTGTGGCCGCTTTTTTTCACAATTGAAACAAGGAGGCAGAGGAAAGAAAGTTCCACGTCACAAACACGGACAACTTTAGTGAGGGTTGACAAATGTCACTTTGTCAGATAAACCATGTCAGAAACAGACAAGTTCAGCGAGGTTTCACAAATGTAGAATATCCATGTTACAAAGTTTGTATACAAACAGACTATATCTGTGAAGGTTGACAAATATAGAAAGTCCATGTGACAAACGGACAATTTCCATGCGGTTAAGATCACATCTTATATATGTATTAGCTTATTGATTATTTGACATTTCCTATGATGTTGTGATATGAGCTGTTTCAAAAGTCCTAAGTATACCAGCAAGCCCAAAGACAACGAAAAGCCAACGAAAGTCTTCTTACCTTCCTTTGTTTCGAATGACATATTTCCATTTATATGCATTATGCAATTTCAAAACGTTTTTCTAAAGGTCAAGTAACTGTTGGTGATGGCCGTAATTTCATTCAAACCTTTGACTAGATCTATTTCCTTAAATATAACTTGATGGCTGTTATGTACATATACTTCTGTAAGTTGTGTCCAAGTTTCGTTGTAGTAGGATGAAAAATGCCTACGTTACAGGGTTGAAAAGATAGTAACCCCTACGTGCCCCCAGACCCGCACCCGGTCTCTCTGGGGGCACCTAAAGCTTAATCCGGGCAATATCGAGTAAGTCACGACCTGTCATTCAAATGTCAATCAACTGTTTCTTCGGATTGCACCTGGTGGCTTTCTCACGGTGTGGATTAGGGCAAGTAACTGTTAGTGATCGAGATCGAGAAAAAATCATCTCCTCCCACTTGTCAGCAGAAGTCAGCTTGATTTAAAATTTGTATACATATACATGTATCTGTGTTATCCAAAACAGGGGAACAAGATTAGGGGATGCTGTTTTATATCAAAGTTGTTGGATGTTTTCTACTTATTTCTTAAAAATCTTTTTACTTGGTTTCGACTTACTTTTTAAAATCTTTTTACTATAAAAACACTTTCGACTTATTTTTAAAATCTTTTTACTTGGTTTCGACTTATTTTCTAAAATCTTTTTACTATAAAAAAATTCGACTTATTTTTAAAAATGTTTTTACTTGGTTTCGACTTATTTTCTAAAATGTTTTTACTTGGTTTCGACTTATTTTTAAAAATGTTTTTACTTACTAATTGGTTTCGACTTATTTTTAAAAATCTTTTTACTATAAAAAAACTTTCGACTTATTTTTTAAAATCTTTTTACTATAAAAACTTTTGACTTATTTTTAAAAATCACTTGGTTTCGACTCATTATCTAAAATCTTTTTACTAACTTTCGACTTATTTTTCAAAATCTTTTTACTTGGTTTCGACTAATTTTCTAAAATATTTTACTTGGTTTCGACTTATTTTTTTAAATCTTTTTACTCGGTTTCGACTACTTTCAAAAATCTTTTTACTTGGTTTCGACATATTTTTAAAAAAATCTTTTAACTTGGTTTCGACTTATTTTTACAAATCTTTTTACTTGGTTTCGACTTATTTTTAAAATCTTTTCACTATAAAAAAAAACTTTCGACTTATTTTTTAAACTCTTTTTACTTGGTTTCGACTAATTTTCTAAAATATTTTTAATTGGCTTCGACATATTTTTAAAAATCTTTTTACTTGGTTTCGACTTATTTTAAAAATCTTTTTACTATAAAAAACTTTTGACTTATTTTTAAAGATCTTTTTACCATAAAAAAAAACTTTCGACTTATTTTTAGAAATCTTTTTACTTGGTTCCGATTTATTTTAAAAATGTTTTTACTTGGTTTCGACTCATTTTTAAAAATCTTTTTACTTGGTTTCGACTTATTTTCTAAAATCTTTTTACTATAAAAAAAATTCGACTTATTTTTAAAAATGTTTTTACTTGATTTCGACTTATTTTTAAAAATGTTTTTACTTGGTTTCGACTTATTTTTTAAAATATTTTTACTTGGTTTCCACTTATTTTTAAAAATCTTTTTACTATAAAAAAACTTTCGACTTATTTTTTAAAATCTTTTTACTATAAAAACTTTTGACTTATTTTTAAAAATCTTTTTACTTGGTTTCGACTTATTTGCTAAAATCTTTTTACTAACTTTCGACTTATTTTTTAAAATCTTTTTACTTGGTTTCGACTAATTTTCTAAAATATTTTTAATTGGTTTCGACTTATTTTTAAAAATCTTTTTACTATAAAAAATCTTTCGACTTATTTTTTAAAATCTTTTTACTTGGTTTCGACTTATTTTTTAAAATTCTTTTTACTTGGTTTCGACTTATTTTTAAAAATCTTTTTACTTGGTTTCAACTTATTCTTTAAAATTATTTTACTATAAAAAACTTTCGACTTATTTTTAAAAATCTTTTTATTGTTGTTTTCAATCGTACCTTTTGATAAAGGGTGATTGGTCTATTCAACATATGAGAAAGAGATATGCTATCGATTTATGCCTCTTTTCCTAGTGTGTCATAGGCTACACCTGCCTTGGGGTGCTTGATTGACGGGACATGTGTGTGACCGGTGCATGAACCCCAGAGTTGACCCGGGGTCGTCACGCTGAGGACTGCGTTCAGGCGAAGTAATCTTGCAATAACATCTTAGGCACGTAATGTGTCATTCAACCGGTCACTGTAGTTTTCCGCCTTGACAAATAAAATTTTGCATAGTCATTAATATTAATTGTATTTACATCGTTTTTACCGAATCATGGCCGAGAAATTTGCATATACTAGCCAAATTTCTGTGTGTAGGCGGGACTCAAACAGTTACAGAATAACACAGACCAACTCCTCGGTTCCAGGGGGCGACCTGCCCGAAGAAAACTCTACAACAGACCTGGGAACCCCCTGAGTTAGAGTCTCCGCGCGATGAAATTTATAGAGATCAGGGTAGCATCCAGGCTACCAGTCTCTGGGAGTTCTTCCACTTTTATTTTGGGAATGGTACCGCTGAGGAGTCCGCTGTAGCTCCTAGACTTTTTCATAGAGTCTAGAGACGTGTTGCCGCCCGTCGGATCACCACAATATGTTTTGTGCCGGAAGTAAACAGGCAAGGACAGTACTTCTAAAAATTTGGGCAGAAAACGAGGTAGGTGTTTTTTTTAATGTGACTGTGTTCGACTAACGCCGGCGGCATATGTCCATAAAAGGACCCAGTCGGACAGTTTGGGGGGAACGAAAAGTACGTTACAAATGATAACAAGAACAAAAAACGAGCAAACTCCAATTCCCTTGTAAAAAAAAACTTAAGGTATGTATGGGTATGATCAACGTTAATAGGTACGTTTTCATTATGGTGGCCATCATGCCGATGCAACATTCGTAATTTCTCTTCTTTTGGGCTGTTTAATTTTTTTTAAATTTGTGGGTTCGACATCTCTCACGCACCCCGGCCATCAAGCACTAATCTGAAGGGGCTATTGTTTCTTGTACGTAATCTGGGACGTTGTCCGTAATCTGGGACGCAGTGTAACCATATCCACATTCCAGATATTTCACGTCGAGTTTGCGTGGGGTTGTGCAATATACAGATCAGATTGTGTTAGAACTATGGTGTTTTTCTATGTTTCGAGAATATGTTCACGCTTTCAAGTTTGGTGCAATTCCTTTTTTTTTTGTACATGTCAACTCAGCAGACACGAGGTTGGGGCTGCAGGTGGGTTAAAACCAGGTGCAGGATGATGGGACGACGAGGAGTGGAGATCAGATTAAGCTACCGGTGGTCGACAAGGCAAGTCCGAGGAACCGGTCGCCGACGTAGCCAGGAAGCCATAGTTCCAACAGCCTCTACACAATTCCCCAACTCCAGAGCTGACGCCACCCCAAGGAAAGCATGAAGGTGGGTTTCACCCGTATCATTGTTAGCTTAATGCAAATTTTAAGACCTGCTTCCAATACCATATTCTGCACGCCCCACGTAGTGAACAATCGTAGAAACCCTGAGGCAGACGCTTCGGTTAATTTTAAAGTTTTTCTCGTTGTATTTTAGGTACCGCTTTTATTGCCACATTTTGTCCGCTCCACATGGTGAACGTCATAATTCCATTCGTCGAAAATCCCTATAAAGGCAGGTCTGACATTCTTTGCCAACTTTTTAAAAACAATAAAACACAATGGGGTCACAGGGCATATATATATATATAACTTTGTTGGTAGCGTCACTATTTACCCGTAATTTTGCTATTCAAAACAACGATTTACTTTCTCAAATTACGTCTTTTTCAAACATCAGACACACTTGCACGAGTTAGCATCGGCAGTCACATTCCATCTGTGCACTATCGGTAGCTGCGATCAAAATATGGTTGGGCCTAGGGTTCTAGACAAATATACTCAGAATTGCATGCAATAAATACTTGTTCAAATGACTTCAAACGTGGTGAAAATTACACGCGGCAAGGAAAGTGTTCATTTTCTGACCATTGAAGGTACCTGGTGTGCTTGTATGACAACCGTCGAAAAGGAAAGGCCTATAGGGCTTATTCACGTGACGTCATCACCCCTTGCTCCTGTGCGCCGCCATCTTGGGGTCCATGCGCTACACAGTACAGCGATGTACAGCGTGGGTCTCCAAGTGTCCGAAGAAAGTGAAGTGGGTTGCACGATGTTTGACTATACAAAGAGTTTACAACCTTAAATCTTATTTTCACTACATAAATCGGGTGGAAATTACCCATTTTCCCATTATCAGTGAGGGAAAGTTTGACCCACTCCGGGTCCCCGCCTGAGCACGGCAACAGTGACAGTGGAGTATCAGTTGATAGTGAATTTTGTGGGTGAGCTGTGACGTTGTTGTTCACAGACACTGTGATAGCCATTATTAACGTTAAATGTTTCATTGAAATTCTTCACAGAACCTGGGAATATGTTCTTCCTATCATTTCTTGGCTTCGCTGTTTGTGCGGCTCTATTTTGTCCTTCCTGCTTTAGTGGAGTGTAGCGACGGTCCATGTACATGTATTTACGTTGTGTCGGAGTAGGTACCCTGGGTCCACCGTCATTGAAAGTCATCTGACAAATCGTTTACTGTCTTGTTCAGATACAAAATTTGTACTACACACATTCGTTCTGAAAATTCTACCAGTAAGATGAGCTCTACTTATGGCAGAAACCCAAATTTGTTTCCGAGTCGTAGCACTAGTACTGATGACTTCGTTCCCGTCCCGGCTTTGCTTGTTTGTTACACGAGAAACGCGAAACAAACTTAACTGTTACCCGATGTGTGTAGGCTTTACCAGTGCTAGACCAACATCCCACCACAAGATAGCACACCCTGATTATGAACCTAAACGTTTTGAAGGGAAATTGTGCGTTGCATAAGAAATATTTTCAATCTTTACGGAGAGTTGCATGGCGAGCCACTATGAGCCGCGCTCAAAGTGGACCCCAAAATGGCCGACACCGCTCGTTGCCATGGCGTCCGGAGGGTGGATCACGTGACTGAATAAGCCCTATACTAGTTTTATACAGCTAGTAATTTCTAAGTATGTAAGATTCATTCATTAACGGATCATCGGGGTTTTAACCAGTAGATAAAAAGGTAGCAGATGCAAGTTAAAAGACTGGCTCGTTAAAAATGATAATGTACACAAAAAATGTTTAAACGTTTCCAGTACACCAAGAGTTCTGATCGAACGTGTCCGTGACTCACCGTGATTCACCGTTAACGCGTTAATTTGACGTTCTGGTCAGGTCTAATTATCGCAAGTGTTCTGATACGTGTATGTAAAGGGTTAGTGTGTGACCACAATCGTTTCCCTCTCATAGCAAAGAAAATGGAATGTAAATAATATAACGAGCTGTCCCTTAAAATGTTTGAGTTGTCAGAAGAGCGCAGTTGGTAGTTTCAATTACAGAGAATCACGTCGCAGCTTACTACGGGTCACTAAGTCGTCACCCACCTGTCAGTTAGCCGCACAGCTGCATCGGGATTATGTTTCTCACATCACAGGGAAGGTTAATAACAGTGACATTAAGGGCGTGTGAACAGCTCAGGTCAGCTAGTGTAGTTTATAAACAATCAACTTGCATGCCACACTGTACAGTAGAGTTACGTGAAATTTGTTAGTATTTACAGTTACGCTGCCCTGTCATATCACATGTCAACGCACTAGAATACCCTCAAAAACGTATTACTATAACGCCTGTGCACATGTGTATTTTTTCACTCATGTTATTATGCGTAGCTTTGTCTGCTAGCCAAATTTTCTCACCACAATGCAGGAAATAGCGTTTCAAGGGGTCAATAGTTCAAACTGTTCCCGGGGAGAATACCCTCAGTCCCACTTGTCACGCCTTCCATGCTGCACATGCTGAAAATTCGGCCAATAATATTTCGCCCAAACCTTAAAAGTAAGAAATTCACTGCCGCCGCCTCTAAAAAATGTTCGTCGTCACTTCCAAACAACATAAAATTAATACTTTGATGCAGAACTAGCTAACTTAAGATAGTTGAATCCAACTCTAAGTGTTGAAGTAAGCCTCACGAGGTAACGTAATTCGTAATACATTAGTATCATTCGCGTGCAATACCCTGTACAGGGAAACTAATATAGTATGTTACAAGCACGTCACCGGAACGTACTGCGCCTGCGCGAAAAGTATAGACATGCTAAACCTTGGTCAACCCCCGGTTTACTAAGGGCCGCATTTAAGAAAGTACGTGCGTATATAATTTTAAAATCCCGTGTACGTTTTGCATGAAACCATGTCTCTAACATGATATAAGAAATACTCTGTACACAAGGTTGTCATCTTATACACAAGGATTTATCTCAATGGACCTGAAGTGCAAATTTAAATACATCATGACATGTGACAATCCCTGCATGACAGATATAGGAAAATATATCAAAGAATGTTTAGACATTAGAAATTCCTCCAATGATTGTAACAGCCTCCAATGATTGTAAGAAACTTATCCCATACTACAACTTCTGTATTAGTTAGATAAGCGTTAAGTTATAGAACTGTACTTATGTAGATGCCATACTTTGTACCCCGTACAATTGTTGTGCAATAAAGCTATTATTATTATCATATACTGTGCAACAAGCGGGATTTCAATGCAACGTTGACCAAACCAAGCCCCAAAACACCAGGGTTCGCGCAGGCGCAGTACGTTCCGGTGACGTGCTTATGTTACACAAAATCGCGCAATCACGTGAATGGAATGTTTGGAGAATATGTCTTGTGTGATTCTTTTATGTGATGTGGTTTTTGTGATTTTTTTTCTTGTCAGATTGGCAGACGTGAGGTCAGGGCTGCTATGTAGGATGGGTTGAAACCAGGAGTAGGATGATCATGAAAAAAGGGACGACTAAGAGCAGAGATGAGATGAAGCGACAGGTGGTTGACAAGTCACGCCTGGCCGAGGAACTGGTCATTCAAACATGCAGGAATATTCTTGAGAGACATTTCAATGTTTTAAAAGCCTAACGAAGCACTTTTGTATGGAACAGTTAGGTTTCCGTAGAAATCAAGAATAAATTTTGCTTTTCCAACGTTCTTTGCGGATAAGCCTCAACACGATATTTTCGCGAACAGAACATCTGGGTAAACAATCAACAGTAGTTCCAAATCGGTAATAATGATCTGGATGAAACCCACCTTCTTTTTTTCGCTGGCACGATGTTGGTCCTGGAGTTGTTCTGTGGCTTCCTCTGGTTAGCTATTAGGTCGGCGGTTTGTTCAAAGCGACCAGTTCCTCGGCCAGGCGTGACATGTCAACCACCTGTCGCTTCATCTCATCTCCGCTCTTCGTCGTCCCTTTTTTTCATGATCATCCTACTCCTGGTTTCAACAAATCCTACAGCCCTGACCTCACGTCTGCCGTTTTTGTCGGGAAAGTCGGAAAATAAGAGTCCGGTCCAGTTTCGATGATTTCGACAGGGATTTGAATATCGTTTATCGAATATCGTCCCTTTCCCTCGTCTCCACTATGGAATAACCCATGGTTGCTGAGCAAGGGCATTCACTGCCTAGTGTTCATATTGCGTAATGCAGATGAAAGGCCAAGCCAAGCTGACTCCCAGCCAAGCAGTCATTTCGCTGCCAGACAGAGAGGAAAAAAGCCACGCCACGGGTCTTGAGCTGGTCTCTGATGATCAATAACACCTGCTGCCACGAGGTCAACACACTCCCTTTTACTTTGGTAAGTAACTCAGCTTCCACTTCGGCGTACCGAAGAGGATCTTAGAAAAGTTCCTTTGTCTGGTTTGATCAGAGCCAGGTATACAAATTAGTAGTTTATCAAAGATTATCAAATTGTTAGCTTCGTACTTTTTTTAAATTTGTACGTAAATGCACTTGACCTGTTCTTTTTGTCAGTAAAGATTATCAAATTGTTAGCTTCGTACTTTTTCTAACTTGTACGTAAATGCACTTGACCTGTTCTTTTTGTCAGTATATATATATATTTGTTTTAAAAATGGGATATATTTTGTGGTATGCAGTTTGTTTGTTTGTTTATTTCGATCTCCAATTAGAGTTACAATTATTATCATAACTCTATTCTTCCTGGAGTCGTCCATCAACATTACAAATTAAAACCATCAAATAACATAAAGTCAACAAAAGTACATGTATACTGTATGACATAAGAAAAACTGAAGTGAACTGATTACAAAAATGTAACATAAACTCAGTAAATAGAAGTAATGAGGAGGGGTCAGAGGTCATAAGTAACAAAACATCAATCGTTGAAACAGTGTCCGGAAAACAACGTCGTTTGGGTTGTCTCCCGAGGATTCCGTCCCAGATTTCGGACATTGTGTGTAACAGTAGAACACAATAGGGCTACGGAACTGCTAAACTGTAATGATATATCTCATTTTCAAAACAGATATGTATTCAATTTGATTCCTTCTAAAGGGATATATTATTACATTTCTTATTATTCTTACTCTATTTCTTATAATTCTTATTCTTATTCAAAGTATCATTTTGAAATAGCTTGGATATTTCAATCGGCTAGAGCGTTCAAGTTGATATACGTGTGCATGTTCTCTCTCAATCTCTGCACAGGTCGGGCAAGAGAGATAAACACGGGCAAGACCGACTCCTCCCGCCGCAACGGACGTCGCTGATGGCTTGCGCTGGAAGACGAGCTGTATCACTGTGGGGAAGGACGCCCGTATGCAAATTGCAACAACTGGCGGGACCAAGGCTGGGAGCCATGCAAAATCCGGAACAACGTCGCCCTAAGGAGCAAGGCCATGTGAGGAAAATGCCAGACTGGAGCAGAGCCGCGTACAGCCAAGATTGCGCTGCTACAACTATGGAAATACTGACGCCAGTTTATGGACTGATGTACACGTATTGTCTGCATTACTAGTATTTGACTTAACAGACACAAATACGTATTGTCTAGTCTATTATGTGTATCAAAGAATATACAAGTAATGTAATTGACTCAGACGACGACGGTCCAAATCAAACCATGTGCGGATTTACGAATGGTGGAAATCCCATACAGACGCACGTAAGGTCTCATTGATGAGTTTTTAACTGCATTGGGAGTAATGGCATGCAAAAATACGTGTTTCACATGGGCGCGTACAAAATGAACGCACTTGAAATATGTTTATTCTATTTATTCTTTGTTGCGCTCATTTACGTTTTATCTTGTAAAAAATTTACGACAACAGCTAAACATTCAGTCTTATATGACAATTAGAACATGCATGAAGTTAGTACACACCGCAACGGGGACTGCACAACTCAGAACTGTGTGCCTCCGACCCAGACCGCAGCTACCGAACATTGCCTGCTAATTTCTTGAAGTAGAAAGAAACTTTCACCAATCTAACGTTAGAGATCAGTTGGGCTGGATAAAAGGAAAATTCTCATGCTAAAAAAACACCTCCGTGCAGCCGCTTACTTTTTTGGGCCGTAATTTGGAGTAATACATCAACGGGACCTTACAAATATTATGTATGCAAGCTGATGTTGCATTTCATTCCGTCACTTGCAACAAGCTAGATACAACGCAATGGTTGCTGTATGTACCGGCATGTATTAGTCTATATTGTGCCATGATTATTATTCTCAGACGGTTTCCGGTAATTCGTTAAATTTGATAATGTGAACTGCAACAGACCGAGATAAAGTACTAGTAACAATGTTGTGTGATGTGAGCGGACAGCTGTGTAACTGTCTGTCAGGTAAGACAGAATATAAAGACGAGAGATTTATTTCTAAGACAATTCAGGAGAGCAACAGACCGAGTGACATAGCATTATGACGTCGCAGTTAGTATACGTTCAAAGTCTCCCGTGCCCAGTGTACGGAAATCCCTATCTCTGTGTCATTTCTTTATCGTTAACGTGGTCGTCTTCAAATCAGAATCCAAAAGAAGTAGTTACATGTCCAAGAATACCATTGTTTATCAGAGGAAGAAAATCGTTGTCAGAAACATCGGTAAACATTTATTTTAATTCTGAATCATTTACCATATCAAATTCTACTTTGTTGACTTCCAAAACAGCCCTGTCAAGGCATATCATTACATATTGTAAGAAGCAAAACTTAATATACAAAAATGAACAGCTATGACTCATATAACATTTTAATCTCATGCAAAACCACTACCTCACCACGACACTGACTGACCATCATTGTTGTGCGGCTGTCGTCGCTACTATGGAATGTCTTTCCGACAAGTCCACAAGTCCACCAAGCTCACAACATTAAACAGCATCGTTAACACATCAAGATCGCATATAAAACCACCATCCCATTGTTGTTGTTTTGTTGTCTTTGTTTAAAACAGACTAATCATATGTTGTGCGGCTGTCGTCCCTACATGTCTTTCCGACAAGTCCGTCACAACAAGTTCACAACGTTCCACAGCATCGTTACCACCATCCCATTGTTGTTGTTTTGTTGTCCTTGTTTAAAACAGACTAATCATCTGTTGTGCGGCTGTCGTCCCTACTGGTCTTTCCGACAAGTCCGTCACAACAAGTTCACAACGTTCCACAGCATCGTTACCACCATCCCATTGTTGTTGTTTTGTTGTCCTTGTTTAAAACAGACTAATCATCTGTTGTGCGGCTGTCGTCCCTACATGTCTTTCCGACAAGTCCGTCACAGCAAGTTCACATATTCCACAGCATCGTTAACACATCAAAATCGCATATAAAACCACCATCCCATGGCCATTGTTGTTGTTCTTTTGTTGTCCTTCCTTAAAACCGACTAATCATCTGTTGTGCGGCTGTCGTCCCTACATGTCTTTCCGACAAGTCCGTCACAGCAAGTTCACATATTCCACAGCATCGTTAACACATCAAAATCGCATATAAAGCCACCATCCCATGGCCATTGTTGTTGTTGTTTTGTTGTCCTTGTTTAATACAGACTAATCATCTGTTGTGCGGCTGTCGTCCCTACATGTCTTTCCGACAAGTCCGTCACAACAAGTTCACAATATACCACAGCACCGTTAACACATCAAAATCGCATAATAAACAACCATCTCATTGTTGTTGTTTTGTTGTCCTTGTTACAAACAAACCGTGAAACTGTGGTGCCTATATCTTCCGACAAGCCCGCAACAACAAGCTCAAAACATAACCACAGCTTCCCCAAGATGCCTCAATCCCAGCATGCCCCACACCAAACATGACGACACATTTCCCAACATGCCTCACACAACATGGCACCAACTTTCCCGGCATGCCTCACTCCCAGCATGCCTCACTCCCAGCATGCCTCACTCCCTTGACATCATCCAACATGGCGGCGCCCTATAATACAACATGGCGGCGCCCCACTCCGCTAACGAAAACAAAACAGGTTGTGCTATCGCAAACCTGTAAATAGTCTGACCAAAGTTGCCTTCAATATGAAATCTCAGAGATTTAATTTATAGGATGGTACGTTTGTATAAACTTTTAAACACACACACAATATAGTATACTGAACAATAAATTCTCAATTGTTGTGTTCTTTCATATATTCCTCTTTAACCGTGGAATTTACTTTGTCATTCTACGACATTTAGTATCGGTCGTTCCATATTCTTTTTTGGAATCTACAGTTTATATTTGCTCATTTTGCAGCTGAATTTTACGATGTATCATAATTGAAAACCTTTTTGGGAAACGGTCGAAAATTGATGCGTGCACTGATGTCATCAAAATAATCGAATTAACATTACCTTATCAGCAGGCTAGATAAAAACAATAAATACTCCACAGATTCGCCGACCTTTTTCATTATTTATTCATGCTTGAGTTATCGCTGAGGGCAATGGGTGGTCACAGAGGGCGCCCGGGGCAAAATCGTCCCCTTCTAATCTTAAGTTGGACGACATGGCGATAGCTGACCTGGCGGAAAAGACTCAATACCGTGTTCTAACTCTATGGGCGGGCATGGTAGCCGGTATGTTTATAACCCTATCACCTACCAGTTATAACATTTATATGTGTTACTGCCAAGTTGCTAATTTGAATTAAAGTGGGATTCTAGGGTGAAGAATTATATGCATTTGAAATACAACATTTTTATCAAACGACTATTTCGTAACCGGGTGACCTGGATAGGATAACGTAGACTGTTTCAAGGGCCAATACAGGCCAACTCTTCGGCTGAAGGGCCAACATGCCCCCGAAGAAAATCTACAGCAGGCCCCCTGATTTAGACCGAGGAGAAAAGCTCCTTGTTTTAAGACCCAGACAGAAACGATAGACAATATTCGGATCGGCGGTCTGGCATCCAGGTTAGGGATAGAACCATGATTTTGTCTTGGTTGATTTTTAAAACCTGACTCACTCGACTTTCCACAACATAAACCTAAATTTTCACTTCACAAGTGGTTAAACTTTATCATCAAGTAAGCTAAACGGCTTAAACTGAGATGACAGAAACAGGAAAGGGGTGTGTCGAGCCGCCTGAGTCATGATTATTCAGATCGCTAGAGGTCGACCGTGCATACCACTTACAAAAGAATGCATGTAAATGACGCACACAAAGATGGCGTCTGACAATGCTTCCGCTGGTGTTTTCGTCCAATTTATACTCAGCAACTTCCCTGTCGTAGTGTTCGCAGTCTTCATAGGTGAGTTCTAACATAGTGTAAGAGGTTTTAGTCCTTAACAGGTAGTCTGCGTTCAAGTTCTCTTCGCTTCTGCCCTCGTAATCTCGTAATTTTGTGCCTGACTCGGTTTTTCGCCTGGGGTGTCACGGCCGAACTAGTTTGTTTATACCCTGAACATGCTGTGTGCATGGCTTCTGAATGACAGCAATCTAAGACTTAGATGTTTGTAGACTTTTGGGTGACTTACACTGGTACAGTAGCGACCGGAACAACCAACGTCAACGGCATTTTAAAACCACATAGTCTACTAAATCAAATGCCTACTAGAATTTTCTAGCTGCATATTTTCTAATTACTGGCGCATACGTGAGTCAAGTAAATTGAAACCGGACCCCGTAAAATTCTTGCGCTAATTAAGTGGGCGGGTGGGCGGTCAACACTCACACCGTGACCGTAGAGACACAGACGAGTCCCCGATGGTAAGTTGCACACTACAATACTGACAATGGTAAAGTTGTAACGTGAAAAAGAACGACGGAAACGGGACAAAGCATTGAATGGTATATGGGGCGAAAACGCCCACACACCGTTTCGACCCAACAACAATGTATGCCTTTTTATATTTTCATTTATTATTTCATCACGATGCAAAAGAGAAAATTTGTATCATGTCTATCCTAGTCAAAAATGACCACCTCTTCCCCAACCCCCAATGATGATTTCTGACTCGTCCCTAAGAATGTACGACGTCTGTTTTCTTTCAAAATTCCTACTAGGCGTTGGTTACTTCTTCTGGAAGCGGTACAGTGATAACGGTGACGGTGGGTATGACAGCGGAGACCGACTCGATGGGAAAACGGTCATCATCACAGGAGCGAACAAAGGCACTGGAAAAGAGACAGCACGTGCTTTGGCAGCCAAAGGTATCGTTCGTCTCTCAGTGGAATCATAAGGCCATGTTGATTTGATTATATGGATAACATACACACGCGCATAATTTTTTTACCGTTTCCAAAAATAAAATACAAAGTCTTCAACCATACTGTGAGTCGTACAAAGCAGCTCCAAAATATGTGAATATATGGCGTGGATTGCAAAAACAAATATCGGAAAACGTATACTAATGTCAGAGAATATTCCAAGGTCCAAGGTGAAAGAACAAAAATTAAGAATCTACCGTTTGGTAAACCATGTTCTGTGTTTTCAGTCATATGTTGAACCTTCCAGACCACTTTATTTTCATAGTGAATACAACTTTCTTTGTCAAACTTTTTTTATTCGCACGCTCGCATCAGTTTTTTGGGTTCCCATGGGATGTCATCCAAATAGTCAAATCAACATGGCCAAACTTGGAATCAAAACAGCTGATAACGCGAAAAGGGCAGATATAGTGTATCAGACCATCGGTGCATTCCTACGTAAAGCGTGATTGGAGCCTAAAATTTAGCGTAAAGCGAGGCTAGCCAGGCTGTTTGAATCTAACGAAATACAACATTTCTGAATTTAGTGCAGGGCGTTGACTAATCCGTTTTCACTAGTTCACATTTATCAGCGGGGTAACCTATATCCACTGTTAAAAAAAAAAAGAGGTACATTGTATTTAGGGATATGAATTCCACGGACGGAGCATATATATGGCTTTTATCTGCAAGTTGTATTTTGAAAAAATTATTTGAAACCACGTACGGCGTCCGTCGACTTCACATCTCTAAAATACACTGTTTTTATAAACAGCGCATATAGGTTAATCCAAGGATAACGGTGAACTAGCGTTTAACTCTTGTTCATGTGAGGTTTTCAAATTCAAGGCCAGGTTGGTTTTTGTTTGAATAGGGAGGGAGAGTTGGAGAGAACTACAGGTGTTCTTTTATTTAGTAGTAACAATGTTTGGCGACCGCCCTTTTGTATGACTTCTGTTATTGTCCACAATGTACGGTATGCATATATTTGCCTACAAAGCGACTATTTGAATGATGTTTGCCAACCAGTCTAGTACCTAGTTTTCAGTCTCGACGAAATATTTGCGGAACTGAAATGGGAAAAACAAAGACTCGGGTTACACTTGTTCACCTTTATTCGCAGAGTAGCTTATATCCGATGTATTAAAAAAAAAACCCAGAGTATTTGGGGATATCAAGTCGACGGTCGGTGGTTTCAAACTGACCGTCCGTCCGTCGACTTGATATCCCTACATACCCCATTTTCAGCGGATATAGGGTACTCTGTGGATAAAGGTGACCTAGTGTTAGTACTTACATGTATTCATAAACATTTTGCCCACTTTGATAAAAAAAAACTAACGGTGCCAAATCCTAAACTTATTCTATAATATCGTGTTCATTCCATGGTCGTTTTGAAAAAAAAATATTCCGCTTGTTTCCCACCAGTTGTATTGCTGCTGTCGTATCATATATAACGTTCATCAGAGATTAAAAAGAAAATATTCGCATTTCCTCAAATAAATTCAAATAAAATTATTCGCATTTTCCCTTATCCGCAATTATGATATTGTAACGTCCGGCGTTACTAAATTATCGATTCATATTTGACTATTAGCTACGTTTCCGAAATATTGACATATTGCAATATAGATGTATATGATGAACACCGTATGGAACCTAAGTAAACATTTTCCTTTTTATTCCACATCCATAATAGTATCATTCAATTAACATCACGTAAACATTTGCAGCAAATTATATACCCTTCTCCTGTTATTGAACATTCCGCCATCAAAAAATCTTTCTTCAAACTCACTGTATTTAAAGAGACGTTACATTTAACATGACAACGGAAACTAGCACAGCGTTTCGCGAAGAAGCAATCAGGTCTTAATCATGGTAATTTTCAGTAATGGAGCCACTGTGCTGTACTTCAAAATGGTTGGTATGACGCCACTTGCAGTCATAATTGGATTAACTTGCGACAAAATCGAGCCTGAAGAATGATTTTTTGATGGCGGAATGTTCAATAGCAGGAGAGGGGTGTATATTTGGCCTAACGTTTACGTCTATCTTACTTAAATAATGCTATCAGAATCATCATCAGTCCCATAGCTTTTTAAGTTAATAAGCCGTAGGGGCAGCACAACATTTGCATACTGATACTGGCTCGACAGACAGTTATTCCCCTGGCGGCGCCTATCTCCTCTCCGGGGCACGGTGAATGATGTAAATTACCGTATGGCTGATGCGAGACGGAGGTTCACCAGGCTTCCATCCGGGTGATTTGTAGTGAATCACCAACTCCAGACAAAATGGAAACAGCTATCATAATAGTGGAATATTAAAGGAAAATATTGTACTTTAATTTCATACGGTCATACAAAACAATCGCTTTTTCCACGCACCGACCAGGGGCCCGAGTCATCCTGGCTTGCAGGGACACCACGAAAGCGGATGCAGCTGCGAACGACATCCGGCAAACCACCGGAAACGGAAATGTCGTCGTGGAGGAGTTAAACTTGGCGTCCCTCGCCTCCATTCGCAAGTTCGCCGCAAAAATCAAGAAGAGAGAAACGAGCCTGGATATTCTGATAAACAATGCAGGTTTGAAACTGTAGATATTTTTTTCTACTATCAAAGTAACACAGCACCTGCGATTAGCACATCAAGAAGGCCAACTGTTAATATAAGGCAAAACTGCTTTCCTACCACCTCTGGAATTATTTTTGTAAATTTTGTCAGGCGCTTGAGAAATACATCGTTTTGAGCCATAGGGTAAGACTGAATAATTCAATGGGTACCACCGGGGGAGTTGAGTAGAATACTGAATGTTTTTGGATGCACACAGGACTCGTAATTACTTTATCGTACACAGTGACGTAGAATACATTTTACGTCCATAAAATAACACTCTCTTCTGGAGTTTAGGGCCCCTTTGTCTGTCACTTTGTAAAATATCGCTACGTGTTTTTGATGCCTTCATCGGCCTTTGTATGTGTAGATACAGAACAGACAGTAGGTGTTTTCAAATGCCTAAAAGTATGGAAAGACACAGTAAAATACTGACTCTTAAATCTAGCGACCGCACCCTTTCTCCTAGGAAACACTTCTGAAGCAGAAAAGCCGTGTATGGAAGTGAAGAATATACATCTAGATTTAAGGGATATCCATCTAGATTTAAGGGCTTTAAGGTATGATTAAGCTAATGATAAAGAAATGCAAACACTGCATATTTTCACAATGCGGACGAGCTCGTGGCATACTAATTCGCCATCATAAAATGTTAATAAGCATATGAGAATGAGATCGCAGCCGGCTAGCCTATAGGCTGAATACAGTACAAGTATATTACAATACATTAAAAGCTCAATTACAGTTAGTATATATGCATATACGCACTCCGTATCAATACTGTTGATAATCAAATTTTTGTGAATTTCCAAACCTCGTTCCAGCCGTAAGTGCTTGTCCCAAATGGGTTACCGAAGACGGATTTGAGAGACAGTTTGCCACGAACCACCTGGGTCACTTCCTCCTGACCAACCTACTATTGGACCTACTGAAGACGTCTGCTCCCAGCCGGGTCATCGTCGTCTCTGCCGTCTTGTACAAGAGAGGGAAGATCAACTTTGACGACATCAACGGCGAGAAGTCGTACAGTCCGCACGGGGCGTACTGTCAGTCCATGTTAGCAAGCGTTCTGTTCATGAGAGAGTTGGCCAGGAGACTAGAAGGTACGCGGAAAACATCCAATTTCATTACGTCGATGAAGATTATAATAGACATCCAGGTATCCACTATCTTTCGTCAGTGATACTGACGGCAGATCCTGGATACTAGTACTATCTGAAACGTCTGACTGTTTCCGAAATTATATCCAGTTGCTTGAGGAACGGCTTTTTGGCGTATTCAATTTTATTGTTTTTTAATGACATCTAAATTGGGCTGTGTATACAGTATAGTCAGACAACGGTAACGTCACCCTTTATGTAACCATTTATGTATCTTACGAGTTGATCACAAATTATGGACCCAAGAGACCCAATTTGCATTATTTCAAACGTGTGTGTATGTCTGTCCCTCTGTGAACGCGATAACTTTAGAATTCATGATCTTGATAAGATCTCGAGATTTGGTTTTGACATTTCGTGATCTGGGCAAGATATATTTGGCTGGTATACATCTCTTGTGGTTGGCGGAAAATGTACGGCCTCTCTGCGCAAAAAGTATGGGCTCTGAGTTGCAGCCTTCGAAAGAGGGAGTCAAGAAGAGATGAATGGGCTGACATGATTTTGAACTTGTTTTGGATTCGACAACCGTTAGGTACTGGTGTCACAGCCAACGCTCTCCACCCGGGAGTCGTCAGTACCGAGCTGTCCCGTAACTTCTCCACAACTCTGGGCTGGATAATGCTGCTACTCGGTCCCTTCTTCACGGCCTGGGTCTACCTGTTCGCCAAGACCGCCAAACAAGGAGCACAAACCACTGTAAGACTCGCCGTGGACAAGGAACTAGAGACGACGTCCGGTGCTTACTTTAGGTGAGTCTTACGACATTACCGTTGTTTTACGACAAGGTACTATAATTAGTTCTACGACAACGCCACTTGTAGTAGCTATAGGTGATACTGTAAACTATCTGAATCGTGCTCTAAAAGCTCGTTCACCATTCACCATATTCATTCGCAGCGACAGGAATTGTGGGTTATGTGTCAAAGGTCAAAGCCCCCGCATTGCAAACAGTTCACGCCTCAACAAATTGAGAAAGTTGGCGACCGTTTATTTCATATTTACTTCATTTCTCTTCCTCCGTAGTGACTGCAAGCCACATGAATTAGCTCCGGTTGGCAAGGATGACGTCACAGCCAGGAAACTCTGGCAGGTCAGCGAAGAAATGGTCGGACTGGCTGGCTAACCTACTCTTACAATTAGATGATCAGTGAACATTGAATTTCGTACAATGGTATATACAAGAGTACGAAATATGTACAAGAAACCAAAGAGTAATGAGAAATAGGGATAGATAGGTATAGGTATAAAGCTGTAGAAATATTCATATAGATATATCTAAATTTTACATCTGTTAGAAAGCGCAACAAGCTGAAGCATAATAGTCTGACTTCTCCATAGAGAGTGTATGTCATTTACCATAGAGCATCATCCTTTCTGACCTTACGTATTGCTTAGCCGGGCCGCTCTTATTTAACGTAGTCGGTGTATCTTATGTGACTGCTCGCTTTATTTCTACGTAATATGTTGTTTTTACCCGGAACTGGAAAGTTTGTAAAGAACTAATAGTTTACTTAAAGCTGTGTGATATTGTTTAAATACACTTTTCAGGTCCCTACTACGAGGTAATTTCAGAATTTCAAAGAGCTGCACAATTTCAGCTTTTACAACTTAAGAGATCACCAAAAAATGTCATTTTTACTAAAATCGCAAAACTTACTCAGTATGTAGAACGTGGGACAGTTTATAAACAATTGTTTTTAAAGAAGAAGTTGAACCTAATAACAGCAAATATAGCATCATAATATTAGACATTAAAGTCATGTGCTCCATTACTTTACTCTTACTTTGAAACTATACCTACAATTAGCCCTCGGGTGTGATTTTTCAAATAAAAGATTCTTTTGTCATTGTCCACGAAAGGCATGAATAGATTTAAGAGTTTTTTAAGAGTCAAGGATGGTCTTAAAAATTAAGTATTTGGTCTTAAGTATTTTTTTTAGAATTTCGGTGCATGCGCATGAGCGCCTAAATGTACATGCCAAGCAGGAAAGCACGTTAAATGCCTTCCACATGAGGTGTATTCGTCGCGTCCTGGTCATATCATGGAAGGACAAAGCCACCAATGCCGAAGTGCTGTCTGGTACTGGCCTCCCAACCATGTTCACCCTCCTCAGACTACGCTGGCTATGACATATGATTATTAAACTGTCTGTGACTGTCCATATCATCGGCAGAATATATATCATATTGTTCCAACTGACGCGGCGGAAACCATAAAAACGTTACTGAGTACCTACGGCTACGGTCACAGATCAGAGTATACGTACATGTATGTACTCACGGTCACTTGTTCTCACTTTGTGTCGTTCTTTTGAGACGCTGATTTTGCTGTTGAGGCGTACAGGATTGAGTTTTACATTTGACAGTAATAGGTAGGTCATCTTTTAAGTAAGTATTTGGTTTAAATCGATGTAATGTGTTCTGTATGTGATATAAACACAATGTCACACACCACAAAAAACACACACAACAGACATAAACCATAATTACGTCACGGAGTATGTTATCTACGGTCACTTGTTTATTTTCGAATGAGTACAATGTGTATAGGCTTGCACAATAAGAATACAAAAGACACAACAAACTTTCATCAAGAACACACATTTATTATTAGCGTCTACGGACTTGTACACAGACCTTCTATTAACCTTAGTTTGTATCTGTTAAGCATTTTATATCAGTTACATGCTTCTCATCCAGATCTTCTTCTCTTTCTCTTGAAGCTTCTCAACATCAAGTCAGACTTAAACCCGTCTAACATTCTGTTTGATTGAAGTTATAGATGGTTACAATACCAAAATCTTCTCTAGCCTCCTTCACCGGCCTCTCTGGGAAGCTTGGCAATTTGGGGGGGGGGGGGGGGCGGTAGGTCGATTCGCGATTTTTAACCGGGAATATCATGCTGGGAAAGGAATATATGCCGGGAAAGGAATATACACCGGAAAGCTTGTACGGGCTAGGCGAAATTGGCTTCCCAGCCTAGCCCGTACAAGCTTTCCGGTGTATATTCCTTTCCCGGCATATATTCCTTTCCTAGCATAATATTCCCGGTTAAAAATCGCGAATCGACCTACCGCCCCCCCCCCCCCCCAAACAAAATTGCCAAGCTTCCCAGAGAGGCCGGTGAAGGAGGCTAGCTCTTCTCTTCTATATGCCACTTCTCAACACCAGATCAGCGTTAAAAACACATCTAGTTATAAGTTTCTATATAGTTAAAGCTAACTTATACATTATAACAATACTTCTTGACAGAATCTTCTTCTTGCAGTTTGTCAACACCAGATCAGACTCAAACACATCTTTCTAATTGATTGATTATATTGTTATAGATGGTTATAATACCTCTCACCAAGATCTTCTCTTCTTTCTGTCATTTCGCAACACCAGATCAGCCTTAAAGGCACATCTAACTATACGTTTCTATGTAGTTAAAGCTATACATTATTACAATACTTCTTGTCCAAACCTTCTTCTTTATTGAAGATTTTCCACTGTCATACAACACCAAAATTTGCTTACTTCGAATTTTCAGTCCCGCTTCCGTCCACCTTGTTAAGGAGTGATGATTCAGTTACTATGATCACGTGACATAGAGACACATGACTCGAGTAACGAATCATAAATGCCTGGCAGGCGATATCGGCCCCCGTCTCTGTTGAGTGTCGGCTGGTGTGCTGTTATGTAGATGGCCTCCTTCACCGCCCCCCCCCCCCTCGTGATCAGAGTAACTGAATTATCACTCCTGAAGAAGGTCGACGGAAGTGCGACTGAGATTTCATGCTAAATCTTCTTGTAGTTTCTCAACAACAGATAAGACTCAAACACATCTTTCTATTTGATTGAAATTATAGATACAATAGTTACAATACCTCTTATCAAGATCTTGTCTTCTTTATGCAGCTTCTCAACACCAGATCAGCCTTAAAAGCACTTCTAAGTTTCTATAGAATTATACCTAAACATAATCACAGAGTTCTTCTCCAAATCGATACGCTGTACACCCAACACTGGAATTAATGCTATTGGGACTTACCCCTCTAAATTTTCGGACGAACTCCGTCGACTTTGTTCACAGAATGAATGGCCCTTCTATCTCCGGCAGTGAGGTCAGGAACACACCACTTTTGCAGGAGGGGGCCTATGTCGCCCCCCGTCTGTGTTGAGGGTGGACCGGTGGGCTCTGATGTACACTACCTCCTTTACGCCTCGCGCAAGGAAATCATGTTCTGTATATAGGATTTTGACTTTGTCCAAAGAAACAGAATGCACCGGAGACTAGCTATGTTGCGACACCAATAGTGTTAATTTCAGTGTTTGATGTAAAGTGTTAAATGTTTCTATGATAGAGATATATTAGATTTGCTACTTTATCTAGATCTATATCGTTACTCTATCTTAACAATCTAATGAACGTTCGATTTGATACGCCTGTCGAATCCTATATGAATTATAGTAAACTACAGCGAGTTGATCTTCTTCAGAACCAGGTCCAGTTTACTCTCCAACTCTCGCACGTCTTCGGACGCTTCTTCGTCTTCGTAAGTCCCCTTAGCTTCTGGAGCTAAAAAATCGTCAGTATTCAGTAAAACCTATACAGAAGTCAAAAGTCAGAGAAGAGGTTGTGAAAGAACGAAAATAGAGAATCAAGTCTGTCTACCGCCGTCTGTGTGCTTAGTAATTTGTTTAAACTTCTACACTACTTTAAATAGAATTTTCATCTAACAGTGACTACTTTGTAAAAGTGACTACTGTGCACTTCACGTGCCTCCAAATTTTCGATGACTATCAGTCCATCTTGTTCACGGAGTGACCTAGTTCTCGCGAGAGTTACGAGAACTAGGTCGAGACTTGCGTGGACTACTTTGATTTTTTTTTCGCACGCTCGCATCTGTTAAGCACTACTACTAGACTACTAGAACAGCTTTGTTTTGTACCTCTTGGACGCACGGACCTGGTCCCTATCCCGAAATACTGCAGGGCCCTGTCCACCATAAACTCGCCCATGTCACTATCCCCGCCGGGACCGTCCGGGTTGCTCTTTGATGTCGCGAATTGTTCGTCCAGTATGCCTAGGAACATGCTGGCTAGGACCATCACCACCACTATCACGAAACTACAAGAGAGCACATTCAATTCATCTCCAGGCAGATTTACCAGTGGCATACGATAGTATCGAAGCTGGCTAAGAGGTATAGCTGACCGGTAGCCAAATACACTCCTAGGCCTCTGGCAGCTTTTGATACTATTTCATGCTACCGATGGATCTGCTTGACTACATTCAATGCCATCCTTAACAAAATATCGCTAGAAATGTATGTTTGCAATTACAATGAAAGAGAAAGATTTGACATGGAATTTGAATATTTCATTTTGAAAGAAACTACTGTATAGTTGACTACGTTCCTAACGTTGGCACATTTTCCAGTTGGCGCTTTTTTTTATTAGAAAAAATCCCATGACCAGGCAAGACATATTAGCAGCAAAAAAATTACAATGCATACGGTAAATATCAAACCAGATACAGTTAACATCAAACAAAATGCGAATGGGCCTATTTGGTACAAAATTAAAATGAGTCATTATGAAAAACAAATGTCTATCAAGATCCTGTAACAAAATAAGCATATCATGTTTTTAAAGTAAAGTATCATAAGAAACAAAGTGTAAGAATAAGGAAGTTCGCACTTTCGAGCACGCATGCGTGGAGACAGAAATTTAACTTAATATGTCCATGGAACAATGGCGGAGAAGAAAACTGTTTAGCCATGGACCTTCATTGACAAATTACCCACAATTCCTGTCGACGCGCATGCGTACTCAAAACGGCCTTATTGCCACCTACCTTAGAAAATAAATGCGGAAAATGACGAGGTGGTCTGCGGACATGTCTTTGAAAGTCGTGTCTCCGAACATCATGACGAGCAAGGTTCGTGCGGAGGTCAGGATGTTGATGTAGCCGTCAGCCTCGCCTCCAAAGAGCAGACCTCCCGATGTGCTGAAAGCTATCGGAGAGATGTGGTTAGAGATTGGAGCCACTGTTTTCTTTACTGTATATGCTTACATCTTCAACAAATACCACATTCTTCTACGCAGAGACATCCAACGGCGTAAGCAAACCGCCTCTTGTCTGTACTCTGCTATCTCAACCGTCACCATCAGTTCCTGACCGCCCTGCTAAATATTAATGAGCTTACCCTTATATATGCGAGATCCCTTTTGAAAACTGAAAGGCCAATTCTCTGATTGGCTGACAGCTGGTTTGTGGTGACGCCCACAGGAACTGGTGGTGACGGTTGAGATAGCAGAGTACAGGCAAGAGGCGGTTTGCGGGTGCCGTTTGCGTAGAAGAATGCACATCTCGTTGAAACAAAGGAATGATAACGGGGCTATCATTTTGGTACGACATACAAAGAGCAAAAAAAGGTACACATATGATGGTTACAAAGTTTCTGTCATTTATTAAATTTAGGACAATTGAAATTTTCTTCTTTGATTATGCAACTTAAGTCCTAATTTGCATAATCAAAATACCATTGCGTTGACTTTCATCAAACGTACCTACAGGTAGAAAAATATAAAAATCCATTTATCCATTCTTGAATTACTCTATTTCATAGTCTCCAATTGAAATGCCTCCTGCAGTTTTGATGATAGCTGCTAGAGGGCTCAAAGTTACGTAATTCCATCGTCCCTACCACAAGAGCTATCTGCCAACTGAACATAGTGACTATAACCTTTCCAAAGTCTTACGAAACTTGTTCCGATGCAGTACCATAACAAGCCGCTAGGGGGCTCAAAATCTTTCCGAGATGTCATGAAGACAATCCATCCAATCATTCTTAATCTATTGCGTTCACAGACATAGACAAAGAGAGACATGCACACTGACACACACAACGAATACTCATGAACGCTCCCGAGACCAGAAATGATGACCAAAAGATACCCACCTATAAATACAACACAAAGCATGGACATGAATGCTGCGATCTTGCTGGTTGCCTTCCGAAGAGTATGGAAAAGGACACCGATGGACCGGTTGAAGCTCAGTAACTGCAGGAATTGTAACGTCATAACGAAGACCAGAATTGCCAACACGGAAGCAAAGACGTCGGAGAAGGCAGCGATGATGCGGAAGCTGAGGTAACCACCTGGCAACACAAGACAGGGTTTACACATTTGAGAAATCAATTTCATGTAGAATGTTACAATGTGTGTCAGTAATAATTGAAACATCAATCTGAAAGATATCACAACTTTTACTTCCCCAACCGAATTCAGGTGCCCATATTCACACCTAAATTAAGTGGGGTGACGAAAGTAATTTAAAGTGCGTTTCGGGGGGGGGGGGGCAATGTAGCGTCATCGCATGGCGTAATCGGCAGCGCATTTGGCTTAGGACCTAGAGGCCCGAGGTTCAAATCCTGCCACGTCACCGATCTTGTACCCTTGGGAAAGGTACTTTACTCTACTTTCTCCACTTCACTCAGGTGAAAATGAGTACATAGCTTCGGTTAGGGCCGTTCCCAGGATAGGACGTTAATTGGAGGTCCCGTGTTTGGCAAGACCCACACCCTACGCACGTTAAAAAACCCACCGAACTTATCGAAAAGAGTAGGGGTCCTTCCCGGTGTGAGTGTTTAAAAACCTAAAGTCCTTTGCCGCAACTGGGGCAATTGCTATCGTATTGAGGTCATAAGGCGCTGTACAGGCTGCCATTTCAGATCCTTGCGACTTAGCCCCGCCTATTGTAAACTCCTCGCAATTCAGCCCTGGTTGCGAAGAGAGAGTAGTCGGCCCAAACAATGACAATACAATTCGATCCCCAAACCTCTAGGTTCTAGGTCAAATAGTATACTCTACAGTTATGCCACACGCTCCCACTCTAGTCGTACCTTCAAGAGCCTTTAGCTGGCTGACGTAACTGCTACGCAGCCCCTCCTTCACAGAGAAAAGGACAATGGCGACGACACAAATGAGAAGCCGCAGAAATTCCAGACAGTTCCAGGGTTGACAGAAGTACATTTTCTTCTGGTGAAACATTTTCTTCCCCTCTCGGAACAGCGACAAGGCAAACATAACCACAAAGGCGATCTGTAAAATACAGTAACCGGAAAAGTTACTGAAGGCTGTTATATCTTTGTTCTTTTAACTCAAATCACATTTACAAATGTACACTTAGCATTTCAATTCACTGAATACTTTGACGTTATGCCAGCACTTAGCTGAGCGTTTCCTAAACTTTACGAAAAAGAGGGGATCGGGTACATTTTCTTTATATCAGAGTAAGAACACTGATGATTTCTAAGACAAACACCATTTCGATTCGATTATATAACGTTACTCGCGCTCTCACTTTTCGTCCGTTTAAAAAAAAAGTTGTAGAATGTCGAAGTCTATTTCAAAGTCAAAGAAGAGGATGTGAAAGAACAAAAAGAAAACTGAAGGATCTGTTGCTAGGACTAGGCTAAGTAAACATATGCTAATGCATGTGTTTAGCCGTTGGTTCAACCTTCTTGATTACTTAGATTTGATAATGAAGGCAACATTGGCTTTGGTGCATCATTCTATTCGCATCGGTTTTAGGGTTCCCAGAAGATGCCATCCATACAACCCCCTTAACATGGCCTAATAGCAGACAAACATTATCTGAACCTACCTGGAATCCTATCATCAGTTGTCCAGAGGTTCCTACGTAGGATGACAGCTTAAAGATGTGGATGTTCAGAGTTGGTGTAGTCCCGCGTCCGGCTACGAACTCCACTAGCAACGTTATCACGGCAAAAAGATCGGCGTTGGCATTGTAGGCATTTATTTCGACCACAACAGCTTCAGTGAAGCCATCTAGCCAGCCGCGCTCCTGTAGACGTTCCATGACTGAGGCGGCTTGGTCAGGATCGTTGTAGATCTCAAACATATAAGCCCCATCGACGTACGTCTTCACCTGTCCAGAGTAGGGAAGCGACTTCCCTTCTGTAAAAGTCCAGGCCGTGTTATTTGCATAATCTCCCCGGTGTCTTGTTGCATTGACAACTGCTTCCGGCAGGGGTCGCCATCCAACAGTAAAATCTCCCTCCTCATGCTGTGTCATCGTGTAGTCCAACTTGCACCTGGGAAATGTAGTGATGTTCGTCCTGCAGTCACCTGAGGAAAAAAGTAGAGTTTTTTTAATGAATTTTGAATCATGAATTAAACGTTTACCTAAATCTTACTGGACTCTAGTAGACATGTCACTCATTTGAGGAAATGTCTGTTATTCTAATATAATTCATCATTCCGAAAAAAATTAACTGTTTTCCAACTCAAGAACCACAGTCACGAGAGGACGGTACCAACTTCCGACGAACTTTGACCGAGTGCTGACGTCACGTGCGAAATAATCACGTGTAGACTACATTGCTCTGATACGGCAGAAGGAGACCGAGACATCTAGTTAAAAATTCCAGTGAGTAAAATTTCTTGAATTAAAGAACCCATATGATCTTTTATACTAATGCCTCATTTTGTCACTGTCGATATATGACAACGCTGCTCTATTCATAAAGCCAAGGAATTTTAACAGCTCGTAAAATTTGCCACGTAGACTATTTGTTTGTTTAACTACAAGGTTATACCTGGTCGGCTTCGGAATT
This sequence comes from Branchiostoma floridae x Branchiostoma belcheri, assembly GCA_019207045.1. NCBI lineage: Eukaryota > Metazoa > Chordata > Leptocardii > Amphioxiformes > Branchiostomatidae > Branchiostoma > Branchiostoma floridae x Branchiostoma belcheri. The sequence continues at coordinate 33,273,133 of CM033023.1, forward strand.
GCTTGAATGCCGCTGCTCCAACTCGGTAGGACTGGTCGTCCAGGAGCTTGCTACCTTTCTGGTTAAACAGGACTCCCAGCAGCTCGGTGTTGGACCAGGACCACAGCTTGTCGACGCTATCAACCTAATTTCCCAAAATAATGTCATCAGGTTGTAGTATATAGAATATTGATGTTTTTCCACATCAAGTAATGTCTCTTTCCTGTCTACGCTTCTCTCATCTTCTGCTTCCTCAGAGAAGATAACAGGCGTATAAGGTGGATCATGGAGAATGTATGGATAAGAAAATAAACCCCAGTGATGAAGCAGGATCATGAGGATGAGAGGGGGATCGATGAAACTTAGCGGGGGGAGGGGGCAGATGATCTACGCAAGCCTGACCTAGTCTCGTGTACTCTCTCGAGATCGAGACTGGGTCATTCTCCGTGATCAAGATGTGATGTCAGACATTCAAAAATTTGGGGGTATGTACCTTACCTATAAAAAGTCATTGCTCGAAGAAAATTTGGAGTAATTGTATTTACACGTGACTGATGAACCTCTTAGCCACGATATGTTATGCCAAAAAGCAGCTTCTCAAGCAACTGAATATGATTTTTCAACTAGAATCCACTAGTTTTTTTCAGTGACACTGAAGTAATCTGGAAGTAATTGGTCTTTTATATCCTAACCCTTCTTTAGCAAGCATTTATGTTGGATAGGACGTTAAATGGAGGTCCCGTGTCTGGGGAGAACCATACCCCGGGCACGTTAAAGAACCCGCCACATGTGCGATGGTGCGGTGTGAGCGGTTCAAAACCTACAGTACCTTGGCCGCACCTGGGGAAATTACTGTCGTATTGAGGTCACCTGAGTGGCACCGAATGGCAGCTCGCTCCAGACACTTGCGACACAATGTTTATCAATGGAATTTTTGAAATACAAACTGCACAAAAGACTCATGCAACTAACAACTAATTTTGACATACCTTTTTGAATGTTGGAAACCTCTGCTTTAGCGACTTGTGCATGTGATGCCCTACGGTAGCCGAGCTGCTGAAGGCCAGGTAGAACACAACCGCCACGACGAGAAAGTGCTTGAAGACGTCCCACAGGATTGTGCGCATCCGGGCTTCCTTCAGGCGCAGAGCGCGAGCTGCAGCAAGCTGCCTGTCGTCACTGGCACGGCACGACACGGGCTTAGCGGGAGGCCGCACATCCTCTGGGGAGCACAAGAATGATCGTTGAAGTTAAATTGATCTTGAACAATTCGTATGAAACTATGTGATGGCATTCAACATTGTAAGAAAATTAAAAGCAACATCCTTGCCAACATCCTTTCAACCAGTCCTCTGGCCCTTCTCCAATTGATTTGACCCGACGTCTACGTCACTTGACCTGAGCGGAAGTGTGACGTCAGCAAAGGGTCAAAGGTGCCTGGAAGTCGGTATCGGCCCCCGTGGGGGATGGTCGACAGTCCCTACGTCAAGTGATCAAAGTTTCGGTTCAAAATTTCAAATCAACCAGAGGACTGGTCGAAAGTTTGTTGGTGATCGCTTTACCTTTTTTCAACTTTTATTTAGCCTTGATTTACATACAAGTAACCCTTCAGCCTGGGCGGATAGATCGCGTTAACTTGTTAAAGATGACCTCGACTAGGTTAGCAAAAGTGAACTGGACATGTCACGACAAATGGACGCTATGTGTATTATATACAGGCTCAATCTCTTTTCGAAAAGTACATGTGCAAGGAACAATGGGCTACGATTTAACTACATTCGTCCTTTGGATGGATTTGAACAGCTGGGATTCGAACTCACAACTACTTGTAACTTGGTCCAACGGCAGTTGAACATTAATTACAGTATAGGCAAGATAATAAATACAGTATGCGTTACAAGCTGGATGTACAAATGCTATATAGAATGGAAAGAAAACTTACTGGCGTCCATTGGTTTTGGTAAAAACTCTTCATCGTCATTCAGGGCACCAGCGTCCATCATTTCTGTCTTGCCGAGCTTTTTGAACATGAAAGCAATCAAGAGACCAAGCAGGAGAACCTGGGAAAAGGATCAAAATGGATCAGAACAGTCATCAAGACAGAAATTCAAATTGTGTCTCTTTTGAGAATTTGTTAAATTGTACCGATTTTCGAATGTGCTCTTTATATACAGAGCGATATATACATATATATATATATATATATATATATATATATATATATATATATACATATATGGGGGTGTTTGTGTAAATAATTTTAAATTTGCGTAATTGAAAACGTTGAAACTAATACAACGGTTGTGTGTATGTAGTAATGACTTTGTAATAATCCATTTCTATTATTTAAGCATTTGTGAAAATCCTTTTTCACAGTTTTCTCTTCAGCTATATAGACTCTGAGATCTGGCTTTACAGCTTATAAGTAGCAAACTAAATATGTCACAAGCATGTCAAGAAGTACCTTGAGTGGTTGAACAATGAGAACCGATTGGAAGATGGAGAGAAGAATTGAAGTCAGCCACTCGCCAGACTTCTCCGCTCCCCATTCCATGCTGTAGAGGATGACGAAGAAGGCCGATCCTGTTGCAGACAGGAAGACCAGAACCCAGCCGATGTACACACACCAGTGCGGCAGGCCGGACTGTTTCTTCCTCTTATCATTTTTATGTTTTATTGGATCGCGGGACATCTTAACAAAAAATGTGGTGAAAAGAACGTATTAAAAATCATCTCAAATTATTATTTTTTTTTATTTCACGGAGATATAATGCATTATGCTCCTTCCTTTATTCTAGTACAGAACAGGTGGCCTTTTCTTGCTCTAGTTCATCATTGCAATACAATGCTCTGTAGTTGTTATTCACTTACCCTGACCATCAAAATAGAATTGGTATTGGTTTTGAGCTTCGTTTAATGTACAGCATGTAGAATAATTAGATACGCTAATAATTTTAAAATAAATAGGGTGTTATCTACCAATTCATGATAATTTAAAAAAATAGAAATGCATGCTACTTAACAGTAAATACGCATAATAACGTAACTAACGAAAGTAAATTTGCCCACCAATTGAATCAAACAATCTCATATTTCATCCTATAGAGCTAGATATAATGTGCCTTACAAGTCCTGACAAAATTCATGTTACAAAGATAATATCAAGGCCAATAATGAAAACAAACTTGCCTTGCTATGAGTATATGTTATCACAAATTAGCCTTCTTTGTATGGGTATCTAGATCTCCCCTAATTTGTGCCAAAAATATTCACAACGAAAGACTAGGGAGTGCATAGGAAATACATTGGTGGGGTCTTCATGGGGCTATTGAGTATCGTATTGTATGACAAAATATACGTTGCGCAATTCAACACAAGTTGATTTCTAGTCCAAATTGACACCTAGTCCACGCAAGTCTCGACCCAGTTCTCGAAACTCTCGCGAGAACTGGGTCACTCCGTGATCAAGGTGGACTGACAGCCATCGAAAATTTGGAGGTACGTAGTTTACCTTTCAAAATGTAGTCACTGATTGATGAAAATTCTATCAACCAAGTTGATTTCCGCGAAAAGTCGGCTAACTATGCATTCATTGATTCATAATCTAATAGGAAACTAGAAAGGCAACATTTTTGAAAAAAATGCAGGATGTGGGCGAAGGGAAAAGAAAGCAAAAATCGCAGGAAAAGAAGCAACAAGAAAGGCAACATTTTCGCGAAAATGCAGCAAAAAGAAAAAAAAAAGAAAAAAACATTGTCTGTCCACGGATTCGATCCCGGAGCGTTGGTTTACCACGCGTGAATAATCCCATTGAGCCAGTGCTACAACATGTTACGAGCACACGTTTTACCAGGTATACAAATGTATTGCGTTGCTTGAAAAAACCCGCGAGCTTCCGCTGGCTATTTTTCTCGCTTATAATCTAAGGTATTTCACTAAAACTTGGACAGAATACTAGAATATTTTTTGTGGGGCATTTTTATGTTGTTATTTAGCCGATTAGATGCTCTGAACTTGCTGCATTTTCAACGTTTTTGTGATACTGCGCTGCCGAGTGCCATTTTGTGACCTGTGCGTTGATAGGTTTACCCCTGACGTATCCACCAGACAGTCAGAATGTTAGCCAATCAAAAAGCTGGAAACGTGGACTGCATGCTACAGGTTCCATTTTTTCTGAGTTTTGATTGGTCGGGTGGAATATCTGTAGAGAATATATACTAAATGTGTGGCTTCGCCCACATAATGACCACCCCCCTGGAGCTTATATAGTGCCCCTTTACCTCACCTTCGACGCACTGGATGGGATCTTATAGAAAATTCCGCTTGATGACTGCTTGGTCTTTCCCGGGTTAGGCCGTGACTTTGTAAAGACGTACACAATGACAAAGTTGACTGGAAATACAATCAATGTGCTGACAACACTGATCCACAGCTGCGATGGGGTGAAAACAAAAGGGCCCAAACGGTATACCTGTAGAAAGGCAACATTATAAGATATTATCATATAGAAAGGCGCCGCAGACCAACCAGAAGGCCACGTTCCATGTTGGTTATGACACCGTAACATATAGATTCCGGCCAACCCGGTGTGTATCGCTCTTTCTGATTGGTCAGAATTTGAATCGACAACATATGGTGTCGATTCAAATGAATATAGTACATTTTGAATTCTTTATTCAAAATGCAATATGTAATCTCCCTATGTACCAAAGAAAAAAATGTGAATTTTTATAAGGGAATTCCCAAGGGAAAGTACCAAGAGATCTATGCGTCACAGGAGTTTGCAAGATTGTGTAGGCTATGGTAATAACGTTAATGACCCGCCTGTTCCTCGGTGTATATGGTGTGATAACGCCTGCTCATATAACCACCTCGTTCGCTTCGCTCATTCGGTGGTTATAGCAAAAGACCATATAATAGTACACCTTGGGGCGGGTCATTAACCCTTAATTCAACAGGCTATAGCGTCAATTACAATTTATAATCACAAATGATATTTTAAGTTTGAAGTTACAATTGCTCTAAAATGTAAAACAATTTAGAGCACTCCAGCCATCAATAAACAGAGGCGGGGAGGGGAGCGTTATAAATCTCCTGGCACGTTTGACCAATTTCTGAACTGTAGCCGTAAGATCACATGTTAATAAGATCTCGTGTCTGTAACTCTCGGGAGTTTACGGTTTAAAGTGATTGGTCATTGTTGATTTTGAAGAAGACGACAGTGGTCGTTGAAAATCGTCACATCCGTGTATACCTTTGTATATGATTATGTACTAAAACACAAGTGAGCTACCATGATAACTGTTGTCTGTGATAATGCAAATCAAGGACACCAACATGGCGTCCAGGACTTGCCCACTTCAATGAAAGGGACAGTAGGTCAATACGAACTTGTTGTCTGAGGCTGTCGTCTGTCCGATAGAACATGGCGTTGGTGATCATGGTGAGGAAGACCAGAGACAGGCAGCAGGAGGCCCGCTGGACACGGGTGAAGTGACTCCGGGTGGGGCGGGAGGCTACCGAGAACCACAGGTGACCATCGCTGTGGGAAATACAAGGTGTTGGTTAAAATCATTCATCAGTGATGAGACTTGTTGGTAATGTATCAAAGGTAAAGGTCCCTAAGACATGACAAGACACGTCTGGACATTGTTATGCAAACAGAGGCAACGTTCGAGACGAGTACCGTTTATAGGTCAGGTGCCTTCACGTTTGAGATATTACCAACAGTTCTTTTTACTGTACATGCGTAGTCGAAAGTGTGAAAGAGCTTATTGCAGATATTCAAAAATAGTACACACTACACACCTCATGTCATGACGAGTTCTTTCTTGAAAAATCGAGCTGAAGTTCGTGAGTTCATCGCGTCCGGCTGCGCTCAGGAATCGGTCCACTCTCCCATCGTCCATCTCTACTGCCAGCCAACGTTGGCAGTAAAACACGTACCTAATAAAATCATAACACACAATGTCAGTAAGAGGACACAATGAACGGTATGCGTTAACACCACAAAGAACATCAAAGGACGTCAGATGGGTCTAATATACAGTGTATATGTGGCGTTCATTATCTATGCAATTATGGATGAAAGCCATGTAGAAAGTCTTTACCAGATTTTCAAAAGTTATTTTTCCTTATAAAAGCAAACCCCTGTAGTAGCTTCCATTGTACTTCCCTTAGAGAGGCTGTCATTCATATTCACATTTCATTCATAAGTCCATAGACTATGTATCTAGTGTGTCGCATAACGTCCATGCCCAACGTATACTGCAAGTTAGACGCCTTGGAGGTATTTTGGGGTCCTTTGACGTGTTTGAGCACACCCTGCAATGGATGCAAAGCCACTCAGGTTTGTGATGAAATTCATAGGTTATTCACAGCGTAACATTGCCTTATTTCTATGTCGTTGCAATGAAGACTAGGTGACACGTTGCAGTCCCTACTTGCAGTTGAATCATAGCCCTATTTACAATTCAAATACTTAATCGTATTTGTGTTCTTTTGTCAAGCACCGAGATGATCTTGTGTTCTTTATTTCTTTTAGCTTTTTTCATGTCATTGTGGTTATTTTAGAGTACAGTCAAACCTGCCCAAGACGACCACCCGGGGGACCGGGAAAAAGCGGTCGATTTGGACAGGTGGTCTCTGAGAAGAGTATCGACTCAAAACATGCCCGATGCAAAGTATAAATGGTTTCCGTTGTGTTTAATGGAAAATAGCAAGCACACTGCACGCACGCAAAGAAGCGAGGTCTTTAATGTCAAATACAACACGCACACTGTAAACTGTAAATTTAACCCCAAAATCTGACGCAAACTGGCCGATTTCGGCACAAAATCGCGCTATTTATCATAAAAAATCGATGAAAACCTCAATTTTGAAAATGATGCGGTCGTTATGGGTCCCAATTTGGGCCGGTCGCGGTCGCGTTGGCCAGGTGGTCGTTGAGAAAAGGTCGCTTAATGCTTACGTCAATGGGAAAATAAATCGGGACCGAGAAAAAGCGGTCGAAATGGCCAGGTGGTCGCTGAGAAGAGGTGGTCGCTCGGGCAGGTTTGACTGTATTACAGTACACCGTACATCTAGATATGATGCATTAGTACTGAAATGAAAATAAATCCAACATGGCGTCAAATCCACCTATGACGTCACATGAACATGCTAAACATCATATTCATGTGACGTCATCGGTCATGATCAGATGGAAGTACTTGCCGTCTATCACTTTGGAGGTCTCCAACAACTATCTTATCAAGGAACCAGCTGGAGTCACCACCAGTCCCGGAATTATCGTGCCACACGTGAAGATGAGTCAAGTCACCGAGCTCCGCACTTGTGGAAAGCAGAAAGCTGGAGATACTGCCTCGCTTGAAAACCTTAAAGTTAAAACATAGCCTTTTAGAACACAAGTGCAATTATTATTAGCGCGTCTATACGCTGAAGTATATATTACGGCCTTTCATATCTCAACGTCAACAAAGTTGCAATTTCAAGACATGCCAAAATACTTATTCTTAATTGTCAACCTTTACTGCCTATACAAGACGTTAATGTGTAAGAACAGAAAGTTGTTCTACATATCATTAATTTTTAATTTCCGTTTCCAAAAATAATATATATATATATATATATATATATATATATATATATATATATATATATTGATTGTGATTAGAAAGGCGAGATTTACCATAACTATAAATGTTTGACAACGCTTTTGATTGCAGCAACAATTATCAGACTTATCTCTATTTGTTAGGACAACCATTTTCAGATATACCTGACTGACTTACCTGGACACAACCTCGTAATAGCTTAGATAATACCTGGGGTTAGATATGGAGGACTCACTTCACAGCGAATAGGGCTTTTCCAATAGCGAGAAATAGATTCACTAAATCTAAACTGGCATCGTGTATCCCCTACAAGCAACCGAGTTTACCCGGTATATGTCATCACTGGTAAATACTAATTTTCGTGCTGTATATGTTTTGCATAAACCTGGTTCTTGGACGCGGCCAGCGGTCTGGGTCCGGTGTCTCCATCAGCTCCATGGAGGATGATGCCGGCTTTGGACGAGGTTCCAGAACCGGCCTTCATCCCTGTGTACACGGTCAGCAGGTAGAACTTCTCGTCCGATTTATCGTTATCTGCGATGGGCAGAACTCCCCACTGAAATGACATGAATATATAGATATTTCCACATACAATTACAACAGCTTTGATAAGATGTGATGTTTGATTGTAGTCCTAGACGCTTGTAGAGTGTTCCTAAAACATTCTGGTATAAACACACAACTTTTTGTGCTGCTTGTTCAAAAGAATTCAATCTATCCCATCCCAAAAAAATAGATTACATGTCGTATAATTCATTGCATCGTATAACGCTTACTGTGTACAAATAGGTCAATATGTCAAATAATGTACATTATATACACCTTAGCATCAGTAGGTGTAAACGATGAGTTAAACTCAATATGTTGATATATTCACGTTACTCCTTTGGAAGAGAAGGTCGAAGACCTTATGAAAGTTGTTGTACAAGATAATTTATAAAGGCTTAAATAAACTTCGCACCTTGATTCTGTCTCGTTTGTCTGCCTTAAAAAGGAAGAAGACGATGATGAAGTAGATGCCAAACATGACGATAACAGTGGAGAACACGGCGGCGTTGTCACTCAGGTTGGCAAATTTTGCAAACACCGTGCTGAAGTCGATGGAGTTGGGCGGTACCATGAAGTCAGAACCGAACGATGTCAAGTGGGTAGTTAGGCACTGAGTGCGACTTACTGTTGTTTTGGGGCCCACCTGAAATTGTTACCAACAAAGGTCAAATATGAAGATGAGACGTCAACCTGAGGAATAAGTAACATCAGTAATCTAAAAGCAATGGAGTAATGTTGCATTTCTGAAAAACCAAACACCCTTCATGTACATTTGGTGAAGAAAGCTAAACCTATTTGTTTGAACCTTTGTTTACAAACCTGTATTCACCACAACAACCTCCTAAACAAATGCTGTCGTGCAGAGAAAGGTATAGCTGGCACTTGTAATATTGCACCACACTACTAGGTCGTTTATGCACAAATGACAGAGCAAATGTGTATAATTATGAGCAAAACAACGAAAAAAGGCCCAGAGAGCCTGCTATAGAGGTTAACACTAACCGTACATCCCGATGGATCCCACTGACCAACCCCTTTCTTATCCCACCAAACACACTGCGGAGTCAGTATAGCCAGGCTGTATGTCTCATTGTCGAGCGCATTGTTGATCTTAGATCTAACGTCAGCGTACGACACACCTGGAACTCTTCTGCATTCGCTATAGCCTGTCAGGGGCAGAAAAGACAAGATTAAGAAAAGCATTTAAAAGTAAATGACTACTACTACGTATCTACAAACGTTTATACTTGAATTAGTTTCATATGTTCCCTTGATAAGGCTAACGTCACAATTCTAAACCGGGGCCCGGTCGGGCTATTTGTGGAAACGAAAAATAGAAATGTATTCGTAAAAATATACACAAATAATACCCACAACTATTCTCTTCTTGCGTAGTTTGGCGTTATTTATGTTATACTTTTCGTTCCCGATAGTTACCCAACCGGGCCCCGGTTTATAAATATGACGTAGACCTAAGCCTGCCTGTTCTGGAAACTGTGGTACGATAAACTTTTTTCTCATGTTGACCAAACTTCATGTCTCTGGCTTTTATCTAGGAAGGTTATCGCAGCGCCACTGGGTTATGTAATGAGTTAGTGACGTCACTGCCTTCACTGTCAGGGATCCCATGATCCTCTTCGTTCTCTTCTATCATGGCTGTGATTGTGTAAGCGTCATTGAATAAACGCCTCTTCCAATCAAGTTGCATCGGCTCCTATGATTCACTAACGCGTCCCCTTGTCAATGTTGGCGTGGTGTGCAGCGGCTGGGAAACGATACCCAGGCCCAAACCCGAAATTTGAGCAGGGGAGATCGCACTCTGAGTGGACGGGAAGCCACTAGCAAATGAGGATGTAGGTTCAACAATGGCGCCATCACTTGTGCAGGAGGGGATCTGGTCTTAGCTCCCCAGCGGAGCCCTTGGTCGGAAGTTATGCGTGTCTACACCTCATCCCTGCGCCAACTTCGCTGAACAACCCCCAGAGGACTCATAGAAGTCGCAGGGAGTAGTACTCGGCTTACCTATCCGGCAAAACCCCGAATCTTCCCAGTGTCCCCCGGCCTTGTGAGTACAACGTCAAAATTCACCAACCGCCATGTTTCTTTCGTTCAACCTTCAACGTAACGTTCTACCCGATTTGACGCGGACCGCCCACGGACTTTCCCTCACGAACTCCGCTCTACAAACTTCGTCTGATCACCGCTGAACTGTGCCAGCTCAGAAGAATATCATCTACGCTGAACTGTATACCAGCCAAGAGGCACTTTATGCTCCAGCCGAGAAGAACATCGCTCACGCCGAACTGTAACTGTTAACACCTCCGGCCAAGAGAGTCACAGAACTTTGACAGTCACGAACTTTGCCCAAACAGAACTCTGCTTTACCAGTATTTTTTTTTTCTCTTTCTTCTGCAGATAATCGATATTGTATTTTCCCTTTATGGTAGCTAGATATTATCTCACAGAAAAACATTGACAATCTATTTCAGTTCAACTGTTTTCTTCATTTGTCCGTAATGTATTCACAATCTGATGTTACATGTTATCTTTCATATCGTGTTTAACAAACCTTACCTCATTAGTCAACACTTTTCTACACGTATCTTGTAATGTTATATCTGTCTTTTCATTAGATCTAGATTTCCCAAGTATTGTTATGGGGTTATTTCATGGATTCATTATTATTAATGCACACTCTGCAGATTTATAGTATCTATACCATTTTATTATGAAAAGTAGACAACAGGCTCTGTTTTCTGACATTACATTTTTGTTACCACATGATAGTTTGGTAAAAAGGAGAAAGAGAGAAATAAGAAGATAAAGAGAAATCACGCCACTGGGTTATGTAATGAGTTAGTGACGTCACTGCCTTCACTGTCAGGGATCCCATGATCCTCTTCGTTCTCTTCTATCATGGCTGTGATTGTGTAAGCGTCATTGAATAAACGCCTCTTCCAATCAAGTTGCATCGGCTCCTATGATTCACTAACGCGTCCCCTTGTCAATGTTGGCGCAGTAACCTGCACATGGTGACGTCAAACACATGCACAGCATTGCTTTACCTAGCTTAGAACTGTGCAGAGCACATTTCAAGGGACTTCGTGGCTGGTACAAAGAATACATTTTTTAAAATAACTTTGCATACCTAATTCCTTTACTCCGATGTAGTAGGTTCCATTGACTTCCGGCAACAGCCATGGAAACAAAGCTGTGACGTCACGACCGGATAGTTCAGGGATGCTGACGTCACAAGCTCTCTCCAGAGGTGGTATGGTGGCGGTGAAGTTGTGGTTATCTGGTGTTGGTGGCTCGTTGTACTGCATGTATACCTGGTATGCTGGTGATGTTTAACATTACACATACTGCTTATTGTTGCATAATACACTGCTTAGCTTAGCTTAGCTCAGAAGAACCACGTGTTTCCTTAAGTCTTTAAGGTTTATAGTTTCTCTTCATCTTCTGCAGCAACAAGTCTCTTGAAACGTCTATCAGGTTTTGGTGAAGTGTAGATATCCAAAGGTTTGTCAAATTATCATAATTAAAGTTTAAAACATCTGATCATCTGTTTTATCTCGATTACAGATGACCCAGCTGGCTTACTGCTGAGGGTTGATTGTGGTAAAAAAAATCAATCGGAGTCCGCAAAAACATCACGTCAAACAATTCAAACATTCATCGCTGTGCCTTATGTTGTCCGTTTATTTCCGACAGGATCACAACACTACACTCATGATACCATATTCGTCACATCCAAAACCACCATCCCATCATAAAACATGCAGACTAATCATTCATCGTTACATCCATTGTCGTCCTTTTATACCCGACAGCAACAACATGATCATAACATTCCACGTCAGAATAAACACATGAAGGAGCCTTCCCATCATTCAACATTTCCTAAGAATGCTGGGAAACAAAATGGCGGCGCCCAAGGACATGAACTACACCGATACAGGTTTTGCTATCGCATTGCATGTTTTGGGTACGTACCAATGACGTGAGGGGGAGGGATGAGCATGACCAGTACGGGTGTGGGTGTGGTCTCATTGTCCACCTCCATCTTGTGATACGTCAGTCCGTTATCAGCAACCGTAGTCTCGTTCATAAAGGTAACATTAGGAAATCCCGGCTTGTCGTAGTTTTGGAGGTGAAACTGCGAAAGCAAATACAAATGTATTGTAACTTACTGAGATAGTATCGACAGTGTCAACGGGTAAAACTAAAAAAATTAAAAGCTGCAAGAATGACAAAAGAAATGAGAAATCCTTAAAAGATTAGAGCTTAAGCTGTTGGAATTAGCAACAAATGAAGAACATCTTCTTAATACATCAAATGACATTTTATTTGGACATAGTGAAAGGTACATGTAGAACTGTACGGCACTGGTAATACGATACGTATGGCAACCGTTAGTCAAGCAACCGGATATAATTTGAAAATAGTCAGCCGTTGCAGTGATTGGACGGAAACTCGATTAACCAGTTAAATCTAGATTTTTGTCCAACCGCTGGCGAATTCAAAATAACTGATACAGATCTTCGTCCAATCACAGGCGACAGACAGCGAATGCTGGTGAAACGTCTGACCATTCCATCCAGTTGCTTGAGTGACTGTAGCATTCTACATGTAACGCTAGCTCACCTTTATCCGTGCGTATCCTATATCCGTGTATTAAATCGACGCATGGTTGCTTCAAATTATCTTATATACATGAACATATTTTAAAAAGATTATCCCCAAGCACCCTGTTATCTTAAAGAACACATATATCGTCTTTGTTTATGACTTGAATTGATTTTCTGATCCAGACTGCCTCCTTAATCCACCGTGTGAGGGGGGATACAGCCTGAACCACGTTTGGGACGGTATTCTTGCTGCTGCAGCGCCACCTACATCGGTTATTAGTAGCAGCAAGAAACAGTTTCCAACCAGTCTACCGTGGTGATGGTGTTTGATAGACATCGAAACCCCTAAATAACCTTTCTATATGAATAGTTGTCAACCTGATGAAGTTATTTACGGACATATACAGATACAGACATATGAGATGTCCTTTGCGTCGACAAACTTACCTCTAACGGTTGTGCAGTGTCCTCTACTGGGAGGCGATTACCAGTCTCATCATAAAAGTCCAGTGACAAGACGGATGATCGAGGGTCTGTGTCTGGGTCCCACGTCATTGGATTGCGATTGAATGCTACAAACTAACACGGGAGTAGCAAGGATATGATGTTGTTTTGGCAGTATAACTAACGAAACTATGAATGCATTGCAGTGAATTTTGACATGTGGTGACCCTTTTAAAGAAGTGATTAGATTCTAGTCCTTCTGGCTGCTTCCCTTGGTACTACAGCATAACGATTTGTTGAATAACAATTATCTTTGTCACAACCGAGTGGTTCATTCAGCATACATGTAATTCTGGCTGGTTCACATTGTACTGCAACCTAGGTGTCGCTGCTTACAAATGCGGTCCCAACCATTAGAGTATCTACATGTTAAAAGGCGACAGAAGCTCACTGAAACGGCGGTTGAATAAAACACTTAACCAACAGAGTAATTAACTTGTATCGACAAGCCAGGGCATTATAGACATAATGCATTTGCAACATACCTACCTGAGCGTTAAAGTTAGAACGATTATTTATAACATGATTTTAATCGTTGTTTGAAAGACACAAACATAATACCTCCTGAAAAAGAAAATTACTGGGATTGTCTAGGCGATCCTTTCACGTGAACGCACTGGCCCCTCGCTATACATACATGTACCCTATTATAGACGTTGCAAACCGTATTTATATCAGATTTTATGTACATAGACTATTGTTTTTGATTTTCGTTCTGTCCATGTGCAAAGGCCATTTGCATCGTTCTTGAATCTGCCAGCAAGGATAGGATAGCCATTTGTAATAGTCACAGGCTAGTTGTACAGCCATAGTCGTGCGTGCTGAACAGCCAAACCAAGAAATAAACAAATTGAACAAAAGAAACCTCTTACCTTTGAGTTTACAATGCTCTCATTACTTGTAGTCCCAAATATTGTAGCGGCATCGGGTAAGGTGACAAAGCCTTGGGGCCGCTCGGTGGCAAACTCGCCTTGTTGGATGTTTTCAGCCGTAAGCTTCTGGTACAGGACCGTTCCGATCGGCAAATCGAACACCACTGGGGGCGAATCGGACAGACTGCTGCGCAAAACTAGACTGGTCAGAGTGTTGGTGGCATCCTCGAAGTGCGCCAGCACCGTGGGTAACTGACAGAAAAGAGAAGGCGTTCGCCACGTTTTGTGTAGGCTACCAACCTACCCGTCCTGAATAACTCTACTACTAAATTTTAGAATAGAAGTAGAATTTTTGTAAACTTTATGCAAATGCCTTGTATATTTACATGAATTATGCAAGTATAAAATGCCCATCATTAATCATTAAGCGGTTTTTGCCATCTTTGCACGTATCAAAAAAATACATGTGTTACATTTATTGAAGTCCAGTTATGGAAAACAATGGAATTATACAATTTCCTCATCAATTATTCAAATTAGGTCCTTGTTTGCATAACGTGTATATCGTTATGAACATCTTTGCCTATGCTACCTGCATGCCTAAAATTATGGAAATACGTCGTTCCTTTCTGCGGCTATCCTCTTCGGAATGCCTTTACAAAAACGCTCCTGCACTTCCAAAATTAAATGTTAGGGAGTTCAAACTGTCCTACTTTGTCATGACACTGAAAGCTATCTGCCACCCAAATGACAAGACCATATCATGACAAGGCATGCATTTATGTAAACTGCTATGATAGAATATTCTTTTTAATTATGCAAATGTACTAACATTTTGAATAATCAGTTTTTCATTTTGTACAACATTGTCTAAAGGTTAGACCTTACCCGATCCTACTAACTCAAAAAGTCTCCAAATCGGGCCAGATTTTCAGTGGCGCTTAAATCTTTAACTTCCCTATATAGTCTGCCGGACCACTGCCGTTAGTCGTGAATACAAGATATCAACTTTACCATGCTCGACCAGCTGACGCCAGAGGAAGTCCTAGAAACCCCCTTTTCCTCCATGACATTTTGAAGAACTGCTCCGATTCCGTTGTGTATACCTATATGCACATTGTAAAATGTCACTGAAAGAATATCAATCTGACATTATATATAGATATTTACAATGAGAGAAACAAGTCAACGATTGGAGACAAGGCACAAGCAACGTTGCAGAGATACAGCAAGTGGATACTCATCTGCCATCTACCACTACACACAGCTACATCAAGGACATTCCTTTAGACTGGAGACAACAGACATCATTGACTGCTAACCACGGTATTATAAACGCAGAGTCATGGAGGCCATTTACGAGCAGATCTACAATCCCACCTTAAACCGGAAGGGAGGACTCTGTGTAGAACTCTTGCCAGTACATGAGACCCCGTTTTGCATTTCAAAGGACAATAACACTTTTTCATTTGGGATCACAACAGGAACTATCAAACCATGATTTACATATGGTTGACGTTTGTATACGATCATTGTGACATAATAAATTTGACATGTTCAACCTTGTTTTCAGTTGAATGTTAACTTACAGTACGTGCATTGGTTTCTTCTGCCAGTTAGTTCTAGTGACGATGATAAAAAGACGATGGATGTCACTTTAAACAACAACGGAAGCGAATCACCAAATGTAGAGAATGAATTGGCTTTAAATGAATTGGCTTTAAACGTGAACTTTTTAATTTGTGAAAATTAAATACATGTACTATGTACTTTTCAAGCAGATCTTGTAGTGGCATAAGATAGTATCATAAGCTGGGGAAGGAGTTTAGCCTGCAGAGGGCCTTTATTCCACTGCGTAGTATTATTCTGTTGGTAACGTTGATTGGCATAGTTTTGCAGAAGACTACCTAGAAGACATACCTTCAGAAATTTGATAGAGCTGATCTGCATCAATTTGATCTCCTCTTGCAAGCACGTCGAGATTAAGATTGGTGGCGTAGAGGTGCAGAGACTCCACCGCTGTAATCTGTTGAAATAAATTGCAATCTTATATATAACCAATTGCCTCCAATTTCAAAGCCTATTTACCAAACATTATGCTTTTTAATAGCAATTTATAAATCTACAAAGAGAAGTCGTTATGTTTTTGTGATTTGTGGACTTTATGTGATTTGTGGTTTTTATCGGACTTTCTCTTTTGTGTTGTATCTTGTATTGTCAAAACCTAAGGTTTACCTAACCTAACAGCCGGAGTCTAACCTCTGCTTGGTGAGTAAATTTGGAGGTCATTATGATTGTAACTTGGAACCCACAGCAGCCATGTTGGTGGGTAATTTGATTTAGCATAGCATCTTCATTACGATGTGGTTTACAGACTCACGCTGTAATCCAACAACATGGCGAAAAAGAAGTCAAATGAAATAGGCTCTATCTATAAGTTAGATAGTTAATTTGTTTCTTGTTTAATTACAATGTGAGCCTCAAATTGAGAATCCAATTTGTGACCCTCCAATACTTCCAACTAGCGCCAATCATGTAGTCGTTGCCCTGCAGTATATTTGTACTTTGCAGGGTGTGTCAAAGGTAAAAGGCCCACAAACAGTAAACAATGGTCGATACAATGACTGTTTCTCTTTTCGAGGCCTTTATCTTTGACATATTACGTAGAATTCCTGTCTCCGCACTTGCGTCCTGATCTCTGTGAAATGACTTATAGCTATAGCATACAGATCAATCCCTTAGAGATTACGATTCAATCTAGAACAACAATGAACTACAGCCTTATTGTTTCGTCTTCGTACCTGTGACTCTATGTAAACAAACTCCCCCGTGCCGAGCACTTTGACCATCCCGTCGGTGCCTTGCTGCAGTGAGGCTGCATCAAGCAGCTCATTTGCCCGATCACTTAGCTTGTCAATCAGGTTGGACCTCACGTATAGCTGCAGCTGTGTGTGGATGGCAAATCTCGATATCAAAGCAATTTCCTGAGTCTAGTGTCATAAATTTATCTCCTACTGAAACGTAATTAATTCGTAATGGACTAAAAAACATGTTAATCATAATGTATATTGAGGTATACTGTATATCAGAGTACAGAAAAATCAGGCTGTTCTAATAGACATAAAAACAATAATTTCACATGGGTTAAACGTGCTGACTCACCATGTAAAAACAATGGAGGTGCCGTTTGCCTCGGGATCAAACTGAATTAAAATCTTTGAAACATTTTTGCGATAGCAAAACCTGAGTTAGATAAGTGAGATTCTATGGGCGCCGCCATCTTGGTTTCCATGATGCTAAGGGAGTAGTATTTGATGAGAAGTGTTGACGATATTTTTACAGGTTTGAGATTTTTACAACACCGTGTCATTCGGTTTTTACTAGTATCTCTTTTTACAGGTTTGCGATAGCAAAATCTATGTTAGATTAGTGAGAGTCTGTGGGTGCCGCCATTTGTTTTCCATGATGCTATGGGGGTAGTGTTTGATGAGGAGTTTTTTTAAAGGTTTTTGATTTGAAATGAAAATGTGGTATCATTATCACAATCGTACATCGTATTACGTTGAGAATATAACATTTATAATCACACGTATAAACTGTACACAAAATAAAAAAATTGATACCTTAGTTTCACCTGAGCCAGGTGCTCCTGGGGGCAGCATGTTATTGATTTCGTCGATGGTTGTGGCACGGGACCAGTCTTCAGCAAATATGTAACCGGGATTTAAAGGTGGTTCTGTAGGACTTGGGTAGTGAATGGAACTGTTCAGAGCCTCATCCAGTAAGTCTCCGTAGCCCTGGTCTCTCAACGTTTGGGCGGGGTCTAAATCCTAATGGAAATGGTAACGAATCTTGCATGATGAATACAACAGAATGTCGAGCTTAGCCTTTCAAAATAGACATTAAAACATGAACTGCATCACACGCTTTCCCAATCTACAGATAACTTATTCTAAAGAAAATATTTTGCAAATGAAGTAGAATAACCCTTCTATCTCCAGCAGTACATCAGAGCCCATCGGTTCACCCTCAACAGATACGGGGGGCAACATAGACTTTCTGATACTTATGACCCCCTCCTGCAAAAAGTGGCGTGTTCCTGATCTTACTGATGGAGATAGAAGGGTCATTCTGCCAACAAGGTCGACGGAGTTTGTCCGAAAATTTAGAGTCCCTATAGTATAATTTCAGTGTTGAATATAAAGTGTTAGAATAATGAATTCTACCGAAACTTTTATGCTAAGAATGTAAGCCATTTGTCTAATTGACAGACTAGGTCTTTCATTCATTCAACTTCCGCGACTTACCGGTGACAGGACTTGATCCAGAAGATCCACGATGCCCACGGCTAACGTTGCAGCAGCCGCCGCGTCCCCCTGATCTATGGTCACCTCGGCTTCGTAAGCCCAATTCAGGGCGTCTTGCCACAGACCTACTGGGGGCTTGACTGGAGGCAAAACCTGCAGACACAAACGTATAGTGCCTGAGAATATTTTACAATTGGTTAGATTGGTCTACCTAATGGTGACTTTCATTTCTTAATTTATCTTATATTGTACTATATCATCACATTATGTTACAATTTTGAGACCACATATTCGTGCACAAAATAAAGCGCTTACCAACAAGCTTTAGATCAGTACTCTGATCCTTCTCAAGTTGAAATGACCCGAAGCCTAAGTCACACATCCGGAACGGAAGTGTGACGTCAGCAAAGGGTCAAAGGTGCTTGGCAGTCGGTATTTTCCATTATTGCTTTTTGTTCTGTTAGTTGCTAAGCAGTCTGATGCCACGTAGCGCTTAACGTTTTTGTCAATCGTTACATGATGTGATATTTTAGTTGTATAAATCTTAGTATCTCCTTTGATATTTTTGTCATCAACTAGTGAGTTGCTTTTTGCTTACCCATTGATCTGCAATGCTGTTATTTGTTTTATCTTTGTTACTAGTTCTACTTTGTTGATTTATTCTACACTTTTCTTATTTTGTGTCTATAGTGGCCAAATTGGCAAGACCCTTGAGTGGCCGCTATACACAGGTTTGGCTGTATTTGTTTGAGGGAGGGGGCTAGCATAATCCTTGTGGGCTTCTTCTTTGAACCTTTGTTCATGAAAGGTAAAATCGGCCGGCAGGCCCCTTATCATGAGGGAATTAAAGAGGCAAGGTTCAGACAAGTTATATACATTTTGCACCATTTAAAGTTCTAATGCGTCTTATACGTTAGTGTATTTGCTAAGGGCATATCTCTCTAGATCTAGGCAGCGACTGTTGGTGACTGCTGGTGCCCATACGCTTACAACAGGCACCAATAAGGAGGCAATCTGGTCAAGTAGATCTTGTTAAAACGATCATCACTCACCGACGCATTCACGGTGCATTCCGAGTAGAAGATTTCGTCTCCTCTTGCCTGAACTTTGATGGTCACTGCAAAATCATTACCGGCCTCCCCGCTCTGTAATCGGTACGGTCCTGCTACAGAAGTATCTTGCTCCGAGAGTAAGGTGTTTCCACTGAAGAAGCTGTAGTCTATGTCCTCTTCCGAAGTTACCTCCTCCGGTACGTCAGCAGTGATGGTGAATGCTGTACCAGTCGCAAAACCTACAAAAAAAATAGAAGATTATTGATGTTCACGTACGTGATTTCATCTTAGACTGTAAATTTTATCACAAAGAAATAATTATGCTTTATAACTGTTTTAAAAGAATCATTTTTGTACTTTGAACATCTTATTGCATCGGATAGATATTTTCTTTTCTTTTTGATACACTTAAAAAACGCCTTTTATAGGAAATATTGAGTTTGAGTTTATTATGATCCACATTTAGCCTCCTCAGAGGCTATTCTTCCTGTGGTCATGGTCACATACATATTTACACATTACATACAGTTAAAAACATACAAAGTAATATACATAGCAGTTGTAACACAATTTCTCATCGTCGATATTTACAGTCCAATTTTGCAGTCCAATACTTGCTAGTTGCTGTTCCATAACTGTGGCATTCTGTACAGGAAACGTCTTTTCTGAGAGTTGGATTTTGGTTTTGGTAGTCTGATCGTGTTCATTGAGCGTGTTCGGTAGTTGTGAATCTGAGACTGAAAGGTAATTTTGTCGTGCAGAGCTTTTGGTTGTTTGGTGAGCATTATTCTTTCGAAAGTGGCAAGGCTTTTCTGTTGAATCCTGTCCCTTACAGTCAGCCAGCCTAAGGTCTTCAGCATAGAGTCCACAGGTGTGTAACGATCGCAACCAAGAGCAAGTCTTGCGGCCCTGTTCTGAACCACCTGTAGTCTTCTTATGTTGTTCTGTGTTGTGTTCCCCCAAACGGAGCAGCAGTAGTCTATATGTGGAATTATCAAGGCGTTGACTACGGCTATTCTCTGCTGACGTGCTAATAAGTCCTTAACTCTCCCCATCTGTGCCAAGCTTCTGTTGCACTTCTTAACTATTTGAGTTACGTGGCTGTCCCATGTGAGGTTTTGGTCAAGGTGCAGTCCGAGTAGCTTTACTGTGGGGCATTGTTCCAAACGTTGCCCCCTAAGTTCCAGCTCCAAAGGTGGCGCTTTCCTGGTTTTCTGTGCTGTTCCCACAAGCATCACTTTGGTTTTTCCATTATTCAGTTTTAGCATGTTTTCATCTGACCATGTTGCCACCCTTTCTAGGTCTACGTTGGTTTCTGTTCTTATATCATCCAATGTGTGTCCTCGCGTGTGAATCGTGCTATCATCTGCATATTGGTCTAATAATCCATTCTGTACCACCTCCGGCATATCATTTACATATATATTATACAGCTGTGGTCCTAGGCAGCTGCCTTGTGGTACCCCACAGTGCAAGGTTCTCTGCTTGCTGTAGGCCCCATTTGTATATACTTGCCATTTGCGGTTCGTCAGGTACGATTCAGTCCATGACAACGCATCTTCAGTGAACCCGTACGTCATCAGCTTCTTTAGAAGAAGAGCGTGGTCTACTAGATCAAATGCTGCGCTGTAGTCTAGTAGGACTACCGCTGTCATGAGCCCATTATCCATGTTGTCCAGCCAGTCGTCTGTCATCTTCAGTAAAGCCGTTTCAGTTGAGTGCAGTTTTCTATAGGCATGTTGTGCCTCGGATTGACCGTTTGACCGAAGTAGGTAGGATGCAATCTGCTCCGCAGCGATTCTCTCACATATCTTCCCACAAGCCGGAAGTAGACTCACAGGTCGCGAGTTTGGTCCAGATAGTGACTGCCTATTATCCTTAGGAATTGGGATGATTTTAGCATGTTTCCATCTCGTGGGAAAGGTTCTTGTAGTAAATGAAAGGTTAATAATGTATGCCATTGGTACAGCTATGGTATCTGAACTAATCCTTAACAGTTTATTGTCGATTCCATCTTGACCTGGTGCTTTGCAGTCCTGAAGTTGTAAGAGGATCTTGTGCACGTCCTTGTCGGTTACAGGATCGAATGTGAAAGATGACTGACTAGGCAACACATGTGAGCTATCAGATGTTGATAGTTCAGGCAACGCATGTGAGCTATCAGATGAAAGTCCAGGTAACACATGTGAGTTATCAGATAATAGTCTAGGCAGCACATTCAAGTTATCTGGTTGACCAGACAACACATGTGAGTTTGACGATTGTGAGTTTTCAGGTGATCCATGGGCATCCGTGCGGTCCATGCAAGAACGAAGGTTAGCGACCTTATCCTCATAGTAGCCAGCAAAGTGGTCTGCTATATCCATGGGTTTGGTCAGGAGCTTCCCATCTGCCACAATGCTAGTTGGACTCACTGTGTGTTTTCTCCCTAAAAGAGAGTTGATGGTATTCCATGTTTGTCTCGCATTTCCCGAGCACGATTCGAAGGTTTCTCTGTAAAAACGTGTTTTTGCTTTGCGGCACAATGACACAACCCTGTTCCTCAGCTTTCGGAAAACTGCCTAAAAATGCTTAAAAATATTAACTGCCTAAAAATATTATCTGTAGACAGTTCCTAGATCTACACATGTGTGAAGAAGCGAGAAGATATTATATTATCTTGGTTCAACACCTTTCTGTAGTTAGTATACATAAACAGACCTGCATACATCATCTGCCCCCTCCTCCCGCCTCCTTGTGGAGAAGGGGTAGGTCCTACCCAGGGGCAGATGATCTACGCAAGCCTGGCCTAGTCTCGTGCTCTCTCGCGAGATCGAGACTAGGTCACTCTCCGTGAACAGGATGGACTGTCGGCCGTCGAAAAATTTGGATGTACTAGTATGTACCTTACCTTTAAAAACATTGCTTGAATTAAATTTGGAGTTACTGCTTTTCAACAGATCTGCTAAGTGCCACTGAAGAAAGAAATTGGACGCGATCTAACCGTTTCCCAAAATACATCCCGCTGCTGAAGTAACTCCTATTTGGCGTAACAAGTGAAATGTTTACACAGGAAATGCGAGTGTTCATGCTACCTGTTTTTGGTGTAATGGAGCAATTCACGTCGTACTTCGGAGTGGAAAGAGCATGGTACTCTCTGAAACTCCAGCTCGAGCCTTCCGAGTTCCGACCCGTCACGCGAAACCGGTACTTCTTCCCCGGCTCAAGCATTTTCTCTTCCATTTTTAGATCTTTATCATCGACTTCACCTGTAACAAAATTGTTTTAAACAATTGACATTCAACGCGGAGCATTTTTTCACTGGTGGTTCAGAATTCCACCTGTGTAGATCAGCTAATTATCAATATGATTTCATGCTTCTTATAAGTAATAGATATTATGCAGAATTATGTTTCACAAATGAAATTACTACATGATGTAGTATTACGACAGTTGAAGCTATGGCAAACAAGGTCATTTTCAAACATGAAAGACAGACACAGTCTTATTTAAATTACTGCACGAAAGCTCCAATTTCCGAGAACTTCTGCACCTTAGTACAACCGTAAAAATGGACATCCCCGAACCATATCCAGGATTATATAAGCCTTCTCAATCTAGTTACCACGCATGCGTGGGTGAAAGGAACTATGGGTAATATGTCAAAGTTGAAGGCCCCCAGACGTAAACAGCCTCACGTCTGTAGCATTGTTTCGATTTGTGTAACAATGTCCGGAACGTAATGGCGCCTGCAAGATATTACCCAGAGCCTTTCATGCGCGCATGCGTAGTAACTAGTGTATGGAGGCTTATACGAGAAAAGGATCAAATATCACGGATGGGGACATTCCTGTACACGGCGCTGACATGTCAAGTTTCACTCAAATTTTAGTTTTGTTACGTAGTGAATATTGAAAGGCAGCCTGACCTACCTGATTCTGTCAACGCAGCCAAGTTGGGAATCTCGGTAACATAGCCGGTTTCAATGTTCTCTTCGTAAAGCTGCCAACGGTAGTCCCAAGTTATGCTGGCTCTCCGGCGGCGGTGCCACACCCCGCTATCACTAGGGTCACAGCCAGTCACGCAGCCTACCTCCAGTTTCAATCTTTTCGTCAGTATCATACGGTCTAGACAATTATCCCTGCACCTGATGATTGATGAATTATAATGATTTTATTTGCAAGTTATTCCCCGAGGGCTTATTGCAACATGAAACATTAGTATATTGTAAATAAAAGTAGATAACAATGGATAACAATAGATTTATCTATCAAAAGAAGATAACAACGGTCAAGAATAGCATCTTATCCATAAAGTGATTAGATAACAATAATATGATCTTTATGATTGACACTTGTATAGGAAGGAAATAGGTGCATATATCATTAATTACGTAATTTACGTAATTCACTTACTATAATTCATTATCTGGACAGAAAACTTATGGAATAGTGCCTGGCTTATTGAAGTCAACTCCATTATTGTAAGTCATATCCATAAGTCAAATCTATGTGGCAAGAACACTTGCCATAATTTGAAATAGAGCTGATAACTTTATCTGCGGACTGATATATACTTTTTTAAGGATTTCAAGTCGACGGACGGTGGTTTTAAAGTGTTGGTTTGGAAACCCCCCGTCAGCAACTTGATATCTCTAAATACCATGTTTATAAAAACAGCGGATATAACGCTATATAACTTTATACGTACGGTAACCTTTATCCGTTCTTTTCAAGGATGTATTTTGGGGTGTCAAGTCGACAGATGGTGGTTTGAAACTACAATATTCTGAGAATATCACAATTTGGAACTAACATTCATAGACTTGATATCCCTGGATACCCTTAATTTTTTAGCAGCAAAACGGATATAGGTTACCCCTTGGATAAAAGTGAACTATCGTTACTAGGTTACTCCGCGGATAAAGGTCAAATAGTTTTCTATCGTACCTGATTGAAAAAACAGGCAGCGGACCGCCGACAATGATGTGCAGTTCTTGTGCGAAGACCGCCGAGGCCCCTCCAACAGTTGCGTTCACTTTGATGACGTAGGTAGCTGCTGGATCCATCGTTGATTGGTTGAGCCGGATGGCACTTCCTGCCCTATAAAGTTCCTTAAAATCGACGTCACCACATGCGTCCGTGTACACGTTATTACCGCTGCTGTCTACCGAAGAGGGAGCGTACCGAGCGACAGGAGCAGGAGTTGAGTTGGAGGCATTCCGGCGGCAATGCCAGGAGAAGCTCACCTGTCCTGAGTAGCAGCTGTGGTACGGCTCGACCGTAGCTTCGAACAGCGCAGGTTCTTCGACCGTTCCCACGATCCTGAGATAGTCCCCATTGATTTTAACGGTACCAGGGCCCGGACCTGAAGTACCACAGAAGCAACATCTCACAAGTCTTTCACGCTCAATAAATGGGATTTATATAGTTATCATTATTACATTTACATTGAACAAGAGTTTCACGAACCCATCCCTTCGCAAAACGATTTTACCTTTACGACGTTTGCGATATGCCCGTTTCTCATGAATTATGTAAATGAGGTTTTCATTTCCATAGATTATGTCAGTTAATTATCTCCTGCGCCCAAATAACAGAAGTTGACAATATTATCTTAAGAAAGCAGGTTATACTTGCATTTTCGAATCATTTATGCAAATAGGGTCTCACTTAACTTAATCTATACTAAACTATGTTCCCCTTTTATGGAACTTTTATTGAAATTTTACCACAGCAAAAAAAATCCATCGACGTATACAAAATTATACAATCATTGCTCATTTGGTCTTCATTTCCATTTCATCTATCAATGTTATATTCTTTCTCAGTTACAGGTTTTAATGGTTTATTGTTTGGAGTAGGTCTCGAGTTATGTTGTTCACACACAAACACACATACATGCACACACATGCCACCGTAAACATATCTTTCTTGGCAAAGTAGATTAAAAGTTCTTTTAACATTGCTATGAAACGTCATAACACATGAAAGCAACAATAATACAGATACTAGAATTTAAAAAAAAACATATCTTTGCATGATGCCAAGTCTAGACGCCCGACTCACGAATTTACTCATCTTATTTCTTTTTGATGTAAGACAAATATTATAGTCAGTATTAGAAGGCGGAAAGCTGGGATGGCTGAAACTATACAGCGTTGTTTTTTATCTGTGAATAAACAAGTCGTGTGCAAACAGGCTGTGGAAAAAAGGCTACTAGCAATGAGCAAAATCTGCTCTAGGAAAACTTGTAAATTATGTAATGTGATGACAACAGTTGTAAGTGGGAGGATGCCTGTACTGTCTTCAACCTAAGGAGATTTAGGTTATTACTAGTATTACGTTATACTCCTCATCAGCTTTATGCATTTGAACGTTAAACATTTGCTCAAGCGGTCAATGTACTTTTGTACCTAATCTGACCATGTGGGGTCCAAATCGAGCTGTCTTATTTATTCAGATAGTCAAAATGTATTCAAGTTCGCAGGGATTTAATTTCGCGGTAGAAGGAGAACGGAGTGTTAGCGGTTGTTTTGAGTTCACGGTAAAGCCATTCTGCAAACTTGAACATGACATGGAAACCCGGTGCCTCCACGAAATTCCTGTCGGAAACCACTCTTATGTTACTCGACAAGGTTGCTACAAAAGGACAGAATAGTCCACCTTTGATTTTGATTTTGGCGGGACCAATTTTCACTAATCTGACCTTTGAATATGTACTTTTCCACCATGGTGTTATACAGTTAGTCGTATGAAGAAATGAATGAATGCGACCTAAAGAAATATGTCTTGGAAATGACCTGTAAGTGCCTTCCCCGTAGAAAGTACCTCAAACATTTCATCATTTTATCATAATATTGATACAATGTACGTACATGTAGAAAGGTTCGCCGTAGGCGGCGCAAACAGAAGGAATATGTTAGCGGTGGTTTTGAGTTCGCGGTGAAGGGGCCACCGGGAAAATCGAGAACATATACCACCGCAAAAGTTTCTGTGTCTACAGTATGTCTTTTACCGTGACACTTTTGATGATTTGTATATATGTAATGTTTCATCAACCTATGAGAAATTTTTCATGGTTAATTGTACACAATTTATGCCTATTATGACGGAGCACGAAGATGTTCTTCTTATTTTATCGACTATCGATATGCCACATATCAAAATACGATCGTTTTAGACTACACGTTTATTCAAGCTACTCCTGCAAGCCATTTATTAATAATGCATATACTCATATACTACGGCCAGTCAAATTTTCTTTCTGTGGGACATTATATATATATATATATATATATATATATATATATATATATATATATATGATACTGCAATGCACGCAGAAATGTTCGCAGTGGTATTATGTTCGCTGTTATTTTTCGGTGGCTGCTTCACCATAAACTTACAACCACCGAGAAAATCGTCGTTCTGTCCTGTGCCAGCCTAACTCCTTGTGTAAGCCTGCCTGTATGTACTAGGTGTACCGGTGCAAAACCGTTTTTCCTTATTGGACCGGAAAAAAATCGGTAGACCGAATGTTGGACCGACTTGAAAATGAACAGATTATATGATCAGGCATTCACATGTTTTCGGGGTTACCGGTCTACGCAAATAACACGAGCAAAGCAGAGTAGAGTCTATGGTCATTTTTACCAACTTTTACAGTCAATCGTACAAGCAGTTAGCCTTGTAGGATTTCAAAACGCTAGTGGGAGTCGAGTACTACACAAAACAATTTCTTTGGAGAAAAATGGACCATGGTATTGAGTATCGTCCATTCACAAGTTTTTACATACTGAATCAGGTTCAGCTCCGGACCTGGACCTGATCCTCTGGACCTGAATTTTCTGTACCGATACCCACCCCAAGTATATATGTACTATAATTTTCGAGGAAATGTGATGAAGCACAAATCTATCACAAACCTGATCTTCGAATACATAGCTATCAAGATATCCTTCTTACCAGAACAGAAGGTAGATACGTTTATGTCAGTATCAGTTGATCATGTCAGAACTACCGAACGCGGCTGGTCTTGTAGCACCTTTTTACCAGTTGCCTTTAGGTGGAAATCTTGGAGATTTTTATTTCACCCTGGTTTCCTCAGAACTAACTTTTAATGTACTATTTAAATAAGCAATAAACACTTACATGGAGTTGATGTTGGTGCTGGAGTCGTTGATCCTATGACAACATCTACCCCACTCATCAGAAACAAGATGGCGGACAAGATCACGGTCTTCATTCTTGTGATCCTGCTATTGCGGTATCATTTTACTGTGACTCCAGTTCACCTTAATCCGCGAAGTAACCTAAATCCGATGTTTTCAGAAGCAATGTATTAAGGTATATGAAGTCAACGGACAGCGGTTTCAAACTGAGACATTTTGAAAATATTGAAATTTAAAGGCAACCTAAGCAATATCACATTGTCAAAAGTGGAAATATTCTGAATAAGGCAGTCTGTATAATATTGACATCTAATACACTATTTCAGCGCATTTACATCATTAGTTAATAAATTGAGCCGTTAAAAACAGCGCGGGAATGAGTTGCACAAGGATTCCAGATCAAGTCCTTATTTTTTGGGGGGTACAATAATAAAGAATATCCTCGCGCAACAAGTCTCTGGGCTGTTTTTAGCCGCTCAAAGTATCAAATTATGATGTAAATGTGAGAATACAGTGCAGTAGATGTCAATATCATTCAGATTGCCTTATTCAGAATATTTCCACTTTGACGCTGTAATATTGCTTAGGTTGCCTTTAAAAACAGCCTCCGTCGACTTGACACCCTGCTTTTCTAGAACGGATAAAGGTTACCCCGCTGATAAATATGAACTATAAGTGATCATGTAGAAATCGTTCATATATCGTTTATAGCAATGAGTAGACAGTATGCTTTGCAGTGATATTATGAATTCTTCTTTGTCTTCACAGCGGATTCAATTCAACTTACAGGTACAGACACCTGTAGCTGTGGGCTGGGAAGGATGTATATGTGAGCCCGTGAGGGTGTGACTGTAAGTGTGTATGTGGGTGTGTGAGTGGAATTGAGGTATATGTGTGTATATGTGTGCGTCTGTGTGTATGTGTGCGTGTTCATATGCGATGTTATGTGCGTGTGTACACACGCACAGACCTACACACACTCACATGTATACTTTGGTGTTTCAGAACATTTAGCCACTGGTCTTATAACAGGCCCATTTTTTTACTAAATGAGTTGAAATTCGTGTGTGTATTTGTATGTGTATGTATATGTACATGTATTATGTGTATCTGTGTATATTTTCCTCTAATTTAGCTTTAGATTACATTCCAAATTCCAGAGAGGTTTTTTTCTTGTTTTTCTTTTAAGTTGCTTTGAAAAAGAGAATAATATCTAATCACAATTTTAAAAGAAAATTGAATGTGAAAATTTAATCTATTTGAATTCCTTAAAATCCCTATTTTCTGCTATGTATATTTTTAGATGATAATGATGATGATTCACTGCTGGACACTGGTGACCCATTGATGCATGACATCCAGCCATACTACGCAAGGATGTGTGAATGGTGTTACCATTCTCATTACTAATATCATATTTCACATTATAAATATTTTAAAACTTTTACACAACCGGTAAGTATTTACTTGAAATAACGTCAAAACATTTCCAAAGGATCAGATCTCTTAGAAAAATAATTGCAAAAGATGAAAACATTTGTAAATGCCGATAATGACAACCCTCTCGGAAGCTTTGAATGGACTCTATTTGTAGCAAACTACTCTTGCTAAAATAGTTCTCCATCGCGAGGCTTTAGAAAAGTGAATACATTGCACTTTTTATTGAAAAAGAACACTGTAAACATGCAAGAATGTTAACTTCAAAAGCACCATTTGAAGAAATCAAGAATGTGTTAACATTGGATAAGGGAAGCAAAATTGGTACAATTATTGTGATGTTACTCAGTTCACATTTATCCGCGGGGTTACCTATGTCCGCTGCTTATCAAAACATGCATATTGGGGATATCTAGTCGACGGTGATTTCAATCTGCAACGTTCTCAAAATATTGCAGTTTGAAACCACCTTCCATCGACAATGATTTAACACTAATTCACCTTTATTCGTTGGGTAACATATATCCGTTGCTTTTAAATGCAGGGTACGTAGGCACATCAAGTCGACAGGTGATAGTTTTAAACTGCAATATCCTGAAAATAGTGCAATTTGAAACTTACTTCCGTCGACGTGATATCCCCTAATACCCTGTTTTTAAAAACAACGGATATAGGTAACTCAACGGATAAAGGTGAACTAGCGTTATATATACATTTTTTATATCTAATATTTTTAACAGATTTAGGGTACGCCTCGGAAAAAGGTGAAACGTTAGCCCTAAACTCCACCGAAAATGTGCAGACGAATCTTTGAGCAATAAAACTACCATCGCTACCATCGAATATTTTTATTGTTTTGCACGGCACTTGATGCACTCTTTCATAATTGAAGTTTCAGTCTCTTCGTTTGTATACATGTAACGTTTACTGTTTTAACTATTCTGATTTAGGCTGGTTACTAGTAAAAGGTTTAGTGTAGTAAAGAGTAAGTGTAAGTATTTTGAAACTATTCCTTAAAATCATTGACATAGTTGAGCGGAAGGACATCAGTAAACAATTTGCACCAGTTCCTGAGAGTCGTACATACTCATCAATGCATAATTTCTAAACCAAAAAAAAAAACAGTGAAATGAGAACGTTCGTATACATCTCATGCTTTGAACACTAATGTCAGACAGTTCACGGGTAGAGTTATCAAGGTAGTTAAAAACGAACGATTCTAGATTTTCTTTATGTAATTTATGATAGAACATGGCATTGGGATTGTTTTGATCTGTGTAACAGTCTTTGTGTGTGTATGTTTGTATGTATGTATGTATGTATGTATGTATATATATGTATTTACGAACCCCTTAAGATTAGCCCTAAATGATATCTCAATAAATTACTACAACTACTAGTTTACGAGGATAAACTGAACTGAACTGAACTAGTTTAACAGTTCTACTGACCTGAAATAGGGTCTACATCTATAAAAGCATCTGCAAAGCATATCGACTGATAGAAAATGGATAAAACCTCACCTTGTTTTGACGTAAGCCAACTTGCTTCCACCTATCCTGACAGCAAGCAGTCCGATGAAACCAGACGGTGAGTTGGTGTATTTTTATACGGCGTTCTTATCATGAGGGGCGTGTCCTTATACACCAAATGCATGCATAATCTTTTTCTTATGACGTCAAGAGCAGTTCAAAAACAACCCGTTGCGTGATAAGACTTGCCATTTTGTCCGATATTGATCAATGATTGCTGCGAAGTCGTAATCAAGCAACCATCTGTGAAGGTCGCCAGCACAGCCCTCTAGCCTCTCACCTGGCTGGGGTTAATGACCCCCTCCGCAACTGTAAGGACGCCCGCTAGGAGCGCGATTTTAGTCAGGCTTTCACGGCCCAACCCCCCCCCCCCCCACACACACACACACACACACACCAACCACCACCCCTACCCCACCCCTGCCAATTATGAACACGTACACTTTCAAGACATTCATAGAGCTCTATGGAGGAGATCTAGTAAAGAAAAACCTGGCGCGCGCAATCACCTTCAAGAAATTCTTCAAGAAAACTTTCAAGAGATCTATGAAGATCTTCAAGAACGTGTCAGAATATTAGTTCCTCTATATGTGACCCATTGATAACTACTGTAGGAAGCTGCAATTTTGCCTGTATAATGATGTGTTCGCCTGCATAATGTCTATACTAAGTTACATGCCGATTTTAAACCTGACCTCCCAATGGTTCCTCTTTCGCAGCTCCCTGAATGGAGTAAGCTGCTAGATCGGAGGCAGCTTGTTGATAGTCAAATACGTGATTTGCTGATTAAAGGTTTCTGTACACTGGTTTTCCTTTTAACTAAACTGTTTTAAGACCAAGAAGTGCTCCAAAAGTGGCTCAACCCTGACGTTTGCTCTCATATCTCACTTCACCCCAGGAATAAAAAAAGAAAAATTGTTTGGATTTCAGAAATGAAGATAAGCATGTGGCTTATAGGGAAATGCAGCTTATACATGTGATGGTATAAGTTTCTTACAATAACTTTGAATGAGTCAGGGACAATATCGATTACATGTCCTCACATATGTCTTCAGACGGGCTACCAAGGGACACCACTCAGTTACTCATTAAAACCTGAACTACAAATTGCAATATTTCAATCTCAGGAGGATATATGTCTTTACCATTATGCCAAATTCCAACTCATCAGATGACAAAAATAGCCTGTTGTAAAACCAATGGCATTACTTTTTGAAGGACTACCGTATATAGTAGCGATTGGAATAACGTAACAAAATTGATAACAATCTTCGCTCTCTCGGCACAAAAGCCTTAGAAGTCATTCATTCTGCATATTCCGTTCCAGAATATGATACTGTAGTTTGTCGATTAAAGTACCCATCCCAAATAAGTTCCACATCGCTGGTTTGGAGCAAGTCACAGACAAGGACATGTCGTAAGCTCAAATAAATTACGTACCATTTTGAACATGAGCACTATCTAACCATTGCATGAGAAAATTGTAGCCTTTCAAAAAGGGTGATATATCAGTCTGAGATGAATCAGCTTATCACTAGGTCACAATCCCAAAAACTCAAAGGCACATATACGAGGATGCTTCGTGTAGTCTACAACAGTCCAAGGTGGAAACTTACTACAAACAAACAGTTGTATGGATCACTACCAAAAGTTCTCTACAAAAGGGAAGCTGCGTCGACTGTGCCTTGTGGGTCATGTAGCTCGAGGCAATGAACCAGCTGGAAGACTCTTGTTGTGGTCCCCCGACACTAGGAGAAGGGTCGGTCGCCCAAGCACAACTCTTAAGAAACTCATTGAGGTCGAAACAGGGCTGAAAGGGCAAGGACTACTCTTTGCGATGAAGGACAAGCAGTTCTGGAGGACTAACTTCGTCTGCTCCACCTCACACAAGGATGAATAATGATGATGATGTTGTGAAACATCTTGATAGAAATGTAGTGTGATGCATGTCAGGTTGTTAAGAATGGAAAACCATCCGGTCTTGTATCCTTTCGAAAGTGTATGACAATCTAGTTACATTTGGATTGCCCACTTTCAACATGGGGCAATTTAGATCTCGTGACAAACGAGGAACTAGAAATAGTTGCCTTTTTCCTGTCAAACTTCTTTGATTGTCAAAGTGCGTGTTATGAAACGTTTACTGGCGAAGCATTTTATTACAACTACTTTGTTTTTGCACTCCACAACACAATATGCAGGGTACCTACTTCAAACTTTGGGCCATAGATATTGAGGTTTAATTTTGTAAAGTAGAAATATTGTTGCGTAGTTACCTTTTCTTCGACCGGTGCAATGGCTAAGTGGCCAGTGTTTTCATGTTGCCTTTTTGTCATACCAAAGACTTGAAAATGCTGTACATGCTGGTTTCTCTGCTTTGGCCCCTTTTCACTAGACGGTGATCGCAATGCTCTATCTCTGCGACCTAAATAGGATATGTGTAACTTCAATTTCATACTGGGTATATCATACAGCATATAAAAGTGTGACTGAGAAGACAACAAAACACACAAAGTGTAAAAAGAATTGTTTCTTTTCTATACAATTCGTTGAGCGATCTGTAAAATTTTAGGTCGCAGAGAAAGCGCCGTCCTAGTGGAATGGGGGTATTGGCACTCAGCATTTGGAAAAGCATTTTTCTGCACTTACCTCGTACTATTACCCAGATCTCCGACATTATGTCATAAGAGGTAATTCAAAAATAGGGGCCTATTCGAGCCATAATAAAGACGGAATATCAAAGATATGAACAACTTTTGTCCTCAACTCTGCAAAGATGATTTAATATCTACTTGAAGTTGAAACATAGAAATTATCTTCACAGGGAGTTGCAGAAATTGATGTGAAATTACTTCCGTTAAGTGTGCGAGCAAACTGCCCACTATTACAAGATGAATATTTTATGGTACAAAGTGTAGTAATTTTGCCGAAGTACTTTTTCCCTTTGTCAAAGACTGTGAGCTCGTGACATCGGACACAATTGTTGACGTCAAGGGAAAACATTAATGATAAAAGGAGTTTGCATGAATCCTAAAAATCGGAACATTCACAATAGAACGACTCGTAAAGTAAAATGAATATATTAGACGTAAACGTTACTCAGTGTTGAGAAAAATTTGTCACAACAGATGAGCAAAATTGGTCTATTGAGCTGAAAAATCGGCTTCTGTCCTTCGAAAGCTCGGAAGAGAACTGTGTTTTTCATCTATTTCACTTGTCTTGGAGAATCTGCTGGTAAATTTAAAGATCGTGACCAGCAGCACATGTAGGGTGTCTGTGGATAGTGAATCGTTTCCATTGCTACTGGTATCGAAACCCCAAGTGCCAAGCCACGTTTAAATTGCGTGTGTGTGTGTGTGTGTGTGTGTGTGTGTGTGTGTGTGTGTGTGTGTGTGTGTGTGTGTGTGTTTGTTTGTGTGTGTGTGTTTGTGTGTGTTTCCGGATTTTTGTAGTCAGCATAACTCTTTGCAAACCTCTTGATGGATTACAATAATATTTCATATGTAGCTGTGTGTGACCTTGGTACTGCAGCAGAATTTTTTTTCAGCTTTTGACCTGGACATATTATGATATGGATTTTCAAAATCTTCAAAGGAGCAGAACGGAACATAGGAACGATGATATTCATTACCTTCGCCAAGAAGGTTATGTTTTGGGTATCGTTTATATGTATGTATGTATGTATGTATGCATGTATGTATTTTGTATGTATGTAGAATAAGTGGTCCCCAAACTCTTGTTTCGTGATGTCCTACATGGACTATTTTACGTAACCGTACGTAGCCGGGCTGCTCGCATTTAGCATATGTGACTGACTATGTTATTGCCTGCATGAAATGCAGGATTACTCTCCACTTTCGTGTGCCCATGTGTTTTGGTGCGTTTCTGGCGATATATCTCCAGAACGCAGCGTGCGGTTGCGTTGATAATTGATACATGGGTTGACGGCCAGGTTTGGGCCTCATTGACTTTGAACACGGTACTGCAGGTTGACTTTTGCGTGCTTTGGGGGCATTTCGAACCTCTGCTTGGTTTTAATTGTTAACAGAAGTCATTATCAATCTCCTGATGAAGGTTTCTGCTGCTCCTCAGTGCTACATAAGGGTCAGGTTACATTACCATCTGAGCGGGCTGTGCCATTTACGAAGAGGGGTGTGTCTGGTTTGTGTTTTTGAATATTACGAACAGTGAAACTTACGAACCTTTGTATTGATTGTAATTATAGAGTATGTGAATAGGTACTAGGTTTTGAAAAGATGAGGGTCAGAGTCAATTTGGCCCTCACGTTGCTTGCTCTGGAATTTGAATGTAAATGTGATAGTCATTTTTATAATTCATTATAAGATCTAATTCTGCCAAAGGAACAAACTTTCACAGGTACTATGTATTCCATAAGTTTGGTAGAGAAGACCATCATTTAGAATAGATTTGCAGCCATATCTGCATAATCAGCCATATTTGCATAATCACTCAGACAAGATAAAACAGGAAATTTACAAAAACGGAATATTTCATGCAGTTATGAGGTCCAGGAACTCTTCTTTCTACGTAGTAACAGTTACCGGGAATTTGAAAGAAAAAGGGTGTGCGATGAATTTATGATAGTTATTAGAGTGTACTCAAAGTTGCATAAGTCTGATATTGTTAAAATGCGCTTGATTAGTCTGTGTCCTCACTACGATATCATCGTAAGAAATAAATGATTTTTATCTGTTGCCACGACTTCAATAAAGCTTTTGCTACATAGGAAATATTTGCTGGATCACAAAACGTAATTATATTATCAATAAAGATTACCAACACTAAGAATATGCTATTCATGCTTTTATTATTTTCCATCATGTTTTACATTTTTTGTAAATACACATGCATTTGTCTATACAGTATACACACACATATACACACAGTCACACATATATATATATATATATAGAGAGAGAGAGAGAGAGGGAGACTTACAACATATAGAAACATGTAAGAATATGTCACACAGCGCAATGTAGCTTTTGATCCTACAAGGAAGTGATGAAGAAGTTCGTCGCCTTACCAAGAATGTGTTGCACAACTCAAATTATATACCATAATTAAAGGCATAACGCTTTTTATGAATATGTACCAAAACCATGTCATTGTGATCATTATTTTGCAGGCGAAACCCGGTAAGGTAAGAAAAGACATGTAAGAAAAATACATTTTTTGTCGTTTTGTAACATGGCAGGTTATTGAATTGCATACACTATATACAACACATAGTTGTTTTACTTAATGTTATAAATATAGCATGCAACGTTACAGATACATGTACGTCACGCTTAAATCTTCAAATTTATTTTATTATACATTGTTCTCTTCCAACAATAGAAAACACATTCACTTTATAAATCATATTTGTTACAAAACGGCATCCAGGCTATCATGGCTTGGGCATCATCTCTCCGGGCCAACGAAGCTCTCTGCCGCCGTGCAATTCTTTCGTGACCCGGAAGAAGTTCTTAAACTCCTGCAGGGTGCGAAAGAGTAGCTTTAAAAAGCCGTAAGAGTTACATTTGCCGCTTCATCGGCCCAGGATAGAGCCTTGCCAAGTCACAGTAGGCTGGCTACCAGGTTATATTTACGCACATGTGTATATCTTTACACATATTCAATCATTTAATGAGCGTTCGATCTGATACCCTTGCTTGACTCCTGTCGACTCTGATGTGAACTACATTGAGTTAATCTTCTTCAAAACCAGGTCCAGTTTACCCTCCAACTCCTGCAAGTGTTCGGCTGTATCCCGCTCTTCATAGGTCTCCTTATTTTCTGGAGTTGAAAAAAGTCTATTCAGTAAAATCTATGCACAATTCAAAAGATGTAAAAGAACAAAATTCAAGAATCGATAATTCTGTGTTTCTAGAACATGCCATTCTTATAATCCAATCAACATAGCCAAAGGATTTTACTATTACACTATTGATAGACTACTAGGACAGTGTTGTTTTGTACCTCTTGGACGCACGGACCTGGTCCCTATCCCGAAATACTGCAGGGCCCTGTCCACCATAAACTCGCCCATGTCACTATCCCCGCCGGGACCGTTCGGGTTGTTCTTTGATGTAGCGAATTGTTCGTCCAGTATGCCCAGGAACATGTTGGCCAGGATCATCACCACCGCTATCACGAAACTACAAGAGAGCACGTCCAATGTCATCCTAAAGCTAAGGGCACAACCCGCAGTGCGTGCAATTTGTCGTCCGCGTCCGCCACGTATTTCTGAAAACGTTCAGGCCGTACAAGGCAGGCGTGTCGCCCGTACTGGCACGTACGAGGGGCGAATCCGCTGCCCGATGGCCCACAAAGTTTTGCCTGCACGTAAAGTTCTACGGCGTGTTTGCGTGCTCCAAAATTCGACGGATTCCCTACGATTTCGTACGGAGGCGGTACTTACCACTTACGAATCCCAAAAGATTGCCCACGTTTTGGCACGTAGACAGCACGTATTTGCACGTACGGTGGGTTGTGCCCTAAGCTTTAACAAAATACCACTAGAAATGTGGGTTTACAATTGCAATGCAGAAGAAACTAGAGTTCCACGACCCCATACCTTCGCCAAATAATCTTTACAACTGCTGTATTAATTGTGTTTGTCATTGATTATGCAAATAAGGTTCTCATTTGCATAAATTACATCAGCTGATCATCTCCTCCACTAGACAGCAGACGTACACAATCAATGTTAAGAAAGAAGGCTTTTATCGCATTTTCTGCTAATTTATGCAAATGAGGATCTCATTTGCATAATTGATGTTCAACGATGTTCACCTGTACATAACTTCCAAATGCTACAAGTAAAAATTTCCTGTCATTTACGACAATAAAATAATAGCATTTTCTCATTAATTATGCAAATTAGGTCTTTATTTTGCATAATATAAGTCAATCAATATTCCTGTCCTTCTCAGTTACAAATGTTACATGTTGCAATGGTCCCATAATGGAACTGAGCGCACTTACCAAATTTCCTAATTAATTATGCAAATTAGACACAAATTTGCATAATTGTTATGTCATCATATGTAGCATAACTTCAGACATCTACATACCAAAAATCATAACAATCCGTTAATCCTTTCTTGAGTTATTCCCTTTTAAAGTCTGACATTAAACCTGCCCTGCAGTTCCAAAACAAGCCGCTAGGGGGCCCAAAACCTATACCACTTACTCTCGACATCAAGAGCTATCCACCACTTAAAAATCATTGCCGCAGCATGTCCAAAACTCGAAATATCAAACCAGGAAGTTCCGCTGCAGTACCGTAACAGGCCGCTAGGAGGCCCAGAATCTAATCGTTTTTAGGTCTCAACAAGACCTACCCACATACCGAATATTAATACAATCCATCCAGGCGTTCTTGAGTTATGGTGGTCTTCTACAGACATAGAAACATACACACATACACACATACACACGCTACCCAAAATATAACCTTCTTGGCGAAGGTAAAAAGACCTGACATCAGGATATTCCATTTTGAAAGAAATTACGTTCCTAACGTTAGCACCCTTGCTTATCTACTGTCAACGTATGAGCAAATACAAAATCAAGTACACGTGTAGCTTTTCAACGTTCCTTGGGGGGGAAGACATATTAACATCTAATAGACAATAGAATAGATATCAAATACCATTTATGCAAGTTCCTAATTGATGGAAAAGCAGAATAACTTAGGAGTAACAAATGTATAAGATACTGTAACAAAATAAGTAAATCAAGTTGTAAGAGCGCAGTATCATGCATGCGAAACAAAGAGTACGCATGTGCGTCGACAGGAATTGCGGACGATATGTGTCAAAGGTAAAGGCCCCTGGGACATCTGGACATTGCTAACCAAATCGAGAAATTGTCCGAGACGAGAACTGTTTACAAGTCAGGGGCTTTCACCTTTAACATATTGCCCACAGGTCATTTCGACGCGCATGCTTACTAGTACTTAGAACGGCCTTATTACCACCTACCTCAGAAAATAAATGCGGAAAATGACGAGGTGGTCTGCGGACATGTCTTTGAAAGTCGTGTCTCCGAACATCATGACGAGCAAGGTTCGTGCGGAGGTCAGGATGTTGATGTAGCCGTCAGCCTCGCCTCCAAAGAGCAGACCTCCCGATGTGCTGAAAGCTATAGGAGAGATGTGATCAGAGATACTGTTTCCTGTATTTGTTTACATTATGAACACATTCCGTTGAAACAAAGAAAAATTAACGTTCACTATCATTTTCGGAAAGACGAAGAAATGTGCTGGGTATGAAGCTTCTGCCAAGTAGCACAGTCTAAATAAGTATTTCCTCATTCATTATGCTAACTCAAGTCCTAATTTGCATGATTACAATACCACTGTGTTTGCTTTCATCAACGTTACCATCTCTAATCATCCATCCCTTCTTGATTTATCCTCTTTCAAAAAAAAACGTCAATAAAGCTGCTGTAACTTACGTCCCATCTTCCCGACTACAGACACTATTATTAAGTCAAACAGCGTGACCATACGCTGTCCAGAACAAGAGATACAAAACCTAACGTTTCGATGCAATACCATAACAAAACCACAATAACACCCCACCCTCTCAATCTAATCAATCCGTGGTCGTATCAAGACAATCCATTCATTCTCAAATGTTCACAGACACATACAAACGTTGCCGAAAACTTGACCTCTTGACGAATTATCACTAAAAAAAAGGTATACACGACAATGTACATACACAATCGTTGTACAGAGATGATGACTTTCTCCAATAGTTACTCACCTATGAAAACAACACAAAGCATGGAAAGGAATGCTGCGATCTTGTTGGTTGCTTTCCGAAGAGTATGGAAAAGGACACCGATAGCTCGGTTGAAGCTCAGTAACTGCAGGAATTGTAACGTCATGACGAAGACCAGAATTGCCAACACGGAAGCAAAGACGTCGGAGAAGGCAGCGATGATGCGAAAGCTGAGGTAACCGCCTGGCAAGTACAGAGTGAAGACATGTGTAACACGTTTGAGAAATCAGTTGCATGCAAAACATTGCAATGTGTGGCAGTGATAAGTGAAACACCATTGAAATATATCAAATCATACAATTCGACATGCGAAGGACATTGACACAGCTTATAACGAATGGAAACCATAAAGTGATCAAGCACATAGGGTGATATCAGTTCTTTGTAGATAGACTCAATGCCTTGCTCAATGGATCGTGTACAATTGTCTTTGTCTTGTTACTTCTAAAAGTAATGGTTAAGGTAAAATCTATCTCCAGCAGATCCTACAATGGCATAAGATAGTACCAAACTGGCCAGGGAGTGTTGTCAGCCAAGAGGTGTCCATTTGCCATGTAGATGTAGCGAAACACACTCCTCAGCCGGCTTCACTCCTCTGCCAGCTTTTGATACTATCTTATGCTACCGTAGGATCTGCTTGGAGATTAGTTAAGGTAGTTCTATAGCCTTTTGAGGGCCGCAAGGGCGGTGGGATGTTCTCTACTGAATCTAGCCTATTGGATTTCAGAGCCCATCCTTCTCCTTCTACAACATTTTACTTTAGCAACCTAAGTCAGTTGTCCACATCTACAAGTGGAGTCGGTGGAGTGAGCAAATTCGTGTTAAGTATTTTTGCCGAAGGCACAAGATCGGTAACAAGAAACGGGATTCTAGGTTCTAGGCCATACACTGGCAGTTACGCCACACGACCCCACTCTAGTCGTACCTTCAAGAGCCTTTAGCTGGCTGACGTAACTGCTACGCAGTCCCTCCTTCACAGAGAAAAGGACAATGGCTACGACACAGATGAGAAGCCGCAGAAATTCCAGATAGTTCCAGGGTTGGCAAAAGTACATCCTCCTCTGGTGGAACATTTTCTTCCCCTCTCGGAATAGCGACAAGGCAAACAAAACCACAAATGTGATCTGTAAAATACAATAACAGGAAAAGTGTAAGGTTAAGGAAAGTATACAGTTCCAAAATTCATGAACATATTTACTGGTTATACACATGTCAACTCTTTATACAAATGCCATCATCAGTTGTTATATGGTGCCCTACTTCAACGCAGATCATCTTTACAAATGTTCACTCAACAGTTCAGTTAACGTCACTGAATACATTGACATAACGTCTAAGCTGAGCTTCTCCTTAAGTTAAACGTACAAAACAGAGGAGACAGGGGGCATTTTATTCAAATCACAGTAAGTAGTATTAGTAGTAGTAGTAGTAAGTAGTAGTAGTAGTAGTAGTAGTAGTAGTAGTAGTAGTTGTTGTAGTAGTAGTACTAGTAGTAGTAGTAGTAATGATAATAGTAGTATCCGTGAACAGTTTCATCAGGTTGGTACGTCACTGAATAAAGAAACTCTTTTTACACAACCAGTGCTTAATTCTCACCGACGTTTCGGTTGCTGGACAGATGTCGCTGCTCACAGTTCAGATGCGGTCTGTATATACATATGGCATTTGTTGTAAATACTTTTCTTTTTGTGACCGCATCTGAACTGTGAGCAGCGACATCTGTCCTGCAGTACAATGTGAACCAGTCAGTATTGACCTGAAAAAGGTGACAGACGGTCACCGAAACGTCGGTGAGAATACAGCACTGGTTGTGTAAAAAGAGTTTCTTTATTCAGATAATAGTAGTACTGTAGTAGTAGTAGTAGTAGAGTCATACAATGTATATCACAGTAAGAACCCTGTTGATTTTCAAGACCAAGGCCATTATCATTCAATTATATACTCGTGCATCACTTTTCGTCCGTTTCAAAAATATTTCCAACCATATTGTTAACCGTATTACAAAGATGATAAAAATGAGCATCATCATCATTATCATGCATCCGGAATTCACCGGTGAGGTACATTAGATATTTATGCATTCATGGCCTGCCCTCTATGACAGACGTGTAAGAGCAGACCCTGAGAGTCCAATTTAAGTATATACCCCCCCCCCCAATCCGAAAACTGATACTGTCGCAGAATGACAAAAGGCAAAGTCAAAGATGAAGATGTGAAAGTAAAAAAGATAAATAATCTGTTGCTCATTTAACCATAATCTGTGCATGTGTTTAGCCATTTAGTCAATCGTTCTGTTTAATTAAATTTCATAATGATGGCAAGTTTGTTCTTGGTCCAACATATTTCATTCACATCAGTTCTAGGGTTCCCAGAGGATGTCGTCCTTATATCCAGATAAGCATGGCCTAATTACAAAAATAACATTGTCTTAACCGTCGATGAAGTTTAGACATCCAGGTAATAAGATACGCCAAAAAGCAGTTACTCAAGCAACTGGATATGATTTTAGAAACGATTAGACGTCTTACAATGTTTCCTATTGGTCCTCTAAAACTGCCTTAATTCATAGTTAGGGTATAAAAGACCAGTTTTCTTTCAGTTTACTTCAGTGTCACTTGCGAAAACTAGTGGATGCTAGTTGAAACGTCTGACCGTTTCCAAAATCATATCCAGTTGCTTGAGTACCTGCTTTTTGACATTCTATGAACCTACCTGGAATCCTATCATCAGTTGTCCAGAGGTTCCAACGTAGGATGACAGCTTAAAGATGTGGATGTTCCGAGTTGGTGTAGTCCCTCGCCCGGCTACAAACTCGACCATCAACGTTATCACAGCAAAAAGATCGGCGTTGGCATTGTAAGCATTTATTTCGACCACAACAGCTTCAGTGAAGCCATCTAGCCAGTCACGCTTCTGTAGACGTTCCATGACTAAGGCGGCTTGGTCAGGATCATTGCCGATCTCAAACATATAAGCCCCATCGACGTAGGTCTTCACCTGTCCGAAGTAGGGAAGTGACTTCCCTTCTGTAAAATCCCAAGCCGTGTCATTTCTACAACGTCGTCGGCATCTTGTTGCATTGGTATCCACCTCCGGCAGGGGTCGCCATCCAACGGCAAAATCCCCCTCCTCATGCTGTGCCATCGTGTAATCCAACTTGCACCTGGGAAATGTGGTGATGTTCGTGCTGCAGTCACCTGCGATAATAAATAGGAAAATAGTAGATGTGATGTTAATGCATTTTTTATCACAATTATACGGGCACTTTGTACCTGTCTGTGTGACGCAAAATCAGTAGGTCCTGAGTTCGATACTCGCCATGCCCCTGCCCCCATGATGGAAGAGTGACGCCCACCGAGCCAAAACACCTACGGATTTGGCGCGCCGGTGTGTCAACATCTGCACACTTGCCACTAAGACCCGTGAATTTTTTTGGATCTAAATCTTATTGGAGTCACGTAAACATAACCCATATTTGACGAATTTTTATTTGATTTCTCATTTCGAGAAAAAAAACTAATTGTCCAACTCAAGAACTTTTAATCACCGGGGGACGGTACCGACCTCCGACGAACTTTGAGTGCTTACGTCACATGCAAAAACAAATCACGTGTCGAAAGCACTCGGGTCTTGAACGGCTGAAGAAGACCAAGGCATCTGGTTGAAAATTCCG
Organism: Branchiostoma floridae x Branchiostoma belcheri; assembly: GCA_019207045.1. NCBI lineage: Eukaryota > Metazoa > Chordata > Leptocardii > Amphioxiformes > Branchiostomatidae > Branchiostoma > Branchiostoma floridae x Branchiostoma belcheri. The sequence goes on from CM033023.1 coordinate 33,316,235, forward strand.
GTGAGAAAAATTTCTTGACTTGGAGAACTGATTGTTTCCAAACTTATCCATACTAACGTAAATTAATCACGGTTGAAACATTATATTGCTGTTTTGTTCAGAATAGGCAGGTGAGATTTTAACAGCTTGTCAAATGAGACTCAGAACTATTAGTTTGAAGTGCGAAAACTACATACCTGGTCGACTTCGGAATTGCTTGAATGCGGCTGCTCCAACTCGGTAGGACTGGTCGTCCAGGAGCTTGCTACCGTTCTGGGTAAACAGGACCCCCAGCAGCTCGGTGTTGGACCAGGACCACAGCTTGTCGACGCTGTCAATCTAATTTCAGAAAATAATTTCATCGTGTTAGAACACAGAATATTAGACTTTTCTTTTGCACACCCGGATCCAGGAATGTCCCTCTCCTGCATACGTTTCTTTCCTCTGCTTCTTTAGACTGAGAAGATATCAGGTGTATACGGTGGTTTAAGGAGGTTGTCTGGATAAGAAAGTCAACACCAGTGAACCTGGACGAGGGGGGATACAAATTTAGCCACGTTTGGGATTGTTTTCTCATCGCAAAAGCGCCAGCTACATCGGGCATATAGCGGCGAGAAGCGCTAGCGGAATTCCAGTCGAGGAAGATATCTGATAGATATCGACACGTAAGCAGGTGAGGAACATTTCTTGTTGTGCAAAAGAAAAAAAAACGCTTTAACCTCAATGTATTGTTAATCCAATGAGTACAAAACAAGTTAAACAATACATACAATATTTGATTGATGCACAGGTCGTAATGCATCTTTTTAAATTTTTTTATTTGCACGCCAGCATTATTTTTGGGGTTCAGAGTATGTCATTGATGTAATCGAATTAACATGGCCTTATGTTAAATTATAACCCTTCTTCATTTACCTATATTGAGGAAGTAAGAAACGATACCAGGAAGATTATCGAGAACATCTATATGTGCAAATGTTTATCAATTGAACTTCAAACGAAACACAAACTGCACAAAAGACTCAAGCTACCAACAAAAAGCTAATAATTTTGACCTACTTTTTTGAATGTTGGAAACCTCTGCTTTAGCGACGTGTGCATGTGATGCCCTACGGTAGCCGAGCTGCTGAAGGCCAGGTAGAACACAACCGACACGACGAGAAAGTGCTTGAAGACGTCCCACAGGATGGTGCGCATCCGGGCTTCCTTCAGGCGCATAGCGCGAGCTGCAGCAAGCTGCCTGTCGTCACTGGCACGGCACGACACGGGCTTAGCGGGAGGCCGCACATCCTCTGGATATAGAACAAGAAAAAAAGTTGGGACATATCCAACTTTCAGAAATTGACCAGTTTACAGCACCACCCGAAACGTGGCGTCGGAAACTCGTGATCGAAGGAACTGAACAGAGACGGGTGGTGACATAGCTTATCTAAGCAGGGGAGTTAACAACTGGACTGCGCTAGTAATTACTTGTATAATTGCGTTACAAGGCTGATCTGCCATGTAATATGGATGGATAACTTACTGGCGTCCATGGGTTTTGGTAGAAACTCCTCATCGCCATTCAAAGCATCAGCGTCCATCATCTCTGCCTTGCCGATCTTTTTGAAAATGAAAGCAATCAAAAGACCAAGCAGGAGAACCTGGGGAATTGATAAAGGATCAAAATAGATCAGGATAGTCGTTAAGACATTAAGAATGACTATCGACCTGTGGTCTTTTCATTGAGAATCTGTTATCACTTTCAATTTGTGTTCTTTGATTTATGATTTTGTTACTTGAAACAAATACACAATTATAAAAAAAACTATAAGACTTGCTCTTGTAAGAGATTGACAGTACACATAAAGGCAAGTGTGTGAGCCTGTTTAGTCATTTATGAAAATCCATTTCTACTATTTGTGAAAATCCTTTTTTTTACAATCCTATCTTCTCTTCTATGACTCTAACTTACTAGTCTAACGTAGAACATCTATGTGTTGCAAACTAATATCACAAGAACGTCTGATGAGGAAGTACCTTAAGTGGTTGAACAATGAGAACGGATTGGAAGATGGAGAGAAGAATTGAAGTCAGCCACTCCCCAGACTTCTCCGCTCCCCATTCCATGCTGTAAAGGATGACGAAGAAGGCCGATCCTGTTGCAGACAGGAAGACCAGAACCCAGCCGATGTACACACACCAGTGGGGCAGGCCGGACTGTTTCCTCGTCTTACCATGCTGCCGTTTTATTCGATCGCGGTGTACCTTAATATACAATGTTGTACAAAATAACGTCTTGAAAATATCATACAATTTGTTATAGTCCTATACATTTAAAGCTGAATGATAATGACATGATTTTGACTATTTGGAACGTCAAAACAAATAGACAATTATCAAAAAAGCATAATACTTGCTTATCTAAAAGACTGACAGTAAAAAGAATCCCGAGTCGCTTCTTACGTTCAGGGTCATAAATTTGTAGTTTTGTGCTTCAGGGGTGCCTTAGTATTCTTACGGAATTCATACTACTAAGGAGCAAACGATCCTTCCGGAAATCATACAATCCTTACTAATTCAAAATAGCGGCCTCGGAACTTGCATTTCTTCCGACGATATCGAGAGTATCCCACCCTTCTAAGCCCTAAAACCTCCATATGCACAAGTGCAAACTTATTAGCCGAAGAAAGGATATCAATCTGCAACAGACCACGGCTTATTGGTGTGGCGGCGACAAATTAGTAAGGATCGTATAAAATCCGTAAGGATCGTATGATTTCCGTAAGGATCGTATTAATTTCGTAACGATCGTATGTTTCTAAGTAGTAGATCGTATTAACTCCGTAAGGATCGTATGTTTCTTAGAATGTGGATTTCATGTTTTCCGTAAGGATCGTATGTTTCCGTAAGGACTGTATGAATACTTCGGCACCCCTGTCCTTGGACGATAGGCCGTAGTGAATAAACCCATTTACGGATGTTAGTAAGCCTGCGCATGTCTGAGAGAAATGCACCGGACTTGTACATAGTGGTTCTTGTTTCGGCCATGTTTGATAAAGTTCCATATATATATATGACCTCTGTCGGTCAGTTTGCACGATAATGTTCAAACGTGCAACGTGAACAGCGCGCACCCGTAGTCTGCAGTAGAGACTAAATTTTAGCATGTGGAATTAAATTCATAACATTCAATTTTCACCCACCTTTGACGCACTAGATGGAATCTTATAAAGAGACCCGGTAGACGGGTGTTTGATCTTCCCCGGGTTAGGCCGTGACTTTGTAAAGACGTACACAATGACAAAGTTGACTGGAAATACGATTACTGTGCTGACAGCACTGATCCACAACTGCGATGGGGTGAAGACAAAAGGGCCCAAACGGTACACCTGTGGGAAGAAAAGGTGTCAACATGCAGTTAAGAGTCAATTACAAATTACAGTCAACGAGAGGGGGTCTGAGGCATTTGTGACAAGTTTGAACTATTTCAAATAAGAGAATATGTCAGTTACGAAAGTAAATGTTACAACAATTTTGTAAACATGATACAACTTATTCATATATAATGGAAACACTGTAAAAGTTACTAAGCAAATTCCTCTTATTTAATTTTATTCCATTTTTTATCAACAATTCTAAAGCCCCCATAAAGGTAGGTTGCATTAGTTTCATTGTTTCTCATTTTTTTTAGATTTCACAGTAGGACACTGTTGGGTCTTTTGTGCCGAACCATCTATTCAGGCAGACATAATTCACCGTGTGCATTGGTTAAAAATTGTTGAAAATAATTACTTACCTCAGATGATTAAAAAGTGTTTTAAAAGGCAGCAAACACCAATATGATCATGTGTAATTCATTCTTAATGAATGGAAATTTAGACAGATTACTGATATACATCACGTGGAGTCATCAAGACGCCAACATTTTCAGAACTGTCTTTCAGACTAGAGATCAGAACAATGTTCTTATTCACCCATTATAGGCCCATTGTCTAACCGTTTGCAAAATTATATCCAGTTGCTTGAGTAACTCCTTTTTGTTCTTAAAACACTGACGGATACATTCTTCGTTATACCATACGTTTAGTCATTTGTTCGACCTTCTTGATAATTTCATAATGAAGGCACTTTTTGCACATTTCATTTTTCGCATGCTCCAATCAGTTTTGGGGTGCCCACAAGATGTCTTATGTATAACTAGAGTTCCTCGAACACACATATTCGCCAAATAAACATTTTTTATCGAAGGTCGTTGTTTCTCAATGATTAATGTATGTAATTATGGCTATAATGGGCCAGCTAAGCACCAAATACAGCTTAATACGAGATGTTAATATAGCAAAGCTGGATGTAAGGTCTTTAGTTAGGCTAGGTTAGGCTAGGTCTTTAGTTTTAGATAAGATATCACTCTACAAAATGTACATTGCAGTTTTTTCGTAAAAAAAGAAATAATGAACAAACTTTGAGTGACTGGCCTATGTATTAGATAATAGGTCATCTAAGGGTTATCTAAGGGTCATACGTAAGGATTGTTACGGCCCTACCTTGGTGAATGTTTGTGTCCATCTCATGAAAATAGTAAGTAAAGTTTTGCAATCGCGAGTTAAGTCAGAGGTATTTTACACAGTCTACCTGGCTGGCTATCACGCCAGGCTACTCAGATCCCCCCATCCATAGCCCCGCAAAGACAAAATAGCTGATTGACAGGCATAGTAATTGCTCCAACCCTACCAGTGACCCCAGGTCGGCCTGTCTGCTGGCTGGCTGACCCTCTGGGAGGGTTTCATTGCAGGAACACCAGCACCAGTACTGTGTGTTTATGTTATAGGAAAATATATCCACAAATGCTTATACTGTAGAACCAATAGTGTAAAGGACATGCTATACTCAATATGTTGACTTATTCATACCTATAGATATCCATACATGTATGTCTGTTAAGTAAATGTGTCTTTAGAATGACACATAGAAAAGCGCTGTAAAAACTTTATAAAACACAGTAATAGCAAAAATACGTGTTCAGAAGACTGTGTCTTTAGAATGACAAAGTTATAGAAAAGCGCAGTAAAAACTTAATAAAACAGAGCAATAGCAAAAAAACGTTTCCACAAGACTGTGTCATTAAAAATGACACTATAGAAAAGCGCTGTAAAAACATTATAAAACAGAGTAACAGCGAAATATCGTGTTTATTCGATCTCCCAGTGCAAGCCTTCTTCGGCCAGCTGACAAAGGATATCACAGAACTGAGAGGACCCGGCGGTTGCTAGGCACAGTAACTAATTGCTGTCACTCTACCCTACGATACCAACCTATTTAGTTCTAAGTGATGCTCACTTGCATTAGGAGAACTGTTAACCGCATCAAACCAGGATTGCGTTGTCTGGATGAGTGCAGAGACTTTCTGAAACCATGCTGAGAGTAATGAATCAGGTGATTTGTGTCCTGTAGCAATAAGTCCCGGAGAAACACCTCGTACACCTTACCCAGATAGCTCGTTAGGGAAATGCACCTGAAATCTTCAAGACCTTTGGGCCTGGTCACCTTCGGTACTGGCACTACCAGTTCTTCTGTCCATTGTAAGGGAATGTTGTAAGCATGCATTGTAGATATTGCACATTACAGGAGCAAGCTCTTCATAGAAGTTGGACAGTAGCCATGGCGGTATATGACCCCCCCCCCCCCCCCCCCCGAGGATTCACCTTCTTCATTTGAAGTTCTGGTATGGCTTGAAGTAATAGATGGTCAGATATTTCTCTGTGTAACTCCTCTCATCTGCTATAAAACTTGGCCAAGCTGTTAGAACTAGCATGCATCACTCTGGTACCGAGACATTTCTCTATGCGCAAACATAAAATAATCTCTAGATACTCAGAGCCTTTTTGGAGTATAATGAATGGATCACTGTTATAAGGGTCCAGCAAGCTTCCCGAGTTGATGTCCGGTGTCGACTAATTGACTGACTGACTGTTAGACCTGGGTATTTGGACTCTAAAAAAAGTACTAGTGTCATGCTCTTTAAGCTACTAACAACAAATGTGCTACCAATATCATAGCATGGATAATAATGATAAGAAAGAAGGCCTGTTTGATTGCCTATTAACACTGCTAATCTTCCCAGCCTTGACTGAAAATGCCACTTGACCACTGGCTCATATTATAATGTCACCAGAAATATATTTTGCTCCAAGCAGAAAGACTTCTAATGAGCTTACTTGGTTTGAATATAAACCTCGGAGCCTAAAGACACTTGTTCATGCTTCTCTCCACTGCAAACAATTAACAGGTCAATGACATGTGCATCATCAGGCTAATCTGTTAATCAGATCTCTGATTAGATTGGTAACAGAAGCAATCCTCTATTTAGTACATAGGAATAAGTTCCTTACATTTGATTGTCTCAAAGTTATGTCATGCTCACCATTAGCTATTCAAAACTAAATTCTATGAACAGCATTTAGGTTACCAAAGATCCAAACTTGTAAATTCAAGGCATCTCCAATTACTGGGAACTGACATCCCTGCCACGGTCTGCCATGGCGATTAGTTCTGCTGCACCTTTGATTTGTCTTTGAGTTGAGGGGTCATCTCCCTGCTGAGGCCAGGAGGCTGAGGGCAGGGGGTTAATTTGCTGTGACTGGCCCTTTTAGGGGAAGGAGATCAGGCTAGGGTGACACTTTTGTAAGGGATATTCTTCTCCAGTATAAGTTAAAGTAATTATATTAAGTAGATCGCGGTTTACATAATTAGCATCTCATTATGTTGATAATCACCCTAAGTACCTACCTACCAAGAGCAAAGAATATCCATCAATCCCCTCTGCAGTTATCCTTCTTAAAAGTTACGAACTATAAGACCCACTGCAGTTCCAAACAAGCTGCTAGGGGGCCCAAAATTACACCATTCACTCCTAGTCCCAACAGCTATCCACCACTTAAAAATCATGAACATGGCACTTCTGGAAAATTTAGGCGCAAGCTTTGACGCTCACTTGCAGTACCAAAACAAGTCGCCAGGAGGCCCATTATCGAACTTGACCTTCCTTTCTGTGTCCCCTACCTATCAACAAAATATCATTAGCATCCATGTAGAACATCTCGAGTTATCGTGTTAACAGACAAACGCAATTACATACAAATCCCGATACAGCACCATAGGTAAAAGCTAGCTAAACCATTCTCGCACATGACAATCCTTTACACAACCGCTACACACCTGCCAAATATCGTAGAAATCGCCCAGCTGCATTTTGAGTTATGCTTCTCGAAACAAACCTCGAAAAAATACAAAGCTCGCTGCTGTACCGTAGGAAAACGCCAGGTAAACCATTTTCAAACTAGGCATGCCTTTCGACAACCGCTACACACCTACAAAAAATCAAAAAGTTCCATCCACAATTTCTCGACTTATATGCTGTTGACCTACATACAGACCCAAGTAAGCAATCTCATAATATTCGCTGGCGAATATAATGAATCAACGTGGCCTAGAATGCTAATCAAGGATACCGACGGAGTGACCGTTTAAATGAAATGGACAGCAGGTGAATACGCACTTGTTGTCTGAGGCTGTCGTCTGTCCGATAGAACATGGCGTTGGTGATCATGGTGAGGAAGACCAGAGACAGGCAGCAGGAGGCCCGCTGGACACGGGTGAAGTGACTCCGGGTGGGACGGGAGGCTACCGAGAACCACAGGTGACCATCGCTGTTGGAGATAAGGATGGTGGTTAGAATGACTTCATACACACTAAAACCACAATACAAATTAAATGAATGTTCTTGAATTGCCTGTGTATATATCTGTTTGCTGCAGCGTTAATTGCTACAGATTATTGAACATTATAATTGCTTTTTAATTACCTCCATGAAAAAATGGAGGTATAGTTTCTTTATGTGTGTGTGTGTGTGTGTGTGTGTGTGTGTGTGTGTCTGTCTGTCTGTGTATCCGCATATTTGTGGTCAGTATAACTTTATGAACCTCTTTATGGATTGTGATTACATTCTGTAGGTGGATATGTGTTGGGAAGACAAAGGTCAGGGTCGATTTTTGGCCCCCAGATGTGTGACCTTGGTACTGCACCAGAATCTCGATTTTTTTAAAAAATATTTTGACCTGCAGATGCTATGGTCATGATTTTTTGGTGGCAGACAGTTTATGATGTAAGCAAGGAGTGATGTATTTTTGGCCCCCTAGCAGCTTGCTCTGGAACTGTAGGGGCATTCTGATAACAATCTTCCAAAGAGCATAACGGAACATAGGAACGACAGATTCCCATGATATTTAGCATATGCAGGTATCTTTGGTAGAGATGTACATATTGAAGTGCAAATAGTGCAAATTTTGACATAATTTGCATGATTAATTAGGAAAGTCTATATTTACTGTGCTTCCATTATGGGACTCAAATATATGTGTAGTTTGTGGCAGGTGGAAGATTAGTAGATACAATTATGCAAATAAATCCCTGATTTGCATGATTAATATGAAAGTGTCATATTCTAAGTGCAAGTAGTAAATGATAAAATTGTAAACATTGTGACCTGTGTAAGTTAGTTAAAGGCATATATAACCAGACATGAATTATACAGATGTGCAAGTTATTCGCATAATCAGAATCTTAAATGGAGGTATGAGGTCTCCGAACTCTTGTTGTGCCGGCAGTACTTTGTGTCAATTGGGAAATTATATCTGCTATGGTTGAGATTGCGATCTGTCAGAATTAGTGTTTCTAAATTAAAGAAAGAGACGACAATCTGGATCTCTTCCGTAGAGAGCTTTTTCCCTATATCCAAATTAAAAAAAAATTGTCTACATCATTTCAAATATAAAGGTTTTCAATGTGATGTTCATGACATTATGCGCAGCATGCACTGTTGCTTAAAGGAATAAGGTCGTTCACAATTCCCTTAACCCCTTACTATGTGCATGCGTAATAAAACACACCTCATATCATGACGGGTCTTTTCTTGAAAAATTGAGCTGAAATTGGTGAGTTCATCGCGTCCGGCTGCGCTCAGAAATCGGTCCACCCTCCCATCATCCTTCTCAACTGCCAACCAATGTTGACAGAAGAACACGTACCTATAACCATACGACACGATGTCATTACTAAGACACAGTGGTCTAAAATGCTGTGTATTTGAGGCAAGAACGTCATGCAATTGTGCTTGAAAAAATATGCAGCAAGTCTTGAGTATTTATGAGTTTTTAAAGTCTTTCCTTAAAAACTAAACCTTTGAGGCCCTTTGAGGTCCTTTGCAATGTTCGTCCAAAAAAAGACTTCCAATGAAATTCATAGGTTATTAGAGGGTTGCCTCATTTCAATGTCGTTGCAACTAAATGACATGTTGTATTCCCTATTTACGTTTCAGAGAATCATAACGTTAGTCCTATTCATAATTCAAATTAACGCGTAGTTGTGTTCGGGCGTTAAGCATTGAAATGGTCCTTTATTTCTCTGAATTTGTTTAAATATCACTTCATTTTAGAGTGTCAAAATACACCTACATCTCTATATGAGGTTAGAGTACTGACATGCAAATATTGACTCCAAAATGGCGCCACGCCATATGCACCGATGACATCACATGAATACACTAATCTATCATGATCTATGATGGCGGTACTTGCCGTCTATCACTTTGGAGGTCTCCAACAACTATCTTATCAAGGAACCAGCTGGAGTCACCACCAGCCCCGGAATTATCGTGCCACACGTGAAGATGAGTCAAGTCACCGAGCTCCGCACTTGTGGACAGCAGAAAGCTGGAGATACTGCCGCGCTTGAAAACCTTCAAGTTCAAATATAGCATTTTAGAACACAATTGTAATTTTTCTTAGCGCTGAAACCTTGCGTTTTTTTTCTTCTCTTAACGTTGACAAAGATTTTGTAGACTTAAGAATGTTTTGAAACTGTTAACGTCTACTGCCTACACATGACATTAATGTTTAACAAAATTATGTTGTTCTACCTATCATGAATATTTGATTTCCATCTTGATGATAATGTGCATGCAGATATATGTTGAAGTTGCGAAGACATATCACTACATGAAAAGCCGGCTCTACCAATAGCAATAAATACTTGCCAATGGTCGCTTTCGTCATTTTATGCTTGAGACCACGATATTGGTAGGGCAAGCTACATAACTTCGTAATATCGTAGGTAATACATGGAGTTATCTATGGAGGGCTCACTATACAAAATGTGGGATTTACATATAGTGACAAATGCATCCAGAAAATTTGGCATTATTAATCGCCCAAAGCAACAATTACCAGATTTGCCTGGTACTTATTATCACTGGTAAATCCCAGATTTCGTGAAGTACTGTAAATGCATTTAAGTTCGCGGGGATTTAATTTCGCGGTAGCGGGAAAAAGGACTTTTCGCGGTGGATTTAACTTCGCGGTAACACCATAGACTGCAATCTAATACCATTATAGAAAAATGTTCGCGGTGGATTTAAGTTCGCGGTGAAGTGGTCACCGCGAAAACCGCGAACATTAATCCACCGCGAACATTTCTGCATTTACAATATGTGTTTTGCATAAACCTGGTTCTTGGATGCGGCCAGCGGTCTGGGTCCGGTGTCTCCATCAGCTCCATGGAGGATGATGCCGGCTTTGGACGAGGTTCCAGAACCGGCCTTCATCCCTGTGTACACGGTCAGCAGGTAGAAGTTCTTGTCCGATTTATTGTTGTCAGCAATGGGCAGAACCCCCCACTGAAATGCAACATGCATAGATAAAGATATATTAAATGTTTCCACATACAATTTAAACAACTTTTAAGATAGGTGCGACAAAAAGCAGTTACTCAAGCAACTGATTTTGGAAATCCAGTTGCTTCAGTAACTGCTTTTTGGCGTATCTTATTACCTGGCCATGGATGTCTAAACTTCATCGACGTATTTCAGAATAGGTGATCTTTTATTGTAGTCCTAGAATGAAGGTTGTAGAATGTTTCTAAAACATGAACGCTCTAAGATGTTCACTTTTTTGTAAAGGTTTTCAATATATTCCGTCCTATTCTAGCATGGTATCAATCTTACAAATAGATCAATATGTCAAAGAATGTATAGACCTTAGAATCAGTAGACTAGCATGCCCGTAGCCATGGGGCCGGTCGGAACCCCACACACGATCAAAAGTCCGCTTTTTCACGCTAGAAGGTCCACTTTTTCATGTCAAGATTTTTTTCCAAAGGCATGACTGATTTGCATTTTTCACTGATAGTCTCCAGGGTCCAGATTTCAAAATTCCCCCGGACCTCCATTGCAAAGCCTCGCAAAGTATCGGACATGATGAAAATATGTTGGGGGAGTCGGCCTCAAAGACTTATTCCAAAAGTCTTGTGCATTTCAATAGAAATTCCATTAAACTTAGCCAGCGAATTTTGCCCATCAAAATGCAGGAATGGTCAATGTTTAATTTTTTTCCGGGGGAGCATGACCCCGGACCCCCCCCCCCCCCCCCCCCCCCCTAGACAGCTCACGCCCGCGCCTGTGGCGCTCGATGGTCCCACAAGTACTAAAATGACGCCCCCCCCCCCCTCAACCAAAATCCTGACTACGGGCATGACTAGGTGTGAACAATGCGATAAACTCAAAATGTTGATATATTTATGCACCTCTATGTTACTCCTTGAGAACAGAAGGGGGAAGACCTTATCAAAGTCGCGGCACTTTTGATTAAGTTAACTTGTATTAGGCTCAAATCAGTTGCTGTTAAGAAGATCTGACACGAATGTTCGCACCTTGATTCTGTCTCGTTTGTCTGCCTTAAAAAGGAAGAAGACGATGATTAAGTAGATGCCAAACATGACGATAACAGTGGAGAACACGGCGGCGTTGTCACTCAGGTTGGCAAATTTTGCAAACACTGTGCTGAAGTCGATGGAGTTGGGCGGCACCATGAAGTCAGAACCGAACGACGTCAGGTGAGTAGTAAGGCACTGAGTGTGGTCTACCGTGGTGTTCGGGCCCACCTAAAATGACATCCGATAACGGCTAAGGTCAAAATGTGAAAATGTCAACCTGAGAAATAACGAATGCCAATAATGGTTAAAAACGGTGGTATCATATCTCTGAAAACTTCGAGCAAACACTGATTGTATGTACATTATGTGCATTTGGTAACTAAAGACCGTTTTAATTGGTACCAATTCTTTATTGTAATGACAAAATTCTCATATTGCGGTCATTTTCCGGGCTGTTTTCTGTTTCACTTTCAAAGATTTTTTTTGGGCGTGACCCCGCCAGGCTACCGTTCTTTTGGGGGTACGATATATCCTCTGGATTTTTGTGACTCGTTAAAATGAACTTGGGACCCGGTAACAAATAGACGCGTTGTCGATATACTGTAAATGCATTTAACGCGGGGATTTAATTTCGCTGTAGCGGGAAAATGGACTTTTCGCGGTGGATTGAATTTCGCGGTAGCACCATGCACTGTAGTCTCTTACAGTTATGGAAAAATGTTCGCGGTGGTTTTAAATTCGCGGTGAACCGGCCACCGCGAAAACCGCGTACATTAATCCACCGCGGAAGTTTCTGCATTTACAGTATATCCTAATCTTGTTAACAGAAATAACCCTCCTACTATGCGGCAGTCAACCGGTCAAATTTGTGGGGTCAAAGCTTGGTCGGCACTACACCCCCTTCGGGCAAAAGTGCATTTTGTGACCGTAGCATTGTAAATAATCGAATAGGAAGTTCACTACTAACCGTACATCCCGATGGATCCCACTGACCCTCCCCTGTCTTATCCCACCAAACACACTGCGGAGTCAGTATAGCCAGGCTGTATGATTCGTCGTCGGGCGCATTGTTGATCTTGGATTTAACCTCGGCGTACGACACACCTGGAACTCTTCTGCATACTTTATGGCCTAATAAGAGCAGAAAGTTGAAATATTTTAGCAGTGTAAATTACTACTTATCTACAAACTTTTATACTTATATATGATTATAAGGATGTTCCAGACAAGGTGATAACGTGGGTTATCACATGGAATCCTAGAATCCTATTAGTACATGTATCATTAAGGGCATTCATGGGATAATTCGAGTGCGATGAGTGGGCCGCGCGCGCTGTCAATGAATTGAATATCAGAGTCCAACGTTACAATTAATTTTGGTACAATTATTTGCTCAAGGACACCAAATGATGGCACTTTTGTATTGTAACGTCTGTACTCGGGTGGGTAGGACATAAAATAGAAAACGGTGTATTCTCCACATACGAACATTGAATACGAACATTGGAATTGAATGAAGTTCATGATTTTTGTTTTGGCGGGTGATCCAATCCGCGGTCGTGCTAGTACCCCTTTCACATTATCCACGATCTTCGGGCGTATCGATGGAATATCAGCCACATTTAAGATCGACAGAGGGTTGCGCGTATTTGCCTCCTGAAATCCGTCCCTGTCACAAAGAAGCCATACTTTGTACCTTGTACACTTATTGTGCAATTATTATTATTATAAGCGAGGCTCGGGCGATTGCCGCAGAATCGTTGTCCGATCAATTTTCTCCAAATGTGACAGGGGTGTAATACCTATGATACGGAATGCATCGCATTGCATTTTATGTTTAACATACCTAATTCCTTCACTCCAATGTAGTAGGTTCCGTTGACTTCCGGAAACACCCAGGGAAACATAGCCGTGACGTCACGACCGGATAGTTCAGGGATGCTGACGTCACAAGCTCTCTCCAGAGGTGGTATGGTGGCGGTGAAGTTGTGGTTATCTGGTGTTGGTGGCTCGTTGTACTGCATGTATACCTGGTATGCTGGTGAGGTTCGACACTTTAAAGTCAAAGACGGCTTATTGCCTGTATAATGGAATTGCCTTAGTTCAATAAGAACCGCGTGCGCCTAGGCCTAAAGTAATTCGTCACCGTTTCTGCAACAGCCAGTGCCTTTAATAGACTTGCAAACGCTCATAAGTATGTGGAGAATGTACATATCCTTACGTTTGAGTGATAATCAAACTAAGTTTTATCAATGATAGCATATCTATTGTAAGATTCAGCTGACTCATAATGGGATAGTTGGGGTTAAGATAATATCGGTCAAAACGATACGTTATATTACAGGAAACGTGTTAGCATGGAGGCTGATACCAATCTCAGTATACATAGACTCACTCCAAGATACACGCTACGGCTGGAGAGTTTCGAGGCAGGTGATAAAATAACAAGACCATAACTCACGGTCATAAATTCCACTTTCAAACTTCACGTTAGAATCAACATATCAATCACGCCCCTAAAGCCAAATCAATGAACACTACGAATTAATTGCTAATAGCTGTGGTTCTTTCGTCCCTTAATTCTCTAGTAGAAGACCGCAACAACACACTCCAGGGATCCGGAGATTTTGAGATGTTTGGGAGATGTTGAGACGTAAGCAAAGTAATTAGATACCGGTTGTGTAAAATGAATGCTCCTATATTCTATATTCTACCAACCTAATGAATAACATATCGATTATAACAGTCTTCCTGAATCAGCCCGCATCCATCTTCGGAAGTAAGTTTTATAGGTTGTGTTATCGAAAGCTCGTAAAGAGGGTTTGGGTACGTACCAACGACGTGAGGGGGAGGGATGAGCATGACCAGTACGGGTGTGGGTGTGGTCTCATTGTCCACCTCCATCTTGTGATACGTCAGTCCGTTATCAGCGACCGTAGTCTCGTTCATAAAGGTAACATTAGGAAATCCTGGCTTGTCGTAGTTTTGGATGTAAAACTGGAAAAGTAAGTATAAATACTTCTGTATTGAAAAAGTTTAAACTTTGTTCCAACACAAAGAAGGGACTCACCATAAATTTCCGGTCGAGCACTCCGATCTTCTTCAGATGAAATGATTCGCTGCACTAATCCGGAAGTCGTCGGATGACGTCAGGTAGCAGCGAATCATAAATGGCGGGAAGGCAAAACCTGCCACCATCACGGTTCAACGAGGGTTGATGTGCTCTAATGTAGATAGCCTCCTTGACGCCTCTCACGAACCAATCCTGTTCAGTGTCCAAGATGCGAACTTGGTCCAGAGACACGGAGTGGCCGGGAGATTCAGTATGTATATGCTGTGATACCTCTGAGGATGTTGAGCTGCGACGTCAGTTGATGTCTGAAATGTCTAATCGTTTCCAAATCTTACCCAGATGACCGAGTACACAGGGATGAAGACCGGTTCTGGAACCTCGTCTAAAGCCGGCATCATCCTCCATGGAGCTGATGGAGACACTGGATCCAGACCGTTGGCCGCATCCAAGAATCAGTAACTGTTACCTTGCGCATGCAATACTCTAATCATTTGATAACTCGGGTAAACATCAATCCAAGCAAAATAATTGCCGGTACACTGTTTTGGGGCTTCCAGTTGAATGTATACTTGAGGGCAGAAAAGTGCCTAAAACTGGTGGAACGTGATGGATTTTGGGCAGAAGTGTAGCAATGTGGAGATAAACCCTACCCCTTATCTAACCTTAACCTATACTAAACTAGAAAGGCCGACATTTGCTTGAGAGCAAATACAGCATATTTCAGCCATCTCCCTCATGAAACAATAGGCCTTGAGGTCGTTGACCCCTTTGGCCATTGGAAAATGACCAAAAAAATCCCAAATATATCCTTTTAAAGTGTTCCGTGCCAAAAATTATACATGGGTTATTTGAATAGATATCTAGAGCACCCCTTTACCAATTTACGGGTCATTAGGTTGTAAATCGAGGGAACAGGAGCCAAAAATGTCCAAATTTTGTCCAAAAATGGCCATAAAATCGCAAAATTAAGTATTTTGTTGTACCGTATGGGAAAACTTTTATTGAATTTATGTGCATATAATTGAAGGGCACTTTCATACCAAATTTCAGATCATTTGGTTGTAAAACGAGGCTACAGGAGCCAAAAATGTCCTTTTTTTGTAAAAAAAATGGCCAAAAATCGCAAAATTAAGCATTTTGTTGTACCGTATGGGAAAACTGTTATTGAATCTAGGTGAGCGTATGATCAAGGCACCTCTGTACCAAATTTCATGTCATTCGGCTGTAATACCAGGGTACAGGAGCCCGAAATATACATAAAAAATGACAAAAACCTCAATAAAATCATTTTAAAGGCAGATATGAAAAAAATGAAAAAAAAAAACACCTGAGGGTATTGGCTTACTCTACCATTGTGCCAAATTTCAAGTCATTCGGTTAAAAAATGGCGGAGTTGATTTGGTTTGAAGATTTGACAGGAGAAAGAAAGAAAGAAACATTACGAATACTAGAAAGGCCGACATTTGCTTGGGAGCAAATACAGCATATTGCAATCCATCTTCATATGCATGCCAATCCCAAATTTAACAATTTTTGATTGATGTACACCATAGGTGTGAATAGAGCCCTGTGGCTTCACATAACGTAGGTACCTTCATACCAAATTTCAGACCATTTGGTTTTCATACGTACAGGAGCCAAAACTTAACATTTTTAGTCCGTAAATGGCAAAAAATCCCAAAATTCAACAATTTAAAGTATTGTATGCCCAAAGTGAAAATGAAGTACTGTGGGCACTTGCCAGACACACTTTCATGCCGAATTTCAGGTCATTAGGTTTTCATACAAGGGTATAGGAGCCAAAAGTATACATTTTTTGTCAAAAATAGCCAAAAAACCAAAATAACTCATTTTTAAAGGGATCTATAAAGAAAGTGTTGATTGGACCCTGTGCTCATATGTCCAATGCACCTATGTACCAAATTTCAGGTCATTAGGTTTTCATATAAGGGTAAAGGAGCCAAAAATATACATTTTTTGTCAAAAATGGCCGAAAACCCCAAAATAACTCATTTTTGAAGTGATCTATGAAGAAAGTGTTGATGGAGCCCTGTGCTCATATATCCAATGCACCTATATACCAAATTTCAGTTCATTTAGCCTACATACAAGGGCATAGGAGCCAAAAATAGACATTTTTAGTCAAAAATGGCCAAAACCCTAAAATAACTCATTTTTAAAGTGATCTATGAAGAAAGTGTTGATGGTTTTCTGTGCTGATATGTCCAATGCACCTCTGTACCAAATTTCAGGTCATTATGGTTTAATACCAGGGCACAGGGGCCCAAAATATATATATTTTGTCTAAAAATGACCAAAAACCCTAAATATCAAAATTTCTAAGGCCTCTATCAAAAAAGTGAAAAAAACACCTGGGGGTATTTGCTATCCCTACCTCCATGCCAAATTTCAGCTCATTTGCCCCAAAAGTGAAAAAGTTGAATCGACTTGAAGATTTTGACAGGAGGAGAAGAAACAAAGGAAAAGCAATATATTGCAATCCCATACTATGTATGGATTGCAATATAACAATATATTTCACCATACCTATGGTATGGCTGAAATATAATAAGAACCTTAAGTCTAACCCAGCCATAACCATTACCGCCGTAACCCTAACCCTAACCCTAACCCAAGCCACGTAAGGCGCAATAACTTATCTGGCAATTATTTGGCGACGCAGTTATTTGGCGTGGCACCGGTGACAAACTTACCTCCAACGGTTGTGCAGTGTCCTCTACTGGGAGGCGATTTCCAGTCTCATCATAAAAGTCCAGTGAGAGGACGGATGACCGAGGTTCTGTGGCTGGGTCCCAAGTCATTGGATTGCGAGGGAATGCCACGAACTACGAGAGGAGTAGGAAGGATATGTATGATTCAGTACTTTGGCCATTGCTTTAGTTAGCATGTGGTGCTCGTGGTCTAACGAAATAACACGAAAACTATGAATGGGTTTTAGTTAACTTTATACATATCTTAACGTTTGGAGCCGCATTGTGAAAACTGATTAGCTATGTTAACACGTATGTTTGGGACAGGATCTGTAAAGAGCGACACCTATGTTGCAGTATGACATGAGCTAGTCAGAACTCTGCTGATGGAGATGAAACACCTGGCCGTGTACATAGAATCTTGTTGCAACTATTTATGCCATCATGGATTGTAGTCAAGCTTGATGCATGATTACTCCTCATTATTCTAATTTGTTGTTGTCAATAGCTTATTACGCATGCTTTTGATCAATAGCTATTGACAAAGCACCCAAAGAGAGGAACAGTTTTTCGAAAGATGCAACATGGTGCAAAAAGTCTATTATAGTTCCCGATGATGAAACATTGCTTTTGCTGGTGGCTCTCTTCTGTCTTAATCGAATTGCATGAATTATGTTTATTTCTTTTCTTGGTGACGTCTAAGGGGCGAGTCTTATGGTATCGTATTGTGTACGAGTAGCTTGACAAAATGCAAATTACCGTGAGGAAACATCCTACATTTTTTGTAAAAACGTTGCCTTTCTGGTTTGATCTGGTTTTGTCTGTTTTTCCCTCAAGAACATATTAAAAGCGCCAGTAGGCGATTATTCCCCAATGGTGGAACTAAGTAAGCAAACAAACTCTTACCTTTGAATTTACAATGCTCTCGTTACTTCCAATCCCAAATACTGCATAAGAATCAGGCAAGGTAACAAAGCCTTCTGACCGCTCCGTGGCAAATTCGCCTTGCTGAATGTTTTCAGTCTTATGCTTTTGGTACAGGACCGTTCCCATCGGCAAATCGAAGACCACTGGGGGCGAATCGGATAGGCTGCTGCGCAGAACTAAACTGGCCAGCATGTCGGTGACTTCTTCAAAGTGGCCCACCACCGTACGTAACTGAATGAAAAGAGTAGGGGTTCTAATTATGAAAGATATTCTAAATAACATAAGATTTTATCTATGTAAGAAAATAGTGTAGTAATATAGCGAATAAACATGAAAAATACATTGTTAGAACCAGAATTAGCTATTTTTGCCAAAAATGCCTGTCAACAAACGGTTGCCGGAACACGAAAAAATGAAAAATTTGTGAAATTTCGTAAGAATTTTTGCAAAAAAAATATTTTAGGCAACTCACCAACTCATGAGCATAAGCCGTTCTGGCGTTATACTACATCAAAGTTGGCGCAGTCCTTAAAAGCCCCCACCCCCCAACCCCGTCTGAATAGGGTTATAGAAATTACTGAATATATATAACAGTTTGTTGTTTAATTGGCGATAGATCTTCTACCAATCATAATATCATTTTAGGCAGGTTAGTCTGTCGGGACCAATGAGTACTAACAAGTTCTAAATGAAACAAATTTACCTTGCTTGGCCAGCTGATGGCAGAAGAAGTCCCAGAAATTCCCTCTTCGTTCATTATATTACTAAGAACTGCTCCTATTCCGTTGTGTATACCTATGTGCAAATTGTAAAATGTTATCGAAAGAAGTTTTGAGTGGTACAACGTTACCAACATTAACTGCTCAATTTGTGACATCAGACATGCACAGGATTTGACTGGCAACGGATTGTAGGAGACTACTGAAAAAAACATACCTTCAGAAATTTGATAAACCTGCTCTCCATCAATTTGATCTCCTGCCAGCACCGCCAGATTGAGACTGGTGGCGTATTGGTGTAGAGATTCCACAGCTAAAAACTATGGAAACAAATAGCCATCTTACACATGATACTTCTAATATTCTAATGAGCAAACTATAGTCTGGATGCTTGCACCCTTTGTATGAAATGCCATACATTTCCTCTAAAAATCGGAAAAATACCTAGTTATTGTTCACCAAGTTCCTTAAAGAAAAATCCCTCTAGCAGTATCATACCTAGTTGTATAATGGTAATTATGCAAATCAGCGTTTGTTTTGTTTTGTTGTTTGAGCCTTTGTTTATTCATTGCATGAAATGACTTTTCAAACATGGCATATGTAAGGAGAATCGATATATAAAACCATGTACATAAAGTCCAGATTTGCAAGGCATAATAAACGTTATGCAAAAGAGGACCTTATTTGCTAGATTGTTGAGAAACAAATATGATAGATCAGTCGCAAAGTTTTAAGTCATTTGGCGAAGGTATGGGGTCTTGGAACTTTTGTTTACCCATTCAATGGCTATGAGAGACATGCATTCATGCATACAGCTCTGTCCAGTTAGCCGATGACAACTACAAAGGCCCGGTGATGGTAACAGTACAAAAAGTTAGAATTAAACAGAAAGTACTGTATTTCTGAGTACCTGTGACTCAACGTAAACAAACTCCCCAGTGCCGAGCAGTTTGACCATCCCGTCCGTTCCTTGTTGAAGTGAGGACGCGTCACTCAGGTCATTTGCCCGATCACTTAGCTTGTCAATCAGGTTGGACCTCACATATAGCTGCAGCTGTGTGTGGATGGCAAATCTCGATAAGCGATTTTCTGAGTGCAGTGTCATAAAATCTCCCTTTTACATAATCTTAGCAAAACACAAACAATAAATCATTTGATATCAATAAGCTGAAATAGATAGAATTAGGCTGTTCTTTACATACATTGAAAGCAACACGGGTCAAATATTTAGAAAATCACACAAAGGACGAAGAAACGTACCAACAACTGACGAAACACTACCCATTACAATACAATACAAATTGCAAAACAAGATAGCCGATTCACGTCAGAAAAACATGTCGGCGCCATTTGTCCCGAAGGTAGAACAGAATAGAAATCTTTTAAGACATTTTACAACACCATGTTATGCTGGATTTGTCTCTCTATTTTAGGCTTGCTGAAGCAAAACCTGTATTAGATTAGTAGGATTGCATGGGTGCCGCCATTTTGTTTCCCATGATGCTAAGGTAGTCACAGGTGTATGAGGACAAGTGGTAATTCAATTTTAGAGGTTTGCGATTTGAAAAGGAAATGTAGCCAATGTATGAGAGTAATGTTTTGGTTTTATCGGGTATAATCCACGACATGAGGATATCAGGAATAATCAAAGTCAAATAAGGTATATCATACAATTTATTACATTGAGGATCTAACATTAATAAACACACATTTTTAGAATTTTTAGATGTATATGTATGAAGAACGGATACCTTATCTTCACCTGAGCCAGGCGTCCCCGGGGGCAGCATGTTATTTATTTCATCGATGGTAGTGGCACTGGACCAGTCTTGAGAAAATACGTAACCGGGATTTAACGGACGCACTGTCGGGCTTGGGTGGTGAATAGAACTGTTCAGAGCCTCATCCAATAGGTCTCCATTACCCTGGTCCCTCAACGTCTGGGCGGGGTCTAAATCCTGAGGAAAATGTCAACGAATATTGATGATAACAACAAAACGTTGAGATGTTCGGAAGAGATAATGAAAACACGACCTTCAGCATACTCTCTCCAATTCTAGTTGAAAACTGATTCTAAGGCTACGGTTCAAATTTGAAAAGGGAGTCCCGTCGGACAGATCACGAGCTGTTTTTTTGCACTTTCGAACGTGAACGAACTATTTTACTTTATTCTTCATTTTTCTTCTTGGTAGTCCTTCGACATCGAAGGTGACTCATCATCCAAGTCCAATTTTTTTATTGCAGACACTAAGTGATAGTACAACACTTGATGTATTTCCTAACATCACTGTACATTTACTTGCAATAAGTGCAATACACTTGCCCCTTAGTAGCAAACTTGCACATTTGTATAACAGTACGTCGGGGTAAAAAGTCTGAATTCCTCGCATACACCCTATCCTACCGCAGCATCTACTCTTGACATTATCTTTCAAAGAAGAGGCTCAGTTACTATCAATTTTCTTCCAACGGTGACTTAATAATTGTAGAGTACGTTCCTCCAAAGTTTCGATGTCTAACAGCACATCTTGGTCACGGAGAATGGCCTAGTCTCGATCTCGCGAGAGAACACGAGATTAGAGCAGGTTCGCGTAGATCATCTGCCAAGAGGCTGAGATATTCATTTCGTAACAATATAGTAACCGCGACTTACCGGTGACAGGAGTTGTTCCAAAAGATCCACGATGCCCACGGCTAACGTTGCAGCAGCAGCCGCGTCCCCTTGATCTATGGTCACCTCGGCTTCGTAAGCCCAGGACAGGGCATCTTGCCACAGACCTACTGGAGGCTTGACAGAAGGCAAAACCTGCGTGCACAAAGGTATAATATGATATGATATATGTAATATATATATATATATATATATATATATATATATATATATATATATGTGTGTGTGTGTGTGTAAGAATATCTTACAACCTAACAGGTATGTCATTGATATGTCAAATTAGAGAATGCGATTTGGTAATATCGACGATTCTTTATACCTTTGTCACATTATGTACGATCTTCGGACGATCGCTGGAAGGTCGGCCAATTTTAACGTGTATGATCTGCAGGCGACTTGGTAACGAGCTCTGTGAACTCAGAGATCACCGGCGAACAAAAGAATATGTTTTGCTGCACCTCGACCATCGTACGACCTCTGAAAATCGCCGACGGTCCCGAAAAATCGCGAGATGATCGTGAGGACACCGGACGTCTTACTCACGAAAATGTCATTTAGAGCTCGCAGAAACGCCGTCCAATCGATTTTCGCGTAATGTGACAGGAGTATCAAAAACGGATCACTCACCGAAGCATTCACGCTGCATTCTGAGTAGAAGCCTTCGTCTCCACGGGCCTGAACTTTGATGGTGACTACAAAATTGTTATTGGCGTCACCGCTCTGTAAACGGTACGGTCCTGCTACGGAAGATTGTTGCTCCGAGAGTAAGTTGTATCCACTGAAGAAGCTGAAGTCTATGTTCTCTTCCGAAGTTACATCCGCCGGTACGTCATTTGTGATGGTGAATCCTGTACCAGCTGCAAAGCCTACAGGAAAAACTTCTGTTAACATTGATACTAGTTTTGTTGCTCTAAAAAGCCAAATACTGCAATGTTTCGAACATTTTCTGTGGAAATTTTGATTTCAAAATGCAATCTGTAATCTCCTTACAAATTTATGTACCAAAGAACAAATATCAATTCTCAGAAATTCGACAAAGCTTAAAGGAATTCACACGTATAGTACCAAGGGATATAGGAGTTTGCAAATTTGGGTAGGTTATATGATAATAACGTTAATGACCCGCCTGTTCCTTGGTGTATATGGTGTCATAACGCCTGGTCCTGTGCTATAACCACCTCACTCACCACCTAGCAAAGACCCAGCCGTTATGACACCATATACACAGAGGAACAGGCGGGTCATTTACTCTTAATTACTAACTACTTACACAGAATAACAATCGAAATGTTAAAAGTTTCTAAATGAAAGGTGACTGCGCAAGTCTTACCTGTTTTTGGTATAACGGAGCAGTTCACGCTAGACTTCGGGCCGGAAAGAATATGGTACTCCATAAAACTCCATTTTGAGCCATCCGACTTTGAAGCCTTCACACGAAACCTGTATTTCTTACTCGGCTCCAGCTTGTACTTTTGTACTTGAAGGTCGTTTCGGTTGATACCTGTAACGCAGTTGTTTGAGCTAATCAACATTGAACAACCACTGGTGATTCAACATGTCACCGACAGCTAAGGCCACAGCAAGCTAAGGCCACAGCAAGAAAATTTTATGGATGGCATCCCCAGAGACTACAAATTTATTGAGACAAAAACAAGGCGGGCAAATAAAATTCCTACATTTTCAAACTTTAAGATCATAAACCTTACAAAACAATGATTAAGGCGACAAAACATGATATCACAAGCAACACTCTTATTCCTGTATTCATCATCATAAGTTACCTGTCCTTGTAGTTGTGTATCCATCTCAAATAACTAGAAGTCTAGATGATGATTGTAGAAAGAGCTCGTCCTACATCATTGGCAGCTACTACACCGGATATTCATATGGGATGGAACATCTTAGACTGTAAACATTCAACTGTTCTTGAGCTTGTCTTAACAGTTGGATACTCATATGCATGATACACAGACTGTTTTCTAACTAGGACAAATTCAGTACAAGTAGCAACTATACTGGATATTCATATGTGATTGAACAGAGACTGTCAATTGAATAGAACAAATCCAGAAAAAAAAAACTTGTCATACTATCACGGGTAGCAACTATACTGGATATTTAGGTGTGATAAAACACAAACTGTCAATTAACTTGAACAAATCCAGAAAAAAACGTGTTGCAACTTTACTGGAGATTCATATACTGGAAATTGAACACCTTATAGCCTGTCTGCACATTCCGTAAAACACAAGCAATTGCAAGACGTTTACGCCATGTTGGTCAATTTGCGGCATGTTGATTTTCTTGGTTTTTATTTTCAAATCAGGCGAAAATTAATGCGCGCGCTGATGTCATCCATAAAATGGACTTGCTGTGACCTAATTATGAATACTAGAGTGATTCCATGCTTCATATACATGCATTGCTTTTTTTACACTGAGCCATTCAAATAAGTTCTATATATATATAGTTGCTTGAAGCAATGAACATTCAACAACCACTGGCCGGTCACTGAAAATGGCAGCGCTTAAATGCAGCTTGTTTGATGCGCATGCTTTATAGTACGCTACTGACTTGGAGCAAGAACTTGACTTGACCTGGAGCAAGAAAGCTGCCCATTTTCTAAATGTTCGTACACTTACTCCTAAAAGATATAGCTAAAAACCATAAATCTTTAGAAAAAAACACGATTGATACGATTGTGCATGTCAATTTCGGTTTTTTGGGTTGATCAATGCATATAATTTATGCGAACAGAGCCCTGATTTACACGATTAATGAAAAACACCACTAAGAAATCAACTATGTAAATCAGTTGGTCAAGTTAAAAAACTCTAGTTGTTTAAAGACCTTGTCTTTGCCGGCAGTTCCAATCACGAAAGCAGAATATATATAGCTACTTACGTGCCCTCTCACTGCACTTGGGACACGCTTGTGGCACTGCGGGGTTCGTTCACTGCGGCACTGTCTTGCTGTTTTTGCGATTTTGGATAATTTAGATATTGCGTAATACGTCAAAGTATGACTTTGAAGACAACAAAAAAAACAGAACGGAAGAAAATTCGTTCTTAATCTCTGAGATTCGTTGACTCATTTACGAACCCCGCAGTGCCGCACCGGTGCAGCAAGTAGTTTCATCAGGTTGTTAGAATATAGGGTATAGGAGAATTCTTTTTACACAACCAGCAGGTACTTACATTGCTTACGTTTCCATGTCTCTCAGACACCTTCTACAGCGGTGAGAATCAGAACTGCAATTAGAAGCTTTGAAGAAGGTGTCTGAGAGACATCGAAACGTAAGCAATGTAAGTACCTGCTGGTTGTGTAAAAAGAATTCTCCCATACCCTATATTCTACCAACCTGATGAAACTATTTTCGGAAATATTTTTAGCTACTGGAAGACGTTTAAGCCTGGCCTACCTGAACTTGTCATCTCAGCCAAGTTGGGAATCTCTGTAACATCTCCGGTTTCAATGTTCTCTTCATAGAGTCTCCAATGGTAGCTCCAAGATATCCTGGTTGTCGTTTGCCAACTATTGCTTCTACGCCTGCCATTGTTACGCCTGCCATTGTTCCACCAACCTGAACGCGAGGACGACGCGCGGACTTCAGTGCAGCCAGTTGTGCAGCTCACTTCCAACTTGAAGTCTTTCACCAATTTCAGAACTTCTCCACAATTTTCCCTGCAGCTGCAATTGCCAAATCAATCCGTTATCAATAAATTGATCAATCAGTAAAGTGAATTGATAAATGAATGAAAGGGTGCGTTGGTGGGTGAAAGACTATAAAGAATGTAGGTGAAAGAATATACCATTGGCTATCTTTATGATTGACATCTAGGGGCATCAATTAACACCGTAACTCGAACTATACCGTAAATTTGGGACGAACAGGAAATCTTTATTGACATGACAAAAGTTCTCCCAGGCCCGTTGGACACTGTCTAGCCCATCAGATACTGCCTTTTCCCTGATGAATCTGCTTGGAGATTTTTCTTCTATTTTGCTTTTGGACAGACAAGAACAATGTAGCACTGCACTCTAGTTAGTAACTTATACTAACAGTGCCACATACGGAATACTGACAGAAGGCTCGGGGATTAATGAGTACCTTATTGAAAAGGTTGGCAGCGAGCCGCCGTCAATGATATGCAGTTCCTGTGCGAAGTCCGTCGAGGCCCCTCCAACAGTTGCGTTCACTTTGATGACGTAGGTTGCTGCTGGATCCATCGTTGATTGGTTGAGCCGAATGGCGCTTCCTGCCCCAGAGAGTTCCTTAAAATCGACGTCACCACATGCGTCCGTGTACACGTTATTACCGCTGCTGTCTACCGAAGAGGGAGCGTACCGAGCGACAGGAGCAGGAGTTGAGTTGGAGGCATTCCGGCGGCAATGCCAGGAGTATCTCAATTGCCCCTGGTAACAGCTGTGGTACGGCTCGACGGTAGCTTCGAAGAGTACTGCTTCATCGGCCGTTCCCACGATCCTGAGATAGTCCCCATTGATTGTAACCGTACCAGGGCCCGGACCTGAGGTACGAAGGAACGAAGACAACATGTCACAAGTCTTGAATGAATCAATTTGGCGTATCATATCACCCGACTTGTCCCCATATTTACCCAGTAAATAAAGTTAAATGTCCAGGAGATGAATGTAAAACCCTAAAAAGATGTTGCTTGGGTCTAGATAACATACATTCACTTTAGTCAATATTGCCAATTATAAAATCGTAATTGATATCAGTTCTACAGCTTAGGCTACATGGCTAAATAGTCTTATATGAGAATAACACTCTGCAACACGGACACATCTGTAATTCAGGTGTGTAGCAGCGCATCAGTCTAGTTTTTCCTGATTTCAACCAGGACAGACTGAGTCTCTATATAGAAAATCTACTGCAATGTAACCATTACCATTACACCGGGGTGTTTTCTTCCATAATGTAAGCATATACATAGTAGTGACGTAGCTATTGCTATCAGTGGTAGTGATATAAGGGGACTGATGCTGGCGTTTTTTTGGGGGGGAGGGGGTGTAGTGCTCTCGTAGTGTATAGACCCGTTGTGATACAATCTATCACTCAGAGTGTATTGAATATGGGTCTTTTTCCGGCTACTATTGCACAGAGCACTGGACGTTGCTATATACAAAAGAGGCATGTGTCATCTTAAATCCATCATCAGTACGAAATGAAGGTAAGAAACTATACATGAGAATTACAGACATGTACTGTGGACACTTACATGGGGTTGTTGTCGGAGCTTGAGTTGAAGTTGCTGTTGGGGACTGAGTCCTGGATTCTGCAATATCTGCCCCTTTCAGCAGAAACAAGATGGCTGACAAGATCACGGTCTTCATTCTTCTTCGGTCCTGTAATTACGAGGACTTTTATTTTCTGTAGCCATCATGGGATGATGCCTCATATTTACGAATTATTTACGATCAGACCCTATTACAGCTAGGATAGGGTCCGGATATGGATACGGCGGCTATTTTGGCTGATCTGGGGACATGCAGCAATCGAAGCTGTATTTGGTTTGGGCCACATCTCCAAACCGGGGCCCGGCCGGGCAGCTTTCGGGAGCGAAAAGAATATCAAAATAAGATTCATGTACATGATTTGTGTATATTTCTAGGTATACATTTCAACTTTTCGTTTCTTAAAACATCCTGACCGGGCCCTGGTTTGGAAATGTGGCCTAAGCCTTTGTGAAGCTGTCAGTTTCTAGTTGCAAATCTGTATTACAGCACATGTAGGCCATCTTCAATTGTGACTTTTTCTCCCTGCAACTTCAAATACTGCTGAACGTGTGCCTGTCTGTAGAAAATACAATTTCGGATATTTGAAGTCGATTTCGGCAGCTTTTTTGGGTGTATTTACATCTTTAAGTTAATAACACTCTAATGTGAGAAAATGTACCCGAAAAATTTATCACTGGCGTTTTTTCGTTTTTGTTTAAGGTAGCAGAACACAGTTTTTTGCCTATGTGGATTTACATGGTTAAGGACCCCAAAGTGGTTCGACGACTCAAAAAAGTATACCAGGGTGCAAAAATAATTAACAAGAATTTAATATGTTGGAGTTCAGGGTAGAATCTAGAAATATGTGAAAATGAGGTTAAGTTTGTCTGCTCGTTTCCCCAGAAAGAACACTTTGAAATTACCCCCGCGGAGGTCACCATACTGCAGCCGACACACGGAAGTAGCAGGAACCGGATTCGCGCGCGAAATTCTACCCAGCCAAACAGACATCGTAACCCAACTCATACAGCCTCAAAACTTACGTATTCCTTTACTATCCACCACAGTTTCCGACTCGCTGACGTGCACATGTCTATAGCTTTGCAAGAACTGCGACGACCTATTTTGTGCCCGACCTACTTCGCCCATAAATACTGTGTTATGCGACCTTAAGTTGCTTTTAAACGGACAAGGGCAATGTGGCACTGCACTCAAGATGGTAACTGTGTTCAGGGCACGGTATTGGAAACTGAGCCGCAATCCTCTCTTTCCACCGCCTATTATCTACCCAACAAACAAACGAACAAACCGACGTCAAGTAGCCATTTTTACACATGGTTGGAGTGAGAAAAGTCGTGTTAAGTCCCAGGTCACAAGATCGGTGGCATCAAACCCTGACGTTACTCCACACAAATAGTATTGTCAAAATGTCTTCCACCACAGTTGATTAAAAAATCTTGAATATACTGCTAGTTTTATGAAAAAATGAATAATGTGGAAAGGTAGACTTCAAAAGCATTGTGAAAACCAGTCTAATAAATTAAAAAAGTGTATAGAATCAACATTGAAACAGGCACGTGTTCTTTGTACCGAAAATGTGCACACAGAATCTGTATCATCATGGAAATCCGCAGTTCTAATGCCACCGAAAAAGAAAGCATCATTTTTTTTTCATTATATACGGCACTTGCAGCATTTTCGAATGGAGTGTCACTTCCTTAAATTGTAGGTAACAACATTTTTAAATCCGTTTAACAGTACAACAGAAGCAAAATATTGCCTATATTTGAAGAATCATTGGTAAGTTATAGATGATAGAAAATAAATATAACCACACCTTTTTGTAAAGTTCACCAACTTGCCTCCACCCTTCCTGACATTAAGCAGTCCGATGAGTGAAACCAGATGGTGAGTAGGTGTGATTTTTATATACGGCGTATATATCGTGAGGGGTGTGTCCTATTACACACAACCCACATTTGTCATCTTTGGCTTATGGTGAAGAACATTTCATCAAGAACAAAGAAAGAAATTCGCCGCGTGATGGGGCTTCGCGGTCTAGTGGCATTGAGTGATGACTTCCTCAATTCGGTACACTAATAGTACAGCAATCGGTAAGTGTCAGTAATTGGCGATTCTTCGGCAGCTGGACATCACCGGAAGAAGAAGAAGAAGTGTTTTCTATCAATCTTGAGTCACATCACTGAGAAAACAATCTGAATTGCATCTATTTGTTTGAACCTTTATTTATTCATGAGAAGCTCAAATCGCTATCGGCCTGTCGGTCGCTTTTCATTGAGGTCATGAGGGAGGTAAGGGTTAGATAAAAGCATAAGAGGTACAGATTACATTGAGTCCAAATAAATCTATCC
Organism: Branchiostoma floridae x Branchiostoma belcheri; assembly: GCA_019207045.1. Classification (NCBI taxonomy): domain Eukaryota; kingdom Metazoa; phylum Chordata; class Leptocardii; order Amphioxiformes; family Branchiostomatidae; genus Branchiostoma; species Branchiostoma floridae x Branchiostoma belcheri. The sequence goes on from CM033023.1 coordinate 33,345,673, forward strand.
ACATATATCACTACACATACATGGTACAAAATTAGTAGAGCAAACGATCAGCGTTCATAGTCCATGTCCGTTCCTTTTGGTCATTTCTTTTACTTCAGGAGTCTCTTAAAGCAGGTCAGATTTGGAGCCGTACGTGTGTCTGGCGGTAGGTTGTTCCAGACACTGGGTCCACAGTAGGCTATCGATCTTCTGAAAGTCTCTCGTTTAGATGTGTATATATCTATGTGTTGATGAAATGGGATAAACAGACAGTGATGACTCCTACACATTCAATATGCAACTAGTGCTGGGTGTGTGCCATTCTTAATTGCGTACAGTATACAGTGGAAGCCGCGTAGCACAGTGGTATTGTGTTCGCCTCGTGACCGAGAGGTCGCGGGATCGAATCTGCCTGCCGTGCTGCCGGCCTTGGGAAAGGCACTTTACACGACTTTCCTCACTTTACTCAAGTGAAATGAGTCGTCCCTCGGATAGGACGTTAAATGGAGGTCCCGTGTCTGGGGAGAGCCACACCCAGACACGTTAAAAAACCCGCCACATGTGCGATGGTGCGGTGTAAGTGGTCCAAAACCTACAGTTCCTTGGCCGCACCTGGGGCAATTACTGTCGTATTGAGGTCACCTGAGTGGCGCCTAATGGCAGCTCGCTCCAAACACTTGCGACAGTCGTATTGAGGTTACCTGAGTGGCGCCGAATGGCAGCTCGCTCCAGACCCTTGCGATTTAGCCCCGCCTATTGTAAGATCCTCGCAATTCAGCCCCTGGCTGCAAAGAGTGAGTAGTCGGCCCACCCAATAACAATAACAATAACAAAAAAAGACGCTTAATTGCACGGCATATTTGCCAGTGAATTTCGTGCGATTATCCAGCTGGTGCACCGCACTGGTTTGGGATTTTGGGATTCCGTGCAGTTAACAGAAGTGTTCGTTGATCCGTTGTGCAAATAACTGGCTTCTGCTGTACAAAAGAACAAAACTACAAAAGCTTCTTGTGTCGCCGCACTGTTTGTGTGTTCACCGCATGTTGAGCACAACGCGAGGAAAACATACCAAGCAACCTGAGTCAGTCTTTCCTGTTAGAGCTGTTAGAGTCACTCTTCATTTTCGGTTTGAGAAAAATAAAATAACGCCCCAAATCCCAGACGTAGAATCTGATCCCAATCAAATGCAACACAAAATATCAATGAAAGCAGACGAATACCATGCTTTGTCACTGTACGAGTCGTATAGCATCGAAAAATGCAATATCGATGAAAGCAGATTACTACCATTCGTTGTCATTGCAAGAATCGTATAGCATAAAAAAATCCTAATTTCAACATTAAGTTTTACCATAGCACTGTCCAAACATCACATGATGCAATCGTAAGGCCTACCTTTCAAAACCGATGATATGTAAGTCTTAAGTAAAAAATGATGATGAATATGCTGCACTCATCAACGACAGGCTGCAAAGATAGAACCATCCGGTCTTTTATCATTTGAATACAATGCAAATTAGCTGCATTTGTATTGTCCACTTTCAACACAGGCCAATTTAAATTGCGTGACAAACGAGGAACTGGAACAAGGTGCACTCTTCTTGTCAAAATTGCTTTATTGTGTAAGTGCGTGTTATGAAATGTTTCCTTATGTAACCATGTACTTACAACAGCAAGTACTTTGTCTGGAACTGTCAGACATGGTCCCAAATTGACCTCGTTTAAGAGACTCCGGAAGTAATTATAGCAAAGAAAAAACGAACGTTCGAACGGACGTCGACACGGACCACAAACTGACTGTGCTATATGTTTTGTACAATGTATATGTAATACTATATGTTGATAGATTCATTACGACTAAAACGATGTAATCTGTATCTCTATTTTTTCTTATCTGACCCTTACCTTTTCCCTTATGATCTCAATGCAAAACGACCTGCAGGTCGATTTGAGCTTTCTCATGAATAACTGAAGGTTCCAACAACACGAAATCGCAGTGTTCCTTCTTTAAACATTAGACCAAAGACACTGAGACTTGATTATGTGAAATAACAATATCAATGTGTAGTTTCATGCAGGTATAGTTGAGGGGCCCTTTGTTTGGCTGCGATCGTGCAGTTAATGCGTAAAATCCCAATAGCGTTTGGAGTGAATGTATTTGGTATGTTTGGTATGTACTAGGTAGGTGTTGTGGGCCTGACGGTCAAAGTCGATGTTTGGTCTTCTGGCGGCCGACGTCGATACTGCAGCAGGACTTCCGGTTTTTGCATCCCCCTTGTAGCTGGAACTGTAACACCGCCTTTGATTAAATATTTCAAGGAGAATAAATGAACAAATAATTTCTATGATGTACCCAACGACATGCAAAATGACCTTATTTGCATAATATTTGCATATTTGATTAAAAATTGAATAACTACAGTGGTATAGAACTTTAGGTCTATCGTCTGTATGTCTATTGTCCGTACTGTATGCAGTTTATGGCCGGGGGCACATTTTTCTTAAATGATCTTCTGTTGCTTGTTCCTGTTGATGTATAAAGAGAAAATTCACAAAAAGGAGAGTGTTTGAGCCCCACGACTTTTAAAACAGAATAGATTATCAAAATATGGACAACTCTCGTTTTCGCTTCTGCAAGAATGACCCAGTCGATCTACTAATAGTTGAAAAATTAAGATCGCCTTCGGAGACATGCTCAGAAATTAATTTGAAACTGCTCCCCTTTGAAGTGTTCAAGCAAATTGCCTTCAATTACATGTTAAATATTTTATGTTACAATTGTGTGGTTATTCTGCCAAGTTGCGCTCGCATTTTATCGGATATGGTTAGCTCACTAGATGGGGCAAAATTGTTAACCTAAGTCGCAATCATAAATGATGAAACAGTTGTCAAGTATCACAGCGATCCTACCCCCCACCCGAAACGCAAGTGCCCTCCCCCCTAAGAATATTGACGGAGGGGTCTAAAGAGCAGTTGGGTACTACATATTAGGCGCTCTACCTGGTAATATATTGCACTTGTGAGTAGTAACATACATGGTATGTTAACTGGTACCTTTATGGCGCTTTATTACCGGTAGATGTCATACCTCTTCCGTTGAAATGAAAAAGGCACTCTTTTGAAGCTGAGGTGGCATGAAGAAAACAGTGCTATCGCGAACGTCTAACGCAACACCATCTACGGTACGGAATAAGCTTTATTGTTATATTTTCAATTTGTCACAGTATCTTCTTTCTTGCGCTGGACACATTTCCAAAGCACTAACAAAAACACAAGTGGATAATAGTTTCTCGTTATAGTTTAAGTTGACACGCAAGTTGATATACCTGTCCCTAAATGATACAAAACACTGGTAAAGTACCAGTCTTAATAAACACACACTCAGGTAAACACACCGGTTTCTAAATACTAAAATATAATCATATTGCAGGTCTGTTTTTATTTTGGTAAATGTCAGAGATCCTGATGACGATTCCGATTTAGATTCCGATCTTGACCTTAACCAAAAGATTCTGCCAGATTCCAATGTCTACCATGCGTGTCTAAAATGCGTTTAATCATTATAAGGCTAGCAAAATCGAGAGGCAGCAATCTCAATGTAGATGTCGGAGGCAACGAAAAATGCATAAAGGCCATGTTGACTTGATCCGGTCGCAAACCAATTATCGTTCGTTTAAAAAAGAAAAGAGTTTCGACCATATAGTGCAAATCGCACAAAGCTGCTGCAAGATGAGTTATAATATGCTGTTATTTATAGCATGGAACGACAGGAGTGACACTGCATTGTACTTTATTCCTTTATTCATACTCATATGCAGATAAATGCACATATATTTCTTAGTGGCATATCTGTTGAGACAGTTTTAACGTCAACATATTTGTGATCTGTTCTACTTCATATGCTGTTTATTGCATTGTATGTAGATTGCACATGTGGCTCCAAGAGCAGTTGATCATAAGTTACTGAACGTCTGTGGTGCCGTCTGTCCCTGTCTGTGGATGGTTACAAACCTCCGATGTAAATAGTTCCATTAATTCCTCTAGCAAAAAAAGACTGGCTCTGTGTCTGGGATTCACTGATATCGGGGTCATTTGTCCTATCTACATAACATGACGTCACAGAACAGTGGATTTTCCATTGCTTAACAAAGACTTAATCAAAATTTGGATAAGTCCAATTTTTTGGGTTACAGCCAAAATTTATTCAGAATTACTTCTACCAACACAGATGAATTTTCAAGTAATGATCAACTGTTTTATGCTTATAAGTCATGCCCATATCGGGCAGATCCTATTATGTTTCACTGAGTTAACACTACTCTAGCACATCACATGTTTATGTTTATGTTTACAACAGTCATTGAATGTTCATCGCATCGGACAAAAGCAATTACTGCTACATGACGTCTAACGCGTTACATATGGTTTAGGAAACGGTCACTGTTGACAATCTGTTGACAAAACGTCGGTGTGCCTGATGTAGATGGCCTGGTTTTTAAGAAGGCCACAGTGTAGTCCAAAATTGCCCAACAACGTTGCTGACTCTTTACTAAATTTATATAGTACTAGCACAATTGTTAAGTCTTTACTATACTATATATATTATCAGTACTGTGCTATGTTAAACTGTACAATGCACTACACTTATACTATCAATACGCACAAGCTTTCATTCATGTACATGGGGAGAATTTGTTTGTATACTACCAGCTGATGAACTAAAGTCAATTTTTTGTCAATTTATTTTACATAGTTAAAGGCACTTGAGTTAAACCTATTTTGCTTGACATTTTGTAAACGTTCACTTATCAAGAAGGCATAACCACACTCTTCTAGAACAAAATCTGTCAATTTTGTACCTCTCATTGTATCACTGATTGTCTTTAGTTTATATTTGCTATACTAAAAATATTTTACACTGCTTCTAATTACATTGTTTTTGCAATTACTACTCATAGAAGAATCTTACTTCGACGAATTTACAAAGTCAACAAAACAGAAGTATACTTAAAAGCTTACTTTCCTATATTTTGTTTTTTTTATTTTCCTTGTAGAGAAATGGTAACTGAGGAGACATATCTCTCGAATACCACGTGCACGGACGATATATCCTCATTACATTAAATCTGAAGTATTAAACGATATGCGGATTACATGAAGAATACGTTTCCGTCATGGCTATGGTTCCATAAACTGAATAACATATTATTTTGAAATCTATCCCAATAATTTGATTTGTTCATACGCCGGGTTTATCTAAATAAGCACTGATGACATGGATGACATCGAAACTAGTGCGATCATAACTGACTGACCCCTCAAAAAGTTGCCTACATTATGATTTCATATTGATAAACAAATCACTAAACACACAGAGTATGGTTTACCAAATAATAGATTCTTCATTTTTGTTCTTTCACATCATGACTTTGGATTTGACTATAGTATTCTACGCCATTAGTATCCGTTTTCTGACAATGTTTTACAATTTACGGCATATATATGTGCTCATTTATATGTGCTCATTTTGCAGTTGTTTCGTGCGATTTGTAGTGTGGTGGAAAACCTTTGTTTTGTAATGAAATGATATTGATGATGCGGATGTCCTATACGTAATCAAATCAACATGATCTAATTATAAACTAAAGAGATTGCTTTTGCCATTCGCCGGATTTATATATCGTTCATCTTCTTCAGCATCAGCTCCAGCTTGTCCTCAAGATCCTGTAGCTGTTTTGCCATTTCTTCATCTCTAGAGTTTTCATTGCCTGTGCATGAGCAAAAAATAACAGTAAAATATGACAACATTAGATGAAAAGTACCTGTTCCAAATTGGTTGCAAGACCAGTAATGCATTCTGGACAGTTGCCTATTTTTCAGCATTATGCAAATCTTGTTCATTTGATAAAAGAAACGCGTTACTTGTACCGAAAAAATTAATTGTTCGTTGGTTTACTTGAGTGTGTGTACCTGCCTGTCCATCTGTCTGTCTGTCTGTCTGCCTGTGCATAACCGAGGAATTACTAAAATTTAGATGGGTTGTTTGGATATTTAGCATGTGGGTAGATTTCGATATATAATGAGAACTCGATACAATGCGATTTAGTTCTCCGTGCTGATTTCTACAGTGTTGCAGTGGAAGTGGTCTTTTTTTGGTATTCTGGACAAGCTAGCTATGATCACATTTCTAGTCGGTGGATAGCCCTTGTGGTCAAGAAGAAAGAACCCACATTTGGTCTCTTTGGCAACTTTCTTTACAACTGCATGGGGCGTTTCAGTAGCAGACTTTGACATGGGATAATGTAAGAGGCGTAAAAATACACTGTTTGGAAGAATTTGTTGTATCATTTAAAGCAAGATGTTATGGTTATCATTTGTCATGTACATGCTCTAAAAAGCCACAGACAGCCCATCTGGTAACTGTAATTAGTCTGTTATTGTTGTGTGATAACTGTTGACAAGGTGTTATCCTTTGTATTGTTCTTTGATGAACTGAAGATGAAAAGAACAACAAAGCCAATAGCAGGTACATGTTATGATTAGTGTCATGCATAGCTGTAGACAGTGTCTGGATCTGTGTCTGGGTTGTTGGAATAAAGAAAGCCGGGAATTGGGAGTTAGGGGAGCTGGACAGAGGCTGAGGTCTGAGAAGGAAGCAGAGAGAGGGTCCGAACTCACAGCTCCCGTGCGTGTCAAAGGCATGACCTGTGTCTTGTGCGTGTTCTTTAGTCCTGTAGTCTAATAGCCCCTTATGCAGCATTCAAAAGAACCTGGGGCCACACCATCGGCCCCCTTACAATAAGTCAAGAAGGGATTAATGACCTATGGGTATCTTTGATAAAGACCGACGTAATGGTATGCAAATAATCCAACTTGTTGTATCTGATACCTTTAGGAGGTCTAGTTGCAGTGTTGATCCCCAGGAACTGCAGAAACCTGTTGACCATGAAGTCGCCCATGTCACTATCCCCGCCAGGGCCGCCAGGGTTGCTCTTGGACGTAGCCAGTTGGTCATCCAAGATGGTGACAAACATGTTGGAGAGAACAATTACCACCGCTATCACGAAACTGAAAAACAAAGTGGTAATGTCTGGGAAAAGATGTTGTTCGTGAACAGTTTCATCAGGTTGGTACGTCACTGAATAAAGAGACTCTTTTTACACAGCCGGTGCTTTATTCTCACCGACGTTTCGGTGACCGTCTGTCAACTTCTTCAGGGCAATTCTGACTGGTTCACATTGTACTGCAGGACAGATGTCGCTGCTCACAGTTCAGATGCGCTCGAAAAGATGTTGTGTTTCTGGTCAATTATGGGGTCCTGAACAAATTAGGGTTAGCAAGGAGGGATTCTCCTTTTCACTGAAGTCTCTTTGACCGAAGTGATGCCATACATTGCAATATAAAAAAAGTACACATCGTAAGCATACAGATGTAAATTGTACAAGCACAAGTATATTGATAAAGTACAAAGTTTGCTACACATTCCTACATTGACGGTTTAAAGCATTGCGGAATGCATGAAGTCAGAAAGGATATTTTACTGTCACATGTAGCCCACGTTGCTTAACAAATTGTTTTATAGTAATAGCGTTACCATTGTGTGTTGATTTCGACATTACTAGTATTTACATGGTGTACCAGTTTTTGCCATATTCCTTGTTACATCCTATTGTGATATACCTACGCACCTTAGGAAATACAGGCGGCAAATAACTACGTGGCCGGGAGACACGTCAACGTAGTCAACGTTCCCAAACATCTTGAGTAGCAAAGTCCGGGCGGATGACGGAAAGGACTTGTAGTTTTCCGCTTCAGCTCCAAATACCAGAAACCCCATAGTGCCAAAAGCTAGATAGAGGACGTGGAGAAGAAAGACATGTATAGTGCAATGCTAAACTTTCTTCTAACCTAAAGGTGCACACGGATCAAATTTTCACCGACCACTGTTGCCTTCTTCAGGATCAATATTGACTTCCGAACGTAAACTCGCGAGAGTTACAAACACGTGACTTATTTGACACGTGATCTTGCGTTACGTCGACAAGTGCCAGAGTCAATGTAGCCCACCGTCTCTGTTAGTGATGGCTAGAGTTCCTTGATGTATACGGCCTCCTTATATTCGTAAACATAAAGCAGTGTAGAGGTACAACTAGTCGTTGCTACTAAGAAGCCATACAAAGGCAGTGGTCTATCTTAAATCTAATTGCCATGCTTCTAAAAGCTGCAAAATAGTGCAAGACAATCGCAAATAACTGCTAGCTATTAGAGATTGTTACAATCATATTGTACACATCACGAAACTGTAGAATGGAATTGGAATGTTTGCCATAGATTTAAGAAATGCATTTACATTAGTGTGCTGAATTTCAACTCATTCGATTAACAAATGAGCATACTTGTAGCAATAGCCGTACTTTTTGACTCACTCTCGTATTTCGCTCGCAGTACGTTGTTAGAAGACACCCACCTGCAAGCATCAGCAGAAACATGATGGAAAAGGTGGCGATCTTATGGGCTGCATTTTGCAGCGTGTGAAAAAATACCCCGATGAGGCGGTTGAAGCTCAACAGTGACATGAACTGAAGCGTCATGACGAAGACAAGAAGGGCCATCAGAGAAGTGAAGACATCGCTGATGACTGCAATGCTGCGGAAGCTGACAAACTGACCTGTAGAGAAAAAAAAACAGTTTTATGTCTGATCGATCAAACACACGTCGATCGCAGTATATGTGGCAAACATCTGAGACGATAGCAAGTTTATGCCAAGGGGCTAAATGCAAGTACATAGTAGCAGCATTGATGTCAAACATGTGGCAATGGGTAATTGTTTAACCCTATCCAGACTTTTTGGGCCTTCGCTGGCCGGGGGGAGCTCATTCGACGCGCCCTTTGCAATTTCGAAATGGCTTACTGTACGATCACTACATTTGCAGGAGGTGATGTCCTCGAAAAGTTTTAAATGTCCTGAAATTATTTTGATATCATTATGGCGTAAAATGACGTGATTATGATGTCATCAATTGATTTTTTTGCTAAAAGGGGAATTCCCATGATACCCAAATATATCAAACAAAAGTTAACAATAACACTAGGAGGGTCATAGATGTGAACTTTATGTGAATTTGACCAAAAAAGATGAGAAAATGGAATATGAAAAAGTGAATCGAATGTGAAGGGGAAAATATCACGGTTTATCACGTATAACCAGATATAATTACATTTAGGTCACATTACTGAAATGTGACTGAAAATTATGCTACATTTCTTTCACATTTTCTCTGCGTCACAATATGTGAAATAGATGTGACCAGAAGGAACCTACGATATCACATTTTGAAATGTGAAATGATAGGAATGGAATGTGATTAAAGCCTGTCCTGGAAAATGTGAAGTTATGTGAATGCTCACAGACTTGTAAAGGGTTTCTTATCAATATTTAGGACTTCTGTTGTCAAGAGCCACCACAACGACGTCAAAATAATGCCATAAACTGACGTCATATGTATTTTAGCTATCAGTTTCAATCCGCCATCTTGGATCATCAACCTTAAATGTCTTAATAACCCTAAAATCCCAAGAAAACGGATTTGAAAAGTTCACATGAATGTTTTTTCTAAGAACATACCAAATAGTGATAAAATCTGAGTGAAAATAAGCTGATTATACTTTTCATCATGGTTGTCGGCCATCTTGGATTTTTAACAATTACGTCATTACATTAGCATATATATTATAATCCTTTCGAGCCTCTACTGTGAAGCGCAACTCTGACGTCTGCCCTGCACATTAAGATCTTAGAACTTCCACCAAAGAATGTATATGCAGGCTCACCCCTTTCGAAAAATGTACGTATCGGTTGTTGAATAGCAGTGCCATAGAATTGATGTGAAGCAATAGCAGTTACCATATACAAATAAATTAAACTGTTGAGTAACGGTGAATGGTAATTTGTTGAGTAATAGAATAATGGAGTAATTTTCAATACTAGATAAAATATCTAATGTAGAGAATGAGCAAGTAATTTGTTGCCATACCGTTGACGTCTTTTAGCTGGTCGACATAACTGACACGCATAATCTCTTTTGCAGTAAACAGGGCCATGACTGCAATGCACAGGAGGAGCCGTAAGAATTCTAGCCAGTTCCATGGCCGGCAGAAATATCCCCTCTTCTGATGCGCCATTTTCTTACCCTCTCTGAACAGCGACAAGACGAACAAGATGACGAAAATGATCTGGAAAAGAGAAGAACTGATTCTTGATCTTTTCACCCTTTTACAGATAAAGACATTCATAAATCAACAATAAAGTTTCATAAATGTTATTACTCGTACCCTGGAATGACAGCTCAAAAATGACAAGAAACAGTCATGCCTTCAAATACCGGCGTTATCAACCTTGGATTGATGTGTTAAAAATCGCACTTTCCCAGAACTATCATAGAGTGTAATTTGTTATCACCAAGTACAGTAGGGAATCTTCTCTGACGAGTTTTAAAGAACACTTGACAAAATTTAGGTGTGACGGGTCGTCCAGTGTAATATAATCAGCTGCTGCCGCGCCGCGTGCTTGAGACTATGATCTGGTGTGTTACGCCAAAACGGCGGTTATACCGGCAATATAGATACAAATACAGAATGATACAGATTGTCTGTGAGGGAAGAAAATCTTTTTTTTTTATTCGGAATGCTCATCAGAGCTTAAAAACGTAACTTCTGTCATAAAACTGTCATAATTTGGTACCATACCTGAAATGCTATGTTGAGTTGCCCGGACGTTCCTACGTAAGAATACAACTTGAACATGTGAATGCCTTGGCTTGTTTTAGCCCCACGACCTGCTACAAACTCTACCAGAAGAGTGATCACGGCAAAAAGGTTGGCGTTGGCATTGTACGCGTTTATCTCGACCACAACAGCTTCAGTGAAGTCATCCAGCCACCCATTCTCCTGTAGATGTCTCAGAGCGAGGACGGACTGCCGGGGGTCGTTGCCGACTTCGAACATGTAGGCCCCGTCGGTGTACGTGTCCACTTGCCCGCTGTAGGGGAGAGACGACCCCGATGTGTAGACCCATGCTGATGCCATGGAACGTGCGACGCTTGAGTCGTCCTTTTCGACTGATCCATAGCCGATGTCCCTGTCGTTTGAAACATCTCGCGGTCGTCGGTTTCTTTCTCTTTCGGTTGAATTGATATCATTATCTATTTCAACGCTTGTGGTCATATTGGTCTCCCTTGAATCGGTTGCATTGATATTGGTATCATTTACAAAGGTTGCATTGATATTGGTATCGGGTACATCGGTTGTATTGGTTAGATCGGTTGCATTGATACGACTGTCAGATAGTGCCCGCCATCCAACGCCAAACTTCGCACTTTCATACTTTTTCAAGGAGTAGTCTATCTTGCAGTGGGGAAAGGTAGCTACGTCAGTTCGGCAGTGTCCTATGTAAAGACAAAAAGCACTGTTGTGAAGTTCGGCATTACAAGTTCATACAATAGCGTACGTTACGGGTAACAATTATTTCCTACAGTCAGTACTGTTTAGAGGAGCCCTAAACTACAGAAGAGAGTGTTACTTTCAGTTAAACATTAAATTAGGTAGTAAAATGCATACTACTACACACAATTATTGGTACTCACTGGCCCCGTGTGTATCAAAAAGCGTTCGGCATTCTAATAAGCACCTAAATTATTCTTTAATTGAATCATTATACGTAACCTCAGTTCATGGCTAGTACAATGTGTCTGACAATACCTGACAAAAGCTAGGCCCCAAAACCAAGTTGAGGGACGATATGTGTTCTTTAATATCTTGTAAACAATTCTTGATATGCTTATGCCTCTCATTTCTGACAATAATATATATATGATGAAGTGTCTACACACAATATCCTATATTTTGCAATATATAAGAATACATAAAGTACCTTTTTGGCTTCGAAACTGTTTGAATGCGGCCGCCCCGACTCTGTATGACTGGTCATCGAGTAGCTTGCTGCCAGGGTGGCCAAATAGAACCTTCTGCAGTTCATTGTAGGACCAGGTCCAGACTTTGTCAAGAGTGTTAATCTATAATACAAAAGTATGTTATTGCTATATTCAAAGCATATGAAATGTGACAGTCAGAGAGAAACTTAAGCTAGAAAAGTAGGGTGATAACAAGGAGGCGGGGGGAGGGGCAGACGATCCACGCAACTCTCGCGAGAACTAGGTCACTCCGTGAACAAGATGGACTGATAGTCGTCGCAAATTTGGAGGTATGTGTGTTTATCTTTACAAAGTAGTCACTGCTTGATGAAAATCCTATTAACCAAACACAAATTGTAACCAGGAGACACTGTGAAGTTAAATTCTTGTTACCAATGACACAAAAGTACAACAGTGATTACAATCACTCATCATCCAAGTATCTTTATTCAATGAACATAGACTTTTGTACATAATATATCACCCTTCTGATGTTATTGAACATCGGATATTAAAATTCATACTTCCAGTTCTTGATTCTTGAACCAGGTAATCAAAGCAATTTCCGTTAGTGACGTCATAGTAAACACGGCAGCTAGTACTGCGATTCGCCAAAAACGCTCATTAACAACAGAAGGGTGTATATTTTGTCTATGTTCATTCAATAATAAGTTATTATTTCTGAATGGTAGTGTTGACTTTTAGTGACCTAATCAAGAACTGTCACCCTAACCATTACCCCCACCATGTACAATGTACTTCGCGTACCTTCAACCTTTTCATCGGGCATTTGAACATTTTCACTCGATTTGAACTTTGATCGACATTCATCAAAGGCTTTGTACTTGACAATTATTACCCAAAATTTGAATTTGTATTTCTGGGTGAGGGCAAGGAATATTGCTCACCCCTTGTATCATCATCATCATAATTCCATAGCCTTTTAATCGGCTGCATGCTGATTAATCATCAGTGGGTGCAGTACAACAACAATTGATATGCTGTCTCAATAGTTAGTTATTCCCCTGCCCTGGCGGCGCCTGTCTCCTCTCCGGGGCATGGTGAATTATGTAAATCACCGTATGGCTGATACGAGACAGAGGTTCGCCAGGCCTCCGTCCTGGTGATTTGTAGTGAATCACAAACTCCAGACAGAATGATTTACACCATCGCACACAGGGACAGGGCATACTCTTTTTTTCGAAATGTGTGATGGGTTCTTTAATGTGCACGAGGTGTGGCTTTCCTCAAACACGGGACCTCCATTTAACGTCCTATCCGAGGGACGTCCCTAGTCAAAGCTAGGTACTCGTAAGTCGTGTAGAGTACCTTTCCCACGGCAGAAGACCTTCCAGTCCCCAGTAAAATACGCTGCCAATATCAATTTGTATATTGATTAGCAATATCTAAATTTTATATAGCTGCAGTTACCTTTTTGAATGTTGGGAACCGAGATTTGAGCGATTTTTCCATGTAGTACCCCTGGGTGTCCATGCTGCTGAAGGCCAGGTAGAATACCACTGCCACGACGAGAAAGTGCTTGAAGACGTCCCACAAGATTGTGCTCATTCGCAGTTCTTTAATTCGCAAGCTGCGGGCCGCGGCGAGATCTCCTGCTCTGCTAGCAGCTGATGAGGCAGGTATTGCAGGAGCTCGTACATATTCTGTAAGTTACATTTCTTAAGACTTTAAACGTTTCAAATTAATCCACATTTTTTATGTTCTTGTCATTAAATCTCGCCAGGACATGCATGTGTGACTAAATATCACATAAGCCAACAACGGAATTCTTAACGTCTGATGGTAAGAATATGTGTATGAATACAACATGGTGTGCCACGACGGCGGGTAGAATCGACCGAGGATGATCCGACTCGCGCCCGGAGTGCGTTCTATTTGTTCGCTGCAATCCCGTTTGGCACAAGTGGAACCCCAAATACATATAGAATACAACACGGTGTATTCCGTATCACACAAGGTACCAGCTCGACCGCGGGTCGGATCGCACGACGGCCGAAGGCCGGAGGGTGATCCGACCCGCGGGAGGGCTGGGACCGAGGGTGATGCAGAATACACCGTGTTGTATTTCATTTATGTCATACCCACCTGAGAAAACCACCTGAGAAAATGTTTTGATGCGAAATGCGCCAGAAGTTGAACAAATTTGGTGCCTTCGAACAAAAAGTGTTGCAACAGCAATGTTCCAGGTATTCGAATTGCTAACCGTGCCGTATTCGACCTGTTCGAAATGTTCAATTTACTCGAAGAAAGCCTGTGTGATACGCCTTTCGAACCTGTGCGATACGGAAGGTATGGCCCGGTCCGGAACACCCGTATCGAACGTTTTCGCGTCACAGGTATGACATAAAGCAAGTTATCACTCGGTCAGGAACATCTTATCAACCTAGAACGTCGTCGTATACGTAGTCCAGGTATGAAATAGATTATAGGAGAGAATACTAATGTATGACAAAAATATAACGAAGTATAATTGGCAAAGATATCATAGTGTTCGACCAGAACACTTACTAGCATCTTGCGGTGCAGGTAGAAATTCCTCGTCTTCATTAAGTGCATCTTCTTCCACCACCTCGGCTTTTCCGACCTTCTTATAGATAAAGGCAACGATGACGGCAAACAGAAGGACCTGCAAAACACGATTACAGAAAATGAGCATACTTAAAGGCCCACTTTGTGACTTTATAAGGGCCAAAGATGGAAAGTATTCTCGAGAATACCTTTGCAGCATATCTGCACTAGAATTTCGTACTCCTGGTGTTTGTGAACTGTGCAAAAGAATGCTACATAAGAAACACCACCTCAAGCTAAACCCTCCTGTTTGTAAACAACATCATGCTGGCCACCTGTAGGTCCCTCATGGTGGTATTTGGGACCGCATCTGTAAGCAGCGACACCTAGGCTGCAGTGCAATGTGAACCAGGCAGACTTGCCCTGGGGAAGGTGACAGACGGTCACCGAACTGCGAAGTGACCAAAACTTCGGTTGAAAAATAGGGTTGTGTACCAAAAACCTTGCTTCTGTTTGTTTTTTGTTTGAAAATTTGTGTATTCACTCTATTCAGTATCTATCTACTAATAGACAAACTATTAAAGATTCGATATTAGGTCTTAACTGGTGGTTTGGGTATTTTCATGGTGAAACTCAATTACCATACTGAAAGCTGAAACAGATCATCATGATATACCTTCAATGGCTGAATAAGGAGAACCGATTGGAAGATGGAGAGTAGAATTGAAGTCAGCCACTCCCCAGACTTCTCCGCTCCCCATTCCATGCTGTAGAGGATGACGAAGAAGGCCGATCCTGTTGCAGACAGGAAGACCAGAACCCAGCCGATGTACACACACCAGTGGGGCAGGCCCGACTGTTTTCGCTCACTTGCCTCCCCGCGAAAGCCGCCGTTCACCTGATACTCATCAACAAAACAAGATGTTGCAAACGTCAAGCAAATGTTTGAATGTAAGTTCATCTGCTCTTAGGACCAGGTCCTTAGAGCATAGACGCCCCAGTTCAGTAAACTCGGAGGTGTCGCAACACATTCAGAATATAAAATCACCGGGACACTCTGTGTTTCGACAAGGTGAAGATAATCGATTCCGAACAGGTTCTCAGGGGAGTGAAAGAGGCCATTTACATCAGAGCCCACCAACCTTCCCTCAACCGAGACGGGGACCGATACCGACTTCCAAGCACCTTTGACCCTTTGCTGACGTCACGCTTCCGGTCTGGATGTGTGACTTAGGCTTTGGGTCATTTCAACTTCATTTTCATGCTTTGATTGTTCAGATACATACTTAAACGCTAACTGCAGATAAAACGGTATGACGTTACACATAACAGAACATATTTGTCTACCAGTATCAATACATAGTAAATGCTCACAAAATACTACTTTCACAAGTCAATCACTTGTCTTTTAAGACATCTTCTAACCTTGGAGGCAGAATCAGCAGTTATCTTCATTCGGCGAGGACGCGACTTTGTAAACACATAAACAATGACAAAGTTGATCGGGAAAACGATGATGGTACTGACGAAGCTGATCCACACTTGAGACAGGGTGAACACTAGAGGTCCCAGTCGGTACACCTGCCACAAAAGACGACAAATATACAAATAACGTTAATTTCTATGTGGGACCGTGTGGCGCAATCAGCAGCACGTTTGACTCAGGTCTAGAAAGTCCTGAGTTCAAACCCCGCCTTGTCGCCGATCTTGTGTCCTTGGGAAAGGCACTTTACATGACTTTCCTCACTTCACTCAAGTGAAAAATGAGTATATACGCCACAAAGGTCTTCAGCAAGTTGGTAGCCTCAAAACGAAAGAAAGAAAAAGAAATGCAGTCAACGTAACAAGGACTACTTATCATCAAGACGGTCTCACCTTATTTCTTGTGCATACATTGATCATTGAGAAAGACTGTTTACAGGCAATAAACACACACACAGCCAGGCAAAAACATTACCCTCCGCGAAGGTAAAAATGATTCAATTTGACTTGATGAAGTACATTCGTTATTAAAGCACGACAAAATAAGATCCAATTTACCTTTTGTTTGACGCTGTCGTCTGTCCGATAGAACATGGCGTTGGTGATCATGGTGAGGAAGACCAGAGACAGGCAGCAGGAGGCCCGCTGGACACGGGTGAAGTGACTCCGGGTGGGACGGGAGGCTACCGAGAACCACAGGTGACCATCGCTGTTGGAGATACGAATTCTCAATGTGAATAGGCTAAATATTAAATTGTTCTCATGCTGTAGCCAGCGTGGGTTTTGAAATACATTTTGTACTTTTAAGTCATTAAAATAACCCCATTGATGAGCCGAAATCTCACACAAATTACTATAATTGTAAACGCATCCACATTTGTTAAAACAACTATACCTAATGTGCATTAATGTAAAGGGTGTAAAACCAGATCCAATAACCTTATTTCTTAACTTGGCTGCAAATTGCTATATCATATATTCGCCTAAACATTTTAGTCTAATCAAGGAGGTTACGGTAGGATCACCTTGGTATAATCGGTTCAAAATGATTATTGCATGTTTCTTCCAACACGTAGGCATCCTTTTGATTATTCACACAAACCTTATATCCTTACGAGTCTTGTCATGAAAGACCGATGAAAAGTTGGTGAGTTGATCGCGACCCGCTGCGCTCAGGAAGCGGTCCACCTTCCCATCCTCCATCTCTACTGCCATCCAACGTTGGCAGAAAAAAACGTATCTAAAAGGAGAATGTAATTTCTCAGTATTTTGTACGAAATGAACATCAAGGGCAAACAATGTGTCTGTGGGTCTTCCTCTGAAACAGTTCAACACTACCTGTTACACTACCCCCTGTCTTCTGAGTAGCGTAGCAAGCTCCCTTTCACTAGTTGAATGCCTTGTACGGCAACGGCTTAGTAGTAGTAGTCCACTGTATTCTGCTGATGCAGTGGTGGTCTGGACACTCTGCATCAGCAATCAGTCTTACGGCAACGGCTTACTGTTTCTTTACTGCCAGAGGGTTCACCTAACCATGAGCCCATCAATAGACAGCTTTCAGAAGTACTGTGCGTGTACATGGTATCTACCAAAGGATTCACTTCCAATCGTGCCGCTGTCCAGTTGTAAATCTTTAGCTAGTCATGCATAAGTGTTAGGTTTACCTGTTTTTAAGGTGAAAACTATTTTAATCTATTTCTAGTACATATACATATATGTTCATTTTGTCTTATATATGTATAGTTGTCTATGTCCACAATACCAGCTCGCTGCCTAGTATCCACAATATATTGTCATGTCACAATCTGAATGAAGTCAAAGTCATGTCTCAAAACGATATCACGTTGGAACAGTACATTCCTTAATTACAAAACTACATGATCTTCATTAATTCATGGTTAATGACCCGCCCGAGGTGTCTATGGTGTCGTTAGACCTGGTCAGTTGCTACACCTACCGAATAAAATCACCGAGTGAGCGAAGATAACGACGTTATTTGATTTGATTAAGCCTTATGTGGCACCAGTACAGCGAGGAACAGGTGATTCAATAACATATTAAGTACAACATCGTCATGTAAGAGATACAAATTCCTATGTGGATCATAATCATGTCCTTTTACTACTTTACGTGTAGATACATTTATCCGAGGTTTTAAATACAGTTGAAAATTGACATTTGTAATTTTTCCACATATGAAGATAATAGATTTAAGTTTCAACAAAACTTTAAAAGAAGATATTTGATAGCATTGTAGTCTTTGCATGTCAATTTTGTTTAATTAGTGTACTCTTCTCTACTATACCTATTCCCCTCCATTGGGACAAATAAATCTCTCCGTACGAATGGTCAACGTCCTGCTGGCTATATGATAATTAGGAATGTACCTTATTAAAGGATATGTGATAATGACATGTCCATCAGGCTGACATCATTATTATACTGTAATGAGAGGAATTCTACCATATTTGAAAAGCCACTATTCCTTTGATCGGACTAAATGTCAAACGATGCTTACTGCACGTACCGTTTATTTCTGCGAAGATCTCCGACGACTACCCTATCAAGGAACCAACTGGCATCACCTCCTTCGCCAGAGTTGTCGTGCCACACGTGAACATTGGTCAACTCTCCGAGGTTTTTAGTCGTGGACAACAGGAAGCTGCAGATGCTGCCCCGCTTGAAAACCTGCAAGTACATTATCTTATTGCTTATCTTCACAATACAATTCTGAAAGAAGCACATTACATCAGGATATCAACCATTTTCTCCAAGCTAACCGACCACGAAAGGGCATCGATCGTCTTGCTTTAAAGTCGTCCAACCCGAATATTTATGAGAATATTGGACAGTTAATCTCCCACTGCTTACGGAGAGGAAGGCACACCTTTCAAATAGTTCAAGTAGAAACTTACAACACATTTCATTTGCCTTTTAGATTATCAGTATATTTCCTTCTTTGCTAGTATACAATGCTCTATACTGCATATAGGAAACTTCTTTTTTCACAACCAGTAGGTACTTACTTGGCTTACGTTTCGATGTCTCTCAGACACCTTCCTCAGACATCGAAGCGCGTAAGCCAAGTAAGTACCTACTAGTTGTGAAAAACAGATTCTCCAATATCTTATATTCTACCAACCTGATGAAATTATTTTCGGATAGAATACTCTATACTGTTTAACTGTGTTTGCAATTAGCCTTCGGGCATGGTCCTGCAATAAGATTGATTGGTATGTTCTTGGATTTTATTAGCTGACATGGGCTTACAGCTTTCGTACCCACCTGGTTTTTGGATGCGGCCAGCGGTCTGGGTCCGGTGTCTCCATCAGCTCCATGGAGGATGATGCCGGCTTTGGACGAGGTTCCAGAACCGGCCTTCATCCCTGTGTACACGGTCAGCAGGTAGAAGTTCTCGTCCAATTCATCGTTATCTGCGATGGGCAGAACTCCCCACTATAGGGCACAAGAATAAAACATCAAATATCACCTAAAAAATGTCGCCGTGGCTGAGATAAAGGAAGCAAACCTTTCGACTACGCTCGTATGGCAATATTCCTGTTGTAGTATTTTGGGATTAAACTGCAAGTGTTCAGCAGTAATTTGTAATAAAAATGGACTCCAGAGTTACAGCGTTCAGTAGTAGGATGTTCAAGTCTGGTAACCTTGTACATAATGTACTGTAACAGTACCTTGACTCTGTCTCGTTTGTCTGCCTTAAAAACAAAGAAGAGGATGATGAAGTAGATGCCAAACATGACGATGACAGTGGAGAACACGGCTGCGTTGTCACTCAGGTTGGCAAATTTTGCAAACACTGTGCTGAAGTCGATAGAGTTGGGCGGCACCATGAAGTCAGACCCGAACGCTGTCAGATGTGACGTCAGGCATTGGGTGTATCTTGCTGTTGTGTTGGGGCCAATCTGACAATTGCAATCGACACAGTCATTGCCAACAACACAACAAGACGCACAATGGTGCTAAATCATTTAATACAATAGAGCAATGAAAAAATTCACGTTTCACGTCAGTAAAACAGGCAGATGTTCAACGCCATGTTGGTATCATTTATTACCTGCATGAAAAAAATGCAGGTACTGTTTTTGGTAGGAATCATGTTTTGGAGTTTGCGTTTTCGGACCGATATCTTTAGATCCTCTGGATGGATTGCGATCACGTTTGATGTGGGGTAGATGTTGTGGGCCATTGTGCTTTAGCGCACATTAGAAGTTTGCTGCAGTTTTGTGGTTCGTTTTTTCTCTCTAATATTTACACCCCTTTTTGACAGGAGTAAAGTGGTCCTAGTTTGCACTGCAAGTGAACGCAGTGTTTGCTTGTGTTCTGTCGGCAATTCTATACGTATTCCTTTTGTGTTCTTTTCTTTGGGGTATATGCGCTTGATTGAGAGGACCGAAAGATATTTCGATGCCAGAAATCGTTGGAATGTGGTTAACTGAAATTCAAATACACATTGGTACCCCTTGGAAACGCTCGGTAAGAAGCAAAGGTACTTACCGTACAGCCTGACGGGTCCCACTGGCCAGACTTCTCTCCTCCTTGGTCCCACCAGCTGCACCTTGGTGTCATAATTGCCAAACTGTACGTTTCGTTGTCAAGTGTCTCCCTCAGCTTGGCTTTTACATCAGCAACCGACACGCCCGGAACATTCCTGCACGCCGATGGTGCTATGAGATGCGGAAAACGTGGACGATGTACGTTAAGGGTCCGGTTACCTTCATTATAGTATCGTCGTTCAATCGCTGTGCTGAGGTCTTTCATAGGGTAGGCGTGCATGCGTCGTTAACAGGCCACCTGTCTTGTCAACAAATCCATGTCTGCAGTTAATTCTGTTATAGTCTGTTTGAAAGCCATCAGAAAAGACGTCCAACAACGAATGCGAACTCCACGCCGAAAATTAATCATTCCGTCAAAATATCTGTACCCACAAGAACTCGAAACAGACATGCTCGTGCATCTACAGCGGTTTACAACCCTACATATGTAGACATAGCCAACATCAGTATTTGTTTAGTATTTTGTTACTATAATCGACTGCCCCGACTGCCCCGACTGCCCCGACTATAATCGACTGCCCCGACTGCCTGGATATTAAATTCACATGCAATATCTGTCTCTAAAGTTGGACTCTCACTGCACTTGGGGCACCGGTGCGGCACTGCGGAGTTCGTAGATGACTCAACGAATTTCAGAGATAAAGAACGAATTTTCTTCAGTTTTGTGTATTTTGTTGTCTTCTCAGTCATACTTTTACGTATTACGGAATATCTAAATTATCATAAATCGCAAAAATAACACAACAGTGCCGCAGTGAACGGACCCTACAGTGCCGCACCGGTGCCCCAAGTGCAGTGAGAGTCCACCTTAAGGCGTCGTCGTGAGAGCGTCGTGGAATCGCCAAGGTCACCATGAGAGCGCGGTGAGAGTGCCGTAAGAAAATTCGTTCTTTATCTCTGAAATTAGTTGTCGAGTAATGTTTTGACTCTTTCGCCGCCCGTTAAAGTTGCTGACATTTTAATTTGTCGTTGCTGAGAGCGCGCTGGGGTCGCCTGTGACATTCCATTAAAACAGAATTTTTTTTCTCTCGTCGCGGCGCTCTCACGAGGATGAGGAAAATTTGCCATTGCTGCGACAGCGCCATGAGAGGGCCGTCAAATGGAATAGGGGTATAACCGCACCTATTTCTTTTACTCCGATGTAGTAGGTTCCATTGACCTCCGGATATACCCAGGGAAACAGAGCCGTTACATCCTGACCGGACAGATTGTAGACGCTGACATCACAAGCTACCTCCAGAGGTGGTATGGTGGTGGTGAAGTTGTGGTTATCTGGTGTTGGTGGCTCGTTGTACTGCATGTATACCTGGTATGCTGGTGAGTTCAAATATAGCAAGAAATATCAGAGGTGAAGAGTTCATTCACAATATTATGCCAACATAAGTGTATGATGAGCAGCCATCAGACTTGGATCTCCCTATTGGAGCCTAGCGTAAGAAGCACTGACCAAGACCTCCTTAAAGCACCTATCCAAATTTCAATCGATTTTTTTCTCTCTAGCAAAATGTTATGCTCTAAAACCATCGGGGGATTTGTTTAGCACAAACTCCGAGAAAAACTAAGCCCTACTGATAAAGAAACAGTTTCTCCTGTATCCATCCGCAGGATTCAACCACTTAAACCTGTCGTTATGCCAACGTAACTGCTGAACTGAACAAATTGTGACAAAAGTAGGAAAGCTTAGACCCAAAAATGTTACTTCGACACGAAAGTCTGCAGTCAAAAGTTGAAGAAAAAAAGGAATGATTTTCAGAGCAAGTGACATTATAACCGTTTCTTAGTCCTTCACAGAACAACGCATCTCTGACGTCTGCTCTAAAGAAAATTCTAAAACACCATCCCAATGTGCCAATCATCTCTGACAAACTTTCTTACAAATTTCAATATATCAGGTATAATATGAACGATGTCATTGTATAATTCAAAGTAACTTGTCAACCGTAACTTTACATCCAGTTCTTGAGCAGGCCTCAAGAAAATAAATGACATTGCGCTAGCCTTGCAACACTTCCAATTTCTACCAGATAACATTATTTTCTTTTGATTTAAGAAACAGCTGTCAAATTCCCGAGATTTTCTGGGACCTGACACAACCGTAAATCGTGTACATCAATTTCACCGTCTTATGAGTCTTATCCTTGGTACTCAGTATATTCCTGAACATGGTCTGGACATGTCAAGTTTCACGTGTGCCAGGGTCCACAAATTCCCGTCAATTTGAGTTTCCATGCAGTATTCTACTACCTATGATATGAGGAGGAGGCGCCAGCATGACCAGTATGGGTGACGGTACGGTGCTGGAGCCTGTGGCCATCTTGTGGTACGACAATCCGTTACCGGCAACAACGGAATCGTTCATGAAGACCACTTCAGGAAACCCGGGCCTGTCGTAGTTTTTCACGTAAAACTTAAAAAAGAGATAAAAGATAACGTCGTTACATATAGTGCGTAACTGATTCATTGACTGACTGACTACTGACTAACTGAATGACTGACTGATTGACTGACTGACTGACTGACTAACTGACTGACTGATTGACTGACTGATTGACTGACTGACTGACTGATTGATTGACTGACTGACTGACTGACTAACTGACTGATTGACTGACTGACTACTGACTAACTGACTGACTGACTAACTGACTGACTGATAATGACTGGTTTATTGACAAACAATAACTTTGTACATTGGAAAACAACGGCTTCGCAGAACTGTACATGTGCGACAGACTGAATTGCGCCGATGCAAACAGAGAGTAGCTTTAACACTAAAAGGTTTCATTAACATGTTCTAGACATTATAAACTATTAAATACTTGATAGATTATCTAAAAACGGTATCTTATTTGTAAACGGATTCATTTAAATTGCATAGTCACTACAGATATTGATAAAAAGCTATAACCGCTTCTCTATAACGTATTATCTAAAATCACTACATTCCGTGGATAACACTAAAATACATATTCATCATGTTGATATTTAAGATTCCTTAAAGCTGTAACAACGGTTGGAAACATGTGGCAGCACTGCGCAGAGAATTACAACAAGAAAATGACATACAAGGTTTTAAAACTTAAGTTGACGTTAAAGCAACTGCCGCATTACGATAGTGTCCGTTCAGTGGATTTCACCTGTGATGACATTACGTTTTAACACTGTTAAGCAGATGAACCATGTAGGGAATAGGGCTTCTTTTATATCTGTCTGTCCGGGCATAAATAGTGTCTAAGAGCTGTGAGGACCTAGTTCTCCTGCCACTAACCTCACTACGGTACTGTGGTAGCCAGTTTCTGAACTTTTCAGACAGTAGTAACTGTTTGGCGAATCTGTAACATAAGTCTTCGCGCCGACTATCGAGTGTGGGAAAGTCCAGTGTTCGGCAAGCCTCCGCGTACGATTTGTAATCAGTACCAAGGATTGTCCGGCAGGCTCGTTTCTGGATAGATTCTATCCTCGTACGTTGTCGTGTTGTAAGTCCAGCATGCCATGCAGGCGCTGCATACTCTGTTGTAGGGCGGACGAAAGTCTTGTAACAGCTTACTAACTCTTCCCGGGAGAGGTTGAACTGTGCCAGTTGTCTAAGCATGAATAGTCTCTGGTTGCCTTTTTTCACAATGTGATCAACGTGTGAGTTCCAGCCGAGGTCTGCCTGTACATACAGTCCGAGAAGTTTTACGACTTTGACTTCGACCAACGGCTCACTTGCGATCGACAAAGGTGGCAGTGGAGGGGGGACTCTTGTGAAGAATATGTGCATTACTTTGCACTTCTTGGGGTGCAGTTTCATATTACGCGACACTGACCAGTTGTGCAGATCATTAAGGTCTGACTGGATTGTGGAAACCGTTTGGATGTTACGACTTTCCGCAAGGTTGAGATCGTCAACGAATTTCCAATGTTTTGAAGATGCACCTTGGCTTGCACTATTAATAAGTGCTAGGAATAACAGAGGGCCTAGAACTGTGCCCTGTGGGAGGCCACATGTGGTTGTTATCCAAGCTGAATGTGTGCCTTTGTAAACTACCCTTTGCTCCCGGGCAGTAAGGAAGGAGCAAACCCAACGGGCAACGGAAGGTCTGACACCAAGGTCAAGTAGACTTCTGACAGCGAGAAGGTGGTCCACGCGGTCAAAGGCTTTAGCAAAGTCAGTTGTCACTAGGCTAGTTATTGTACCCCTTTGGTCGGATGTTTCGGCAAGTTGGTTTATGATGTCCACTAGACAGTGAGTTGTTGAGTGGCCAGATAGACAGCCGTACTGATTTGGGTCTATGTTATGTCTGATGTCAGAATATAGCCAGGGTGATATGATTGCCTCAGCAACCTTTGCAAGTATGGGAGTCAGCGAGATCGGCCGTAGCTCATCGATCGATGGAGGACGAGTTTTTGGTAGTGGCACGACATTAGCCTGGCGCCATTGCACGGGAACATAGCCTTCTGCCAGCGACGCATTGAGTATAGACGTTACCGGTGTGGAGATTTCATAAGCGAACTCCCTGATGATCTTGTTTGGTAGTCCATCTGGACCGGCTGCCTTGTTGACTTTGATCCGCCGTAGTTGGTTATACACCTGCCATGGGAGCACTTCTTCGACTGGTCTGGCCGGAAGGAACGTGGGCAGTTTTGTCAGGTCGAGCGGGTCCAGCGAACAGGTGACTGTGCAGAGGGTCTTGTTTATTGCATCAGCAATAGCGGTGTAATCCTCTGGGGAAAGTCCGTCGATGTTGAGTGTAAGTCCATTGTTAGCGGTGTTCGTCATTGTCTTAATCATGCTGTACCATTTTGAGGGATTTTCTGTCCTGAGAGTTCTGACCTTGTTTTTGTAAAAGGTCTTTCTTGCTTTCTTGATTTCATGTTGTATTTTGTTTCGTAGTCTCTTCCATTTGTCGGTTTTGCCTGATTCGAATGCTCGTTGTCTCAGTTGTATCAAGTGTTTGATTTTGGGGCTAATCCAGGGCTTGTCACTTGAGTTGATTTTGATGGTTTTCTCGGGAAAGTGCTGGTTGATTTTTTGGTTCATAGTATGGTAGAACGCATCAGTTTTGGACTGAGTGTCTTTGGCGGACAGGACATCAGACCAATCGTGGGCTACCAGCCATTGACCAAACGATCTAACTTTAGAATCAGGCATCGGTCTCACCAGTTTTGTTTTGGTTTTGGTTGTGTCAGAATGCGATCTGGGTTGTAAGTACACTATGCTGTGATCGCTAGCACCCAGCGGTGGAAGCAGTGTGGGTTGAAGGTACAGATGGTCGAGGTTTGTAATCACTAGATCTAAAGTGGCATCAAGTCTGGTAGGCATTGTCACAATTTGTCGTAGTCGATTGCCCCGGCATACATCCTGGATCTCAGCTCGGTTGAAATCTCCCGCGATACAGATTCCTACATCGGGGGACTCCGATCTGAAGCGGTCGACTGCTGCACTCAGGTGGTCAATCAAGACTCCGGTATGTGGTGAATTAGGTGGGCTGTAAACAGCACATACCACAATACTGGGTACTTCCCGAGGAAGACGGGGTGGACGGACTTTAAGCCATATACACTCGAGTTCACTGGGGGTTGCAACGTTGATGGTTTGCGCATGGATGTTGTCACGCACGTATATTGCAACTCCCCCACCTCTCCTACCATGGCGTGGTCTTGAGAATAGGTGGTAACCATCTATGTCCCACTGCTCTTCGGAAAGTTCAGGATTAAACCACGTCTCGGAGAATATAGCTATGTGTACATTCTTTGCTTGCAAAAGTGCTTGGCATTCATCGATCAGTCAGCTTGGCATGATTGACTGACTGACTGACTGACTGACTAACTGACTGACTGACTGACTGGTTGACTGACTGACTGGTTGACTGACTGACTGACTAACTGACTGACTGACTAACTGACTGACTGACTGACTGACTGACTGACTGATTGACTGACTGACTGACTGACTGACTAACTGACTAACTAACTGATAAACTAACTGACTGGCTGACAGATTAAGGCTGACTGATCGATAAAATTAAGGCTAAAAGATTCAAGCTACAGCTAAGGACATCATGTCGGTATCCCTTAGTATGTCAAAGTTTGAAGCCACCTTCATTCACATTACAAATATTCAAATGGGGCTGGTCCCGAAATTCGACAAAAAAAATCCGAAAGACAACTGTAACCCAGTGCTGACGTCACACTTGCGGAAATCGCATGCTACAGCACTCAAGTCAGATAGCCGAAGGAGATCAAGAGATTCAGTAGAAAATGTCGTTGATTGAAATTTTTTTGTTGAGTTAGATAACAATTTTTCATCACCATCTAATGATCAAGCATTCAAACTCTCGTGTTTCAAGCAGGAATTTACGAAGCAATTTTTTTAACAAACCACATACCACAAGAGGTTCCGATGTGTCCCGCACGTCTATCCGTCCACCGCTGTCTTCGAAAAAGTCCAGGGAAAGGACAGATGACCTGACCTGGTCGCCCTGGTTCCAAAGAAACGGGTTCCTAGGAAAGGCCATAAACTGCAACAAGAAGGATTCATGTGTACACGGGATACGTCCTACGTAAGGGTTATTGGGAGGGCCGACTACTCTCTCTTGACAGTCAGTGGCTGAATTGCGAGGAGCTTACAATAGGTGGGACTAAAGTGTCTGAAGCGAGCTGCCATTCGGTGCCACTCAGGTGACCTCAATAAGACAGTAATTACCCCACGTGCGACCATGGCACTGTAGGTTTTGAACCACTCAGGCCGGAAAGGACCCCTGCTCTTTTCAAATACGGGGCCTCCATTTAACGTCCTATCCGAGGGACGGCCCTAACCGAAACTATATATTCATTTTCACCTGATTGAAGTGACGAAAGTCGTGTAGAATACCTCTCCCATGGGCATTAGATCGGTGACACATCAGCAGTTTCGAACCCGTTACCTCTGGGGTCTGGGTCAAACATCCCATTGTACCACACGATGCCACAAGAGTCCGAACACATTCGTCGTCCGATTGTCTCACGATCACAAACTGATACTCCGCAAAATGTTACAGAAAAGGCCGTCTTGGATCTTTGTCGACTTCTAGCTTTGTCACAGCCCGCTTGAACATTCTGCGGCATTAAAATCGTATGACATTCTACGACAAATGTGATCGTACGATCGCGCAGTTATCAAAATGATAGCAAGCGTACCCTGGGTGCCAGACCTTTGAACGAGCCGCCACCCCGTTTCTTCGGTGGCAAAAGGCAGTCTGCCCGCCGATGTAATTTGACGCTCCGGGGTCGCAGGCAGGCAAAGCTCCATCGGGCTAAATTCTCTGGAGCGCTAAATTCGATCGACGAGTAAACTGTCTTGGGCCGTAGAAGAAACCGGCCACCGGTCCGGCTATCAAGTCTGGTAGCCGGCCGGGTAAAGCAAGTGGTGAATCGCCATATAGTATCATCTAGGGTTATCTATGGAGGTCCATGTGTAACCTGTATAAGTATAGTAACTTAGCCTATGAGGCGGCAGCGTATCTGAAGATCATTTGAAAGCAAAAGTTATCGCCATGTCTTCAAATTGATTTTAAAATATGGGGTTAAGGTTGGGTTTAGGGTTACCCTAGATTTACCTTAGAATTCACAACCGCAATGGTAGACTCATTGCCAAAAACTGCGTCTTGACTCGGCAAGGCCACGGAACCTTCAACTCGGTCGTTGGTAAAGTTGGCCTCTTGCAGGCGTTCTACACTCTGTTTTTGATAGTAGACAGTCGTAACTGCTGACTCGAAGACCAGTGGCGGTGAATCGGACAGGGTTGCTGACAATAAGACGCGCGTCAAAGTATCGGTCGTGGTCAGAAGTGAGGTCACCACATTTTTCAACTGTTGGCATTAGGCAAGAGACATTAGGGTCAATGGATAGCGATTATCATCGATCTACAATATCTATCTCTTTGTCATACCCGGGCCGGGATAACGTTAGATACGCGTGTTCCCGACCGGGTGATAATTTTCCGTATCAAATGAGGTTCTAATTTGTATCACACGGGCTTCCATCGAATGAATCGAACGCATTCCGCGAGCGCCGATTGCGGCGCGGTCGAAAATTCGAATACCGGATTTGGACATTTGCATTGCTGTTGTTACAATGTTTTTACGAAAACAACAAATTTTGGAGAAAAAAAGAAAACCCAATCAACTTTTTACGCATTTCGCATTGAAATTTGTGTTTCAGGCAGGTATGACATAATTCCAGCACTCCCGCGGGTCGAATCACCCTCGCAATCGGGCGATCCTACCCGCGATCGGACTGGGAAGTAGGTGATACGGAATACAACGCGTTGTATTCTACATGTATTGCATAGTCGGTATAATCACACTCCTGTGTATTAACATAGCAAACGTACATTGAACGATTTTTCTCGCCTACCCTTTTGCATACTTTATTTTGCGTTTTTTTTAAATCTAGTGAGGACTGTGAGGACGAATCATACTCTACGACATTTAGTCGAAATAATTGATTGTGATGGAAAGTCAGTCAGACGAAAATACAATACAGACACACGAACTGAAACCAAAGGAACTCAATTGTGCCGTGCTAATCTTTTTTTTCTTCAGAATACTAGTAAACAGGGTAGATCGTTATCGTTCATTGCAACAAACGACATTCGAATTGCCAAATAAAAAATATGGGCTGCGTCTTACATTTTCCGTCCAGTCGATGGCAGAAGACGTGGACGAAATTCCCTCTTCGTCTAAGACGTTTCCCGCTACAAATCCAAGTCCGTTTTGGATATCTGAAAAGCATTGAAAACCCTTTTAACAAAGCAGACCTGAAATAACAACAAGCACAGCAGCTCACCCGCATAATGCTTAAAAAATAGGTGATCTTGAAAGAAACTGTACTATGCATAAAATTGGGAGCTGTACAAAGAAAACATATATTGTGCAATATGCAGTGGAAGAGGATATGCACTTTATTCGTAAATGTCCTCATTTTGAGACAGACAGAAACAAACATCTTCCAGTAGCTTTGACAAACAAAAGTGACAGATCTTTGACGTGCGAGTATTCATTTGCAACTGCCTTCAGCAAAGAAGTCAACCCCCTATATACACCCCCGAAATATCCTTAAGATCTATTGACCAGCTATAGAATTCGTTCGCCATTCTTGTACGTTTGTTTCCTTGCAATCATAGTAGCATTTATACATAAATAGATAATTATAAATACAGACTCATTGCAATTTGTGAGACTTGTTCATCATCCACTCGGCGTCCCAAAGCCTGTGCTGCCAGCTCGAGGGTGCCGGACGCCTCCTGAAACGCTTCTACCGCAGCAACCTAAGTTTCAAAATATGATTAGATCAGAAAGGATAAAATCAAAACATATTAAGAGCAAAACTGAATATAAATACATTATCATTGTCTCTCAAGGTGGTATGAACCTCCAGTATGTAGACCACCGAATCAATAGTAACTGCTAGTGGTTTATGAAGAGCTTATAGAGTCTTTTACTCAAATAACAATTCAAACATATCTAACATATGACATGTATCGTTTTACTAGTGAAAAATATCAGACTGTATTTACCAAATTGTTTATGAAACATCTTTCTCTATTAATAGACATGTGTAAGACAATGATGGTTGGATTATACCGATGGCATCCCTTTCAAAAAAGTTTTCAACCATGCTCTGAATCGAACAAAGTAGCTACAAAATGAGCAAACACATACAACAAGTGAAATAAACATTAGAGACTTACTGCCAGAATCAATTTCAAATTCAAAGAAAAGATGTGAAAGAACAGCTTTGTGTTTAGCCTTCAGTTGTTCAGCCTTCCTGACCACTTTCATAATGAGGTATACGTAACTTTGATATATATATTTTACACGCTCGCACCAGCTTCGGGGTTCGTCATCCATATGATAGAATGAAGAAGGACCAATATATCAAACTCCTCGATGACTACCCTTATTTGACGTAACATTGAATGTTGTTACTACTTTGTTCACTTCCTCTGTTCATACCTGCTTGTCGATGTAAACAAATTCCCCTGTGCCAAGCAGTTTAGTAACGCCGGTTGTTGCCTGCTGCAGTCTTGTCATGTCACTTACTTCGGTCATCCTTTCCGACAGTATATCAATAAGTGTTGACCTCACAAACATCTGCAACTATTGATGGTGAAAGACGCAGCTGTCAATGTTTGGTAGAACGCATGTTATCAAATAAAGATATGCTCGTATTCATCGAAAACTACCCTAGCCATACTGGAATAAGTCGAGACACATTTGCCCTAGGGTGTTTAGACATGGCAAGAAACACAAACGTTTTCGGCCCTGTGCTCTATGAGGCCCTCTAAGCTGATCATAAGAGGCTGGTTGAAAAAAGGAGCTCATGATTCTCTGTCACAATGAAAAAGGCATTATATCAATTACAGTACGGTAACACACAGTTCTCCACAATGCATAATGTTGAATAAATGGACGGTTCCATCCCAACTTTAGTACTTGAACATCTGACACATGCGCACGATATTTGCGCTTAAACTAACTTCATATGGTGGCCATATGATGACCATGGTCAATATTGACCATGGTGAAATCCGAATTACGAGAATGACAGTCTCTACCACATAGGGCACATCTGTAAGCTGACTCAGGTCTGTTGCAGAGTTTTAACTTATCAATGGGTAAAGTGGTCAAAATCTGCGGTATCAGACTGCAGGGAACCAGATTGTATCCCAGGAAGTCAAACCATACCCTTAGAGTCAAAGAGCCGTTTTGGGTGCATGCATATGGTGAGCCTAGGGTGACAGCTAAACGTGCACAAGATCGCGAGTGATGACAAGTATGTCTACTCAAAGATTAGATGGCCATTTTAACTCGAACCCGGTGTTTGCCGGAGTTGTGTGTTCGAAGAGGACTGCGGATTATAATGTTCAACTGGAACAGTCCATCCATCCATTGTTCAAGCGTGTGTTACCTTCAAGTCATCTGGTCCTACGGGTGATTGCAGCATGTTCACGAGGTCGTCTGTGTTGGAAGCTACGGACCAGTCAGCCCCGAAAATGTACCCTGGTGCAGGGGGTGGTCTCGTTGGAGCGGGGTGGAATGTTGAATAGTTCAGGGCCTGATCCAGAATCTCTCCATAACCTTGATCTATTAATGTTTGAGCGGGATCTGGGTCCTAAAGATGAGATGAACACGTTTCAAGATACTCAGTATTTAGGAAGAAGATTTAATGAAGGCAATGCACTTGGTATGCAAATGGCGTTGCGTCTTATAATTGTTCCGGCAAAGATAGATTCCCATAATTGTGACTGCATTTTCAAGTAGCAAAGCGATCCTTACAAGATGCAAAATTCCTTTGCATCTTCAACATCACGTATTGTTGGATTCAAGTAACACGTGGTAAGCGTTTACACCAAATATACACGTGTCTGGTTGGATTATGTGTTGATAGAGTGTATCACATTAAACATGGCGACCATAGTTATGTTTTCCCGATAGAAAAAACGTAACGTTATTGGTTGTGCAGGCTTGTTCTCTTTTTTTTTTTCTTTTTTTTTCATCTGTTAGCAACCAATCACAGGTCAGAACTGTCGTGAACCAACCAGAGCTTAGAACTGCATCCCTATATTAGCTAACACGTCGGTAGAACGTACTGCGCCTGCGCGAACACTGGTTGTCTTTTTAACGTTGCATTGAAATCCCGCTTGTTGCACAGTATATGTTAGAGATATGGTTTCATGTAAAACGTACACGGGGTTTTACCCTTATATACGCACGCAATTTCTTAGATGCGAACCTTTAGTAAACCGGGAGATTAGCATGTCTATACTTTTCGCGCAGGCGCAGTACGTTCCGGTGACGTGCTATATTAGCTGTACATATGAAAAATTACTGGTTTGCGATAGCGAAACCTGTTTGCATATATTTTCTAATCGCACAGAATACTATAGCGCGAGCCTCATAATATGGTGTTATGTGTGAGTAGCTTGACAAAAATCTCTACAGGCAATAAAAAAAAACATTCAGCATTTTCGATAAAATGTTGCCTTTCTATAGGTGGTATGTTTCATATGTACCTACCGGTGACAGGACTAAGTCAAGAAGATCGGCAATGTTTGATGCTAGCAGGAAAGAGGTCGAGTGATCGCTGACGTCAGCCTGATGACTCAAAGTCAAAATCCACTGCCACAGCTGCAGAGGATTCTTTAGAGGTGGCAATACCTGTTACATGTATAATACAGAAACAAACAATATTACGTTTATTTTAAAAGTCTCAAGAATGAAATCTCTGCCTGGGAAGAAACCACATTGAATACATACTTGCAGTATTACGAAGTAAAGGTGAACATAAATTATGCAAATCAGATCTCATTTACATAATCTATTACGAAATGCTACAGTAGCATTTAATTACTATTACAGTACTACCGGCCATGCTAAGGCAAAAGGGTCTTTGCTCCGTACTCCATAGAAATAGAAATAGAAGTAGACGTAGAAGTAGAGGTAGAAGTAGACGTAGAAGTAGAGGTAGAAGTAGAAGTAGAGCAAGCCTTTTGTGCAAAGACTTTCATACTCAAATCATGTTATGTTATAATTCATCCAAATAAGGATCTTCTTTAGCTTATCAATTAGAAACGTCACTCAGAAAGATTGACATCATGGTGAAGGTATGAGGTCGTGGAACTCTCGTTTTGAGTACGTCACTAACCGAAGGAGTGGCGTTGCATTCTGCATAGGAGCCGTCATCTCCAATAGCTGTGACGGTGATGCTCTCTGTATAATCCTTGTCAGGGTCTCCGATCGGCAACAAGTATGGTCCCGCCATAGGAGAACTCTGTCGTGACAGCAGAGACGTCGCGCTGAAGCTGTATTTTGGACTGTTGTTTGCCAGGCCTGTTTCATTCTCAGGGAAGTGGACTGAGATGTTGAAGCCTGTTTCAGCTGCAAATCCTATTGCCAAGAGTTTGACATGTAGTCAATGCCAATGAAGTTTATTGCATATTCTTGCCCGTACTCCAGTGCATGTCAGTTTGGAGAGTGTACGTATATTGTAGTTTACATGCTTCTTCTCTCTTCTTAACATGTGTAGACGAACGTACAGTCTTTCCAGCATATTGTAGTTAGATGATGACATAAGGCATTTGAACAAATCTTCCTTCGTTAGGTGTGCATGTTTCTTATCTACATGTGTAGTATTAATCAGATTTATTTACATGATATTACGTAGTTAAAGAGTGACTCAACAACAAAAACGGACGTTATTTTCTATTAGCATTTTAAGAAAACAAACTCAACGAAAGTTGCAACATCTAATCACAGATTGACAAGGAAAGTAATCATTTACTACTTAAGAATCATTTGCCATAGATAGCAAATTCAGGTAAAAGGTTTTCCTTCCATAAAGTACCTTTTCTAATATTTAGTCTATGCCTGCCTATCCTTGTAATCGTAAAATGCAAGGATTAAATGCAAATGAGGTCTCACCTGCTCTAGGAATGGCGAAACACGTCATGTTGTATTTAGGACTGGTAATAACATGGTATTCTGCAAAACTTCCAGTCGATCCATTCACTGGTTGACCGTTGACACGGAACCTGTATTTCTTACCGAACTCTAGGCTGTGTTTTGCCAACCACAGCGTCCTCTGGTTGATACCTGGAAAACAAGGTACAGTTTGATTAGTTTCTGTTAGATTGCTTGAAAACATCAATATTGAAGGAAACTCGGTGGTTTAAAAGTTACAACTGCCATCTTTTTCTTTCCCTAACTAGGTAACGTTAACGTTATGTGGCACATGTATGCAAAGTAGGTGTAGTGAGCAAGTAAAATAATTGTGTTGAGCAGGCAAAGTAGATGTGTTGAGAAGGCAAAATTGATCATAGATGGCCACGGTGTTTTTTGACCCTCCTTGAATAGTACTAGTTTTGTAACAATCACGTGGTAGTCACGTGGTAGTCAAGCCGTTCGAGCAGGTGTTCTTGCAGAAATCACGTGGCAATCACGTGTAATCTCCAAGCAGATTCCTCCGGTGGCATAAAACAGTAACATAAGCTGGGGAAGGACTTCAGCCGGCAGAGGGGTAAAATTGGCCACCGCGGCTGAAGTCCTTCCCCAGCTTATGTTACTGTTTTATGCCACCGGAGGAATCTGCTTGGAGATCAAATCACGTGAGTGCTATCCTTGCACTACTAAATGCGCCCCAGAAATATGGATGATAAGAAAATAATCTACCGTTATTTGACATATCAGCCCAATTAGATATCTCAGTGATGTCACCGGTTTGGAGATCCTCCTCGTACAGTTGCCAACTGAACGCCATCATGTAGTTTTTGCGTAGACCGCAGCTCGTACAATTTGCTACTAATTTGAAGTCCTTGCTTGGATTAAGAAAGGCCAGACAATTGCTTATACATCTGTGAGTGATAAGAATAATTGGATATCAGAAATACCTGACACATGTTTACCTCACCACATATATATCACAATGAAAGTAAGTAGACACTCTTATCCATACAAAAAATGCGCAGGTACTTATGAAGTAATGAGTGACTAGAAAAATAACATTGAGATCAGCGTAGTACTCGGATGAATAACGATACACTGCTTCGTGGTCCATAGACAGGGTCACTAACCACTAGGCTACAGACGATGCCATATACTACTAAAAAGGAAGGTATGCACAGTGAGGTTTAATCATTAAATCCCGCATCTAAAAACAGCTCATGCTTTCGGAACGTGTTAGCTATTTGAGAGTCGATATATATTCTAACATAGCCATGGATATAAAACATACTTGATTGAGAAAGTTGGTAAGGGTCCACCGTCCAGTACGTAGAGCTCTTGTTGGAAGTCCACGACTATCTGCCCCACAGTTGATGTCACTTTGATAACGTACGTCACCCCTGTCTCCATCGATGATTGGTCAAGACGAATTGAGCTTCCAGTGGCTTGGGAAAGATTTCCAAAATTGACGTTTCCGCATGCTCCTGTGTAGACATTTATGCCGTTGCCGTCGACCGATGAGACACCGTAGGCGACCGTTGGAGCGGCATCAGGGTCAAATGTTGCATTAGAGTCCTTCTGACGACATTGCCAAGTAAAAGCTGCCCTGGCCTGGTAGGTACTTGGATCTAAGGAACTGTTGAACAGTGCTGCTGTCTCAGCCGTGCCGACCACCCTGAGGTGACCTCCAGAAATCTCAACGGTGATGTAAGGATCTGGAAAAAACGAACATCAAGGAAATTTTTTTCTAGTCACCAGACTGAAAATTTAGAATCCCAGCTCTTCATTCAATTAGCTGTAATATTTCAATCGGGTGTCATGATACCACCACATAAAAATATTGTGAAAGAGGCCATATCAAGATTGAAATAATCAATGACAAACGTTTGAAACATTCCACCATATCAACAGAAACCTTTGAAATAATCCATCATGTCAACAAAAAAACATTTGAAGTAAGCACATCATATCAAGGGAAATGTATGAAACAAACAATTAAGTACATTAACATGAAAATGATCTGTAGATACGGATGTTTATATGTGCATTTTCTTCGTACTCACCTTCGGCGCTTGAAGAAGACACGTGCACGGTTGAGGACGACCCGGTTGGAGAAGACCCGGCATTACTGCTATCTTCCTCACTATCTAACTTGACATCTGCAAAAAAATATTAGAGCAGTCATACTTAAGCTTAACACAGATGAATCATGATGCCTTTGCAAGTAGCTAGATGTAGTACACTGCAGCCTCTTTTGAATTTCATCACTCAGATGTCGGGTCGAAAATGGGCCATAAATGCATAACTCATTAATTAGCATGTTAATTAGAATGCCACCTACCTTCAAATTGTGAAAACAGAAGGAGCAAAACCAGAAATCGGATTCTAATCTGTGAAAACAAACGGGGGAAACACGTTAATGCTAGCGATTTCTTGGAGGAAATATTTTGCAGCAAAAGTTGAATAAAACAATGCAGAGAAAACAGAATCTAACATTGCATGTGGTGAGAGATTGTCAGTAAAATATATTAGTATTACAATCAGTGCAGTATCTTATTTGTGTAGATTTATTTTACAGAAAGTAGATTTAGACATATTATTTCAATAAGATCTCAGAGAACAGAATTAAAAACAGTTTATAAAAACATTGCCTCTTGTTTAGTTTTCCTTCGTACAAATACGTTTGTCATCTTGTACAATATATTATCTTCAAGTTGTTCAGATAGAGTAAATAGCAGATACATACACTCGGTTGCCATTGCGTAGGCCGTGGTTCGGGTTTCATTATGACTCATTAGGCACTTTTTTGCTTCTAATGTAGTGGAACTCGAAATCTGCAC
The DNA here is from genome assembly GCA_019207045.1 of Branchiostoma floridae x Branchiostoma belcheri. Lineage (NCBI taxonomy): Eukaryota > Metazoa > Chordata > Leptocardii > Amphioxiformes > Branchiostomatidae > Branchiostoma > Branchiostoma floridae x Branchiostoma belcheri. Next base: position 33,382,513 of record CM033023.1, read on the forward strand.
ATAAAGAGAAGATGAAAATGGGTTATCATATCATACGAGATACTAGGGGCATTCAAAACGTTCTCGGTCGCACCTAAAACCAAGGGACATAACTCAAATATTGGGGGAAAGCACCCGTACCTGTACCTAGACAAAACTTCAGGTTAGGAGATAAAAACTAAAACATTTTGATTTCGAGTTTCAGCTCGGCACTTAATATCTTCTCCTGTGCTAAATTTTCGTCTCGGGGTAGTATTTACACACATTTAGTCACAAAATGGGCATTACCTTGGTGTACATTTATATCGGTACAATCCTATTTTCAAAACACCAAAATGTTTAATGTTCTATGAATTATGATGATAACGTGTCGTGACATGATAAAGATGTATATTGCAAACAGGTTACATGCCAAATCCAAGAAGACACAGTAGGCCCAACATTAGGGGTGGGTACCGGTGTGACAGCGATCTCGCCCCCCTTTAGCGTTTTCGCCCCCCCCCCCCAAGAGCAGCTGGTTACTACATATTACAGGTGCGCTACCTGGTACTATACTGCACCTGGGGAGTAACGTATATGGTGTGTTATCTGGTACCTATATGGCACCTTATTACCGTACCGTAAGATGTCATACCTCGAAAGTCGATACTATATTGTTCTGTGCAAACCTGACATTGACATGAAAAAGACAATTTTTGCAGCTGAGGTGGCATAAAAACAGTGCTACTGCGAACGTATAAATCAACACCGTCTATGGTACGGAATACGTCAGCTATATGTTTTAAATTTGTCACAGTGTTTTCTTTCTTGTGCTGGAAACATTTCAAAAGCACTAACAAAAACACACGTGAATAATAGTTTCTCATTATAAACACTATCTACGCGCAAGTTGATATAGCTGTTGCTAAATGCTACACAAACACTGGTAAAGTACCAGTCTTAAGAAGCACGGGTAAATGCATCAGTTCCTAAATACTAGAAAAAACAGTCATGTTGGAGGTGCATATACCAAAATGTGCGTTATTCTAATTAATACCTAATATTTGCATAATTAATAAAGACATTACATAGTTCTTTTGTGGTCACTTCATGGTATACGTAGAGACTTCATATTGAGATATATAGGTTGCTTGAGGACAGGTGAATACAATGAAATACATCTTAGGCCATGTTGATTTGATTATATGGATGACATCCTCTGGGAACTCCAAAACTGATGAGAGCGAGCGAATAAAATAAAAAAAGTTTGGCCAAAAAAAAAGTTACCTTCAGTATGAAATCAAAGTGGCCAGGAAGGTTGAACATAAGACTAAACACAAATAGTATGGTATACCAACAGTTAGGTGTAGGGACCGGTACATCATACGGGTGCAAAACATTTTTTTTCTTCCTGGACCAATTCGAAAAAAATAGACCTGAAAAAAAATCAGAGGAACAGGTTTTGCCAATTACGAAATGGACACACTATGTCGGCAGGCATTTGGGGTCTTACCGGGGGCCAAGAAGACAACAAGAGCGAAGTCAAGTAGAGTTTATAGTCAATTTTACCAAGTTTCTACAGTCAAACGTACAAAGACAGTTAGCCTTTATTACATGGAGATAGGATTTTAAAATGCCAGTGGGAGTCGGATAATCAACCGAACAGATTCCTTTGTAGCAAAATTGACCAATTGCCATTGTTTTGAGTATTGCCAGTTCTCAAGTTTCCACAGACAATAAGGTCCAGGTTCAGGTCCGGACCTGAAAATGACCCCCCCCCCCTTACCAACAATAGATTTTTTTTCTTTCTGTCCTTTCACATCTTATTCTTTGACTTTAGATTTATTTTGGCATTCTATGGCATTAGTTATCTGTTTTCTGATACTTTTTATTCAATCTATGGAATATTTCTGCTCATTTTACAGCTGCTTTGCACAATCTATTGTGTGGTCGAAACCTTTTTTTTTTTGGAAACGGCCGAAAATTGGTGCGAGCGCGGATGTCATCCATATAATCAAATCAACATGGCCTTATGTCAAGACTCAGGTATATGTAATAATGGGACTACAATGGAACCAACCCTCCTTGTCTGTTCAAGTTCAACTATCTTATTACCATGTAATTACGTTAATATTGATACTATGAATGGAGTTATGTATCAAACTCGTGTACTTATATCATTCTGAAACTGCATTTTGTGATTTATACCAATCAACTTCTAAAATGTCATATAAACCCGTTTGGGGGGGGGGCGCAATCGCTAAAGGGGGGCGAGGTAGGGGGGCGAGATCACTAGCCGGGAAGGGCGAGATCTAGTGATTTCGCCCCCCCCCCCCCCCCCCCCCCCCGAAATCGCTGTCACACCGGTACCCGGTACAGAAAATTTTGGCCCAGGTCCGGTTCGGGTCCAGAGGATCAGGTCCAGGTCCGGACCTGAACCTGGACCTGATTCAGTATATGAGAACAAGTGAATGGACGATACTCATGGTCCATTTCGCAACAAAGAAATCTGTTTGTGTAGTATTCGACTCCCACTGGCGTTTTAAAACCCTACAAGGCTAACTGCCTCTGTGCATCTGACTGTAAAACTTGGTAGAAATGACTATAGACTCCACTCTACTTCGCTCTTATTATTTTCCTCGACCGGTAAGCCCAAAACATGTGAATGTCTGATAATATAATCTGTTTATTTTCAAATAGGTCCAACATCCGGTCCACCGAATGTTTTCAGGTCCGGTTTTTCTGGACCGGTCCAATAAGAAAAACCGGTTTTGTGTCGGTACACACCATACATCTGAACTGAGACACACGCTGAGCAACTGTACAGTGACCAAAATTGGATGTTTACGCCCTGAAATTCATAATCTGGATATGATTCAAGACGTTTAGATATGACATAAAACAATAGAATACAGAAAACGTTTCAAAAATTCGTAGTTTATTTCTGAAATTTGTCGAGTGATCTATCGAATCTTACGTCGCTTATAAAAGTTCACATTTTTTGGTCGCGCTGGGAGTGCACACTGGGCGCCAGAGACATTCTACGTGTCAGTAACTTTTTTCTGGGGTTCGGTGATCGCTGTGCGCTCTGACCAAATTTAGATCGCTAGTTTTCTGTCAAGTGAAAATGGGCCTTACGTATAAGAAAATGAGTCGGAATATACCTGATTCTTAAACAAAAGCATAATACATTGCCGTCACAACTTTGAGCTGATAGCCCGTATTTTGAATCTCTTTGCACACACACACACAAACAGACACACACAACTCGATAAGTAAGACAAATGCATTTTGTAAGCTGCTTGTTGTTTGATGTGACAAATGATGTCTCTTACCTTTTTGTCAGCTAACAGTTATCCCGTCTCCGCAGCTCGCTGAAGATTGATGACACGTCCCTCAAACTGTGTCATATATACGTACGGCCATGTTGAGTCCATTATATGGATGACATCATAGGGGAACCCCAAAACTGATGCGAGCGAAAGAAAAAAAGATTTGTCAAAAAAAGTTGCCGTCAGTATGAAGTCTACGTAGTTAGGAAGGTTGAACAAATCACTACGAGAGACAAGTATGGCACGGTATACGGAACAAAAGATGTATTTGTTCTTTCACATCTTCATCTCTGACTTTGGAATTAACTTTAACTTTGCCATTCTACGACAGTGCTGTCCTATTTGGCACTTTTCGGCATACATTTGCTCATTTTGAAGCTTCTTTTTACGATTTACATTATGGCCGAAGACGTTGGTTTTTCTTTTGAAAACGGACGAAAATTGATGCGCGAGCGGATGTTAACCATACAATGGAATAAACATAACCTCAAATGCCGATGTTACGTTGGCGTGCGTAAAACGCATTTTCTATTTTACAGGTGACAAGTTTAAAGAGTAAATGGTACTTTGATTGTTGGGTACTTGCTGTAAAGGGCGTTTCCGAAGGATTCAAGTCACGTTCAATGGTGACAAATTGTTTTTCAGTTTTACGACAACTGCCACTCCTTGAAAATGCTTATTATCTGTTTTCTTTCATGTGGCAAGGGGGTAATAACATAATTGTGTTACAGAATTGTGTAAAAACTTCCAGGGCAAGGTATTGGAAGGCATAGCTCAATTCTCTTTACCTCCCTGCTTTTACCTCCCCGCGCAAAGTCCGGTACACGTATTTACACCTGCGTGGAGTGAGGAAAGCAGCTCAAAGTTTCCTTCCCAAGGGAACAACATTGCTTGCTTGCTAGAGGATTCGAACCCAGGACCTCTGGCTTCTGCGGTCAGCACCCTAACTACTACGCAAACCCGACACCAATCTTTTTTTCTATCTAACGTTATCTTACTTTTGGACAGACGAGAACGCACTCAAGGTAGTAACTTCTGTTTATTAACAGTGCAACATACCCCTGACCGAAGTCAGGTACTCATTTTTTGCCTGCTCGAAGTGAGGAAGGTTGTGTACAGTGCCTTTCCCAAGACACGATGGGTATCGAACTCAGAACCTCTAGATTGCTGAGAGCCGAACGCTCTACCAGTTACGCCACATACGACGCCAACCTTGTGTGAGGACACAATTTCTTTGAATATGCGAAAATAATCAGACCCTGAGTGATGACCTGTCTTGCATAATATAAACTATTGTTATATCATATTTCGCTTTATACACAACCCACTAACATTAGATAGAATTAGCAACAATTGATAAAAGAAACGAAACTTTTTGTACGGTGTATACCATTAGACATAAACTAAATGTTTAGTATCACAACTGTCTTCCCCTAAACTTTCTTCGTGATTACAACCTTACTGTTGTGTTCATGTCTTGGTATTGGATTTCACTCTTTTCACTTTGGCGAGAGAATTTAACAAAAAATAAGGCCCAGACAAGATTTCTGTTCTAAACGCGAGGATGTATATCAAATTCGTATGAGGTGTGCATTGACATTCTTTGTCATCACAACTGTTCTTTTATCTGCTTTAGATGCGCAAGCATACGCACAGCACGACCCAGTCTGCGTAAATAAAACTTGCACAAAAATGCCGGCACGGACCTCATTCGGATTTGATATAAATGCTCGCGTGACAATACCCAAAAGCCCTGACGTACGTAAATGCCTTTTGATTGACATAACGTTAGAAGTACTAGAGCTTTGTAAAACACGTGTAAAATAATCAATGGCCTCTGTCAAAGAGTTCCATGTCAAGTGCGTCATCACAAATTGGACGAAGTGCAATTGTACTATAACAGCAGCTTTCAGACAACACGTAGTCAAACGATCTAATAAAATTGATAAGAATTAGATGAGCCTTTTGCATGATTTACTCCGCCTAATAACAGTTATATACTTTTGAGTGGATGTAAGGATAATTTTACCACGACTTATTAGAATGCCACAAAGTGATTGAACAGCAGAAAAGGTGCAATTTCCATGTTTATTTCATGAGGCAAAATTCGCAGTGAGCACGTAGACATTGTCACATCTACGGACAACCTTCTTCGTACTTGCAGGTGGGGAAAGAAAACCAAATGCAAATATATCAGAAGAAGGTAAAAATGTGTTGCTATCATTGTTGTGAATATCAAACCTATACTTTTTAGTACTAGGGCTATCAACCAAGCAAAAATCGTGACAAGCACAGAACACGAGATATGGAAACCAGAAGTTTGGCTGCAGCACCATAGAAAACCACTAGGGGCCTAAACTCTAATCATGTCGACGTCTCATCAAGACCTACCATGATATCAAATATCGAGACAGTCCATTCAGGTAATCTGGAGTTATTATGTTAGAAATCCCTTCACTGATTCTAGAAGACCATTTTTCTCCCATACTATGTACAATGTATTAAGTAGACTAACCTTATAGAACTGTTACAGTAGTTATGTGTTAGTAGATGCCATGCTTTGTACCTTGTACAATTGTTGCACAATAACGAGATCTTATGTTCACAGCCGGAAAGACACATACACACACTCTCTTACACACCGGACACACAAATGCTGCCGAAAACATAACCTTCAGTATCTGTAATAATTAAAAATTGTAAAAATTGTAGTTATTAATAAAATAAATCAGCCAGTGCAGCAAATGAGTCTAAAATACTTTTATTACATACCTGGAATAGCAGCAACTTTGTAGGCTAAAACTTTAATTACATGATTCTCAAATAAGAACATATTTACAGTATTGAAGACCTTGTAACCTTGGACCTGCACACTTTTACTACAACGTTGAGAGTAGTAACAAAATTGCCAAATAGAATTTTTCTCTCAGCTATTCTAGATTGCATGTACATGTACATTAAATGACTGAATCATAATATAGATGGCATACCGGTACATAGCATAATATGTAAGCACAGAAAACACTGTTGGATGAAATTTAGATATGTGCCCATTACAAGCATATGTTACAGTTGGTAGTAGATATCTGCTGACACCCTGATAAAGTTAGGTTAGACAATGTTGATTAAATTATGTGGATGACATCTCTGCACAAATTAATTTTTGTACACTTTTTGAGTAAACAAAAAAAAAAAAACAGTAAATCATAATAAACAGCTGCAAGATGAGAAAACATGAAATTGCCAGAAAATAAACTATTATTAATAACAGACATCATGGAGTCAATTCTAAAGTCAAGGATGTGAAAGGCCAAAAAATGAAGTGTTCAGTCATTTGACCACTTAGATTTCATATTTATTTATTCTTTTTTTTATATTGAAGGCAACTTGTTTAATATCAACCTCTCAAATTTTTTCCTTGCATGCTTGCAACAGTATTAGGGTTCCCAGAGAATCTCATCCATATAATCAAATCAACATGGCCTATTAGATAACTGGTGATACACTTATAGGTTATCCCCATCTTTGATTCTGATATATCAGGCTGCACATTCATAAATTGATATTAAGTACAATACCAAACATATTTCCAAAACTTGCTGAGTTTGTCACTGAATTGTAGGAAGTGCATTAGACTTGTAATAGACTTAACGCTAGTTCACCTTTATCCGTCAGGTAACCTATATCCATTGCTTTTAAAAAAGGGCATTTGGGGATATCACGTTGATGGACGCTAGTTTCAAATTGCAATATTTTCAGTATATTGCAGTTTCAAACTATCACCTATCGGCTTTGAAAAACAACGGATATAGGTTACACCACTGACAAAGGTGAACAGTTAGCGTTACATTTCAGATTGCAAATTATGACCCGATGACACACTAATCTGAACTTAAAAACAAAAGTGACAAGTGAGTTCAAAAATACATTCTTTACATTGTTTAGTTCCTGATAACACATTTGCATGTATAATCAATACTATTAAAGATTACACAATTATGCAACTTTCAATTGGAAATGTACAAAGACCAATATGGTGTAGCCAGAAACCATGCAATGATGAATTCTAGAAGGTAACTTACGTGTACAATGTATATTTGGAAGCTTTAACGATCCTGAAAAGTCCGATGAATTTCAAAGAAGCATTGAATACTGTAAATGCAGAAACTTTTGCGGTGGTTTAATGTTCGCAGTTCTTGCGGTGGCTGCTTCACCGGAAAGTTTAAACCACCGCAAACATTTTCCCATGGCAATAAGAGACTACAGTGTATGGTGCAACCGCGAACTTAAAACCACCGCGAAAAGTCTCTTTTCCGCTAATGCGAAATTAAATCCCCGCAAACTTAAATGCATTTACAGTAACTGGTGAGCATATTGCACCTAGAAACTCATATGTGCACATTCGGTTCATCATTACATAAAGCAACACTTTATGGATAAATCTATAACAGAAATAATCGTACATACATTGGGATCTATACATGTATACATGGACACCATATGCTTGTGACTCGTAATTATACAAATGTTGAAATTTGACTCTGCTACTCCAGATACTCTTGATTAGAGATAGTTGTACGTGACAACAACAAAACAAAAACAGACTGGAACACCACCACCCCTGATAGGATTTTCAATATACAGAATAAGATAGTGCTGCTTTTCTTTTGCAGTAAATTCTGAACAATGGATGTACAATGGAACAAACAATCATGATCTTGATAAATTACATTTCATATACACAGAAAAGAAAGTTTCAACTTCCAAGATAGCTCAGCAAGTCACACCTGCAACATCTTGCTTTGAACAATAAGATTTTCTTTCTAACTATGTTGAGTGAAAAGTTCATAGCTACTGATTGATTATATATGAAGCTGTATTCCAAGGGAAATAGGAATTTCTGTGATACAGCTTTTAGGAAAGAATAGAATCATTTCTGGCAGTTTGACAAAGAGTTATAATATTATCAATATTCCAACTAGACAATCTAATACACAAGAAAGACTTCCACTATTAAAACAACTGGTATCAAGTATTTTCATGTGATGACAGAAGAATGACATAATGGAAGCAAATGCAGGTATTTGCATTTCAGTGAATCTTAGTTCAGCGCTCGAGACAGACGCATTGTATAGATCTTCTGACCCTCTCAAATAACCTCTATTAAGTAAGTGTAGCTCACAGAAGAAAGTACCAAAAGAATTGATGATAATACACAAAAAAGCTGAACACACTTGACCTAAGAATCATTGAAATGCAAATGAAGGACACCAACATGGCAGCCAGCACCTGCCTGCTACTTTGAAATAGAACCTGAGTGAAAATGCTATTCTACGAGACACTGCCAACATGCATCTGTTGTCACAGTGGTGCTTATGTTGTTCTGGCAGCATGGAAACCTGCGTGTTAAGTTGTGCCAGTCATTATCTAGGCCTCAAAAGTTACCAAAAACAAACTGTCACAAACATCCTCGTTGCAAATTGCTCCAAATGTCACCTTGACTACTTGATTATACAGTTTAACGACCATTCTTTTCCACGCTTGCACTGTAATAACACAACTTGTGAGTGGCTATTATCCACTTTCCATAATTGACCAAAATGATTTGCTGCACGATAACAGGGCAAAGTAAATCTTTCAAACGGTAATAACTGTTACAACACACAAAACATCAACTTGAAGGTAGTAATTTGTTGCACGGAATGGCACAGTCAAAGGCTTGTCAAGAGCATCCAATGACTTTCCATCAACCACATTGATATTGATTACAACACGAGAGATTGTTCCTTCCTTCTTTGGTGATGCTACAGGGGTGGAGCCTTTTGAAAGCCATGAAATGATTTCAATCTGTGAGATTGTCTTTTGTTTATTAGACTCCCTGCATTTGGGAGTGTGGTGGAGTAATACTAATACTAAAAGGATGGGCATTAGAGAGAAAATTAATAAAAAAATATACATGGAAAGCCATCCAAGTAATGAAGATTTGCTTTTGGAATTTAATAAAGAAGATATCTCAAATCCATGTTATGATCAGCGTGATGTTTGAACAGTAATGTACAGAAATACTAATGAATGCTGACATAATGTGTTACATTTATCAAAACAGGGTCATGTTCTGGGCTTCTGCTTTTCTTGCACATTAATAATACTCACCTGAACAATTTACACATAAAGCTTTGCACATTAAACAATGTAGGTCTATCTCTTTCCCAAGGAAAATTTTTATACAATATGGCAAAAATGTCACATACAAATTATGTCCAAATTTCAGACTTGATACTAGTATATCCTTTAAAATTGCCACATTTCTAATGACCAAACTAGTATCATATTCATTATGCACAAATGAAATAATATTATGTATTTTCTCAAAGAATCAAAACCAAGTCTCCCTCTAGGATTAAGATGATGACAAATTTTCAATGTGGACCTCGTCGAATCACAAATACCCCCATTTCATGGGACACTTGTAAGTTACAGAACAAAATGAGATAATATTGTTCATGTCATTATAGAATTCAGAAGTAAAGGTGTCAATGTGAACTGTATGGATAGCTTTAAACTTGAACAACGATCACTTTAACAGCAGCAGATGAAAACAATGACATAGAAGCCTGCACCCATCTCAAATTCATGTTGGAAATTCCACAGAGGAATGAAATATATACAAATTTGGAAGAGTAGAGGGGATGCCTGTTTTGTGTTTGCAGGGGTGGGTGTGTGAGTGGCTGTAGCTCCTCCCACTGTCACCTGTCCCAGATGTCCTGCATGTGAAGGTCGACATCTGCAAGGTCGCGCAGCGACTGCATGTGGCCCGAATAGAACGCAACATCTGACTGCACCAGTCTGAAAAGTAAGAGAGAAAATGAAAGTGACACTGATCCAGGTTAGCTCATTGAAGAGTTATTCTTCCACTGATCATAACAGAGAAGGCAGACACTCCCCTACAGTATTACGTTAACTTCATTGTACCAGTGAATTTCCCTAGCTCTTTGCAACAAGAATAATGAATAGTGGGACCACCGCTTAATGCCCAGTAATAAGGGCTGCAGCCCTTTCTGGCAGCGCGCATGTTGGGTGAGTGATACAGCCAGAATTGAACTCACGACCTCTAAGTTCCAGAGGCAGGGCCACTAACCTGGTGACTGGACTACACACGCTATCCTAGACTAGAGAGTACAACCTCACTCACACTCATTAGATCTAAGAAAATTTTCGATTTCGGTTTTTTAAAAAACAGGGTCAAGTGGGTAGCGATTATACTTTGGTCTAATTTCTTTCTGGATTTCAGCTGCAGTGAGCTAAATATACATGCATGTAGACAGTTTGACAATGCAATGCATATTAAATATTAAGTACATGGCATTTTCAAGAAAGATAAATGAAATCAAATTATTAAACTTCCTTGGTACCTTCAATGTCATATTCACTTGATTATCTATTATAGTAAGTTTGACAATCTATTTTTGTTGGGAATGAAAATCCTGATTCCTTACCCGTGCTGTGGTCCCCCGTCGTTTGTAACATTTAGTCTGACCAGTTGCTGTTGTAAATGGCTCTTAAAGGACACGTTTATCCTTGTAAATAAGACCTGCAAAGAGAAGAAGATATTATGTAAAGCTAAGGGCACAACCCGCCGTACGTGCAATTTATCCGTACGTGTTTTGGAAGGGCACGTCCGCCACGTATTTCTGAAAACGTTTAGGCTGTACAGGGCAGGCACGTTGCCCGTACTGGCACGTACGGGGTTCGAATCCGAAGCCCGATGGTACACAAAGTTTTGCCTGCACATAGAGTTCTAGCTATAGGGCGGGTCTGCGTGCTCTGTCGGATTCACTACAAGTTCGTAGAGAGGCGGTACTTACCACTTACGGATCCCAAAAGATTGCCCACATTTTGGCACGTAGACAGCACATATTTGCACGTACGGTGGGTTGTGCCCTTACAGTCATTTTGGACAAGTGGACTTTGGAGAGGATTGACTCAAGCCATTACTTAAAGGGTTTCCAAGTCAAGGCATTTCATCACATACTTGTTAACACTATTATAAAAAGTTTTGTAAGAAATAAGTTTGTTGCAGTTGAAGGTAGAAACAATTACCGTAAATGCAGAAATGTTTGCGGTGGTTTTATGTTTGTGTTTATTGCGACCAAACTTAAAACCACCGCAAACATTTTTCTATACAGTATGTGACTACAGTGTATGGCACTACCACAAACTTAAAACCATCGTGAACACTCCACTTTTCCACTGACACAAAATTAAATCCCTACTTTACCGTACATACCATATCATAGTAGGCAGCCCCATTGACCTCAAATGACCCAGTCAGCAATATTTTGCTTCCCAAAGCCAAGGCAAATTGTCCGATTTTACAGGGAGCTCGAGATAAGGACTTAGCAACATTTAATCTCCAAGCAGATCCTACGGTAGCTTAAGATAGTATCAAAAGCTGGCAGGGGAGTGAAGCCGGCCTAGGAGTGTGTTTGGCTACCGGCTACATGGCAAATGGACACCTCTTGGCTGACTACACTCCTTGGCCAGTTTGGTACTATTTTATGCCATGATTGTAGGATCTGCTTGGAGATTAAGCAACATTGGCAACCTAGTATTTGGCTGCATTCTGCTTACTCTGATCTGTTCTGGAGGTAGAAGGTCCACTATGGCCTCGTGTAGCTTACTGATCTGTTTGCAGATGGTACGGAAGGTGGAAGATGGCATGGGAGCCTTGGCTTCCCACTGGAAATAAAAAATAAAATTAAAATCACTGTAGGTAGGTGTATTTCAGAATCTGTCAATCACCAATTTAAATCATTGAATGAGATATACTGTTGACTTTTTAACATCATTTTCTTATTGTAGTATACATTGCATATGAAACAATAATTTTTTTCAACTTTATTAACATTCACATACCAGTGTACAGACAGTATAATACACACATGATAATACATAAAAAGCAATTATGATCAAGTTGTGATCATGAGGTTACAAAGATTGTTGTCTATTTCAGATCTATAGTGTTATTTAACCTGTTGCTAAAATACGCAAAATTTGGTTTGATATATTTAACAACTCATAGATAGATGGAATGATATCAATAATATCAATTCTAAAGCTTCATTTCAAATTCTCAAGACTATTTTTTACCAATTAGTTCATTAAATGACACGATATATACACATAATTATACATCTAGCTCATTGAAAAACAATAAGAACATGTTAACATACACCTCATGTTGTACATGTATGCAATGTGCATGTTTTTGCCATGATTTCATATAAATGTTGGCACAGGTTTGAACTAAATTCATCACAAATCAACTGACAAAGGCCAATTCGTAGAAAGTGCATCCAAAGATGATGGTTTAGCAATGTGCATCAAATTCATTACATTGTTCTATCAAAACAAATAGAGAATTACATGAATAAACGCTCAACAGTTTTGATTTACACATACATTCTGTATTAATCAAAGACAAAACTCCTACCTTTGCTAGAGATTTCTCAAACATGTCATCCATGATGGCAATGAGTTTACTGGCGATCTCCTGGATGTGATCATTGTAGTCTTTAATAACCTGAAGGTGGCAAAGTAATAGAATCAGAATCCAAAGGTTCTGGGTATGAATCCCAACGGGCCCCATTCTTGTGTCCTTGAGACACGTACTTTACACCATACTCAAGTGAAAAATGAATACTAACCTAATTTCTATAAGGGATTTGATTTGACTTTATTTATGTTAATCAAGCTCATCTGTCACTTGGTAGTTATCAAAGTATAATGCTAACACAAAGGTATACTGTTAATGTAGAAATTTTCGCTGTGGTTATATGTTCACAGTTTTTGCGTTGCCAATTCACCATAAACTTAAAACCACTGCGAACATTTTCCATGGCAGTAAAAGACTACAGTGCACGGTGCGACCGCGAACTTAAAACCACCACGAACAGTCCTTTCCCCGCTACCGCGAAATTAAATCCCCACAAACTTAAATGCATTAATTACACTATAGTATTCAGATCTAATTTATAATAACAACTGTTGCTTCTTCAGGATCAGTAAAGACCACTCAAGAGCGAAGTGTTGTATTGATGGTTTCTTATGTGTCTGTACTTTATTTGAGATTATTTTTGTTTAGAAATTTACCATCAATTTACACTGATGTTCCTTTTCTCATGTAAACGATACTACCTTATATTGCTGTATTAGTTTATTTGGTTGGTATTATTTTCTTCCCGCTGTAGTATTTTTATCTATTTTTGGATCCGTGGTTTATGTTTATGTTTTGTCTAAGTTATTGTCTCCATCTCTATTGTCATTATGTATTCATCTGTTATTTCTGTTTATTTAAAATACAATAAATATTTAGAAAAAAAAAAAAAAAGACCACTCAAGAGAGTTACAAACATGTGACACGTGATCTTGCATATACGTAACATCAGCAATCGGTCAAACGTAATACCTGGGCCACGAAAACGTTCAAAACAGGTGTTCCGGACCGTGTGATAACTTTCTGTATCACACAAGCTTTGAAGCTGTATCAAACGGGCTTCCTTTGAGTAAATTGAACTATTTTGAGCGGGCCGAGTGGAGCACGGTTGAAAATTTGAACACTGGATTCGGATGTTACAATTGCTTTTGTTACAATTTTTTGTTCGAGGACACAATATTTTCTCAACTTTTGGTGCATTACATATCAAAACATGTGTTTCCTCAGGTGAGCATGATGTAGTTAAAATACAACTCAGGGTATTCTGCATCACCCTCGGTCCCAGCCCTCCCGCGGGTCGGATCACCCTCCGGCCTTCGGGCAATCCTTCCCGCGGTCGGGCTTGTACTTCGGGTGATACAGAATACACCGTGTTGTATTCTATATTTAGCATTATACCACAGAACTGACCTGTTGGAAGGACTTGAGCATGGGCTGTTGTTTGTGCTGGAGCCTGGCCCTGAAGTGTTCCTCCACTATGGGCAGGTGGTGAACCATCAGCTGAAGGCAGCGCGAACACAAGGCTGGATAGGCACAGAAAAAACAGCCTAGTCATCAGGGGGAAGACTACAGTACTGTAAATGCAGAAACTTTTGCGGTGGTTCTATATTTGCAGTTCTTGCGGTGACCGATGAACCGAAAACTGAAAACCACCGCGAATATTCACAATATAGTGTGCGACTACAGTCCAGTACTTGAAATAAGTTTGCGGGATGGCGCTACTGCGAATTCAAAACCACCGCGTACACTCCATTTTTCCGGGGCCCCAAAATTAAACCCCAGCAAACTTAAATGCATTTACAGTATATAGTATAACTCTGATGTATATGAATGTTGAATCGTAATGGCTAAAATTTATTTTCTGCAATGTCATAACCATTATGCCTTGTAGTTTTCATACTGTATAAGAGATCTTCTGACCCTCTCAAATATATAAAAAATGGTTTTCTGACAACACTGCACGTCATCATCATCGGTCGGCTGCGACGCAATTTGTACAAATGAGCTGCAAATGAGCAAATATATGCCTATAACTGCAAAAATATAAAGGAAGACATATACTATGTTGTAGGTGGCCAAAGTTCATTTCTAACCTGAAGAAGAAGATGAATGAAAAATAATGAAGAATCTCTTGTGCAGTGTATAATACTCTGTCTGTTATTTTGAATTGTTAAACCTTCTTGGATACTTCCTGGACTTAATAATGAAGAAGGTTGAACAAATAACTAAGAAGAAGTTGTGTTACCAAGATTCTTGGTGGTGATTGTCTTCAGACCCACGACCTGTCTAGCACCAGCTCCTAGGACCAGCTGACAGCTTCTGGAGTTAAAGTGCTGCAAGAAAAAATGTGATAATTTTATATGTATATATCTTGACTTGTTGTGACCTGTACTTAGCTCGGTTGGGCAAAACTGTGCAATAAAGGTCTTAATTCATTCATTCATTCATTAAATCTATCTCAGAAAATTATATAGAACAGGAGTTATGTTTTGTCGACTTTTGAGAGTTTGAATTTTGAAACTGAAATTCTGATAATATGCAAAGTGCTAGTGAGAAATGGAGAATAGTACATTACCTTACTTCTTTTTTCCTTTTTGTATCTCATTCTCCCCAAATTAAACGTTTGGATACTGATAATAACACCATACAGCTGACAGAGTTCATCTCATCAATAAGAGTAAATGCTACATGTACATTATGCAACAAAGAGCAAGAATGATACAACAAAATTACATGTATGTGCATGCATGTTTGTGGTTGACATAGGGTTAAACAAGTTTTACATTCTGATGAACAGTTGATTATTTTACCTTTAAAAGCTCTACAAGTCTTGTGAGGATGTCGGGTGTGGCAGAAGGCAGGTCATCAGCACACTGACAGTATTCCAGTACCATCTTCAGTAGCAGCAGCACAGTACTAAAGAACACATGTTAAAGGTGGTTGAAAATGCCTTGGTACTTTTGATGGTATTTCAGTACCATGGGAAGTGTTATGGTACTGTTGATGGTTTTCAGCAGTATAAAAAAGACCATGGTATTGTTGATGGTATTTCAGCGCCATGGAAAGTGCCATGGAATTATTGATGGTGTTTCAGCACCATGAAATGTGCCATGGTACTTTTGATGGCGTTTCAGCACCATGAAAAGTGATGCAGTATTGTTAATGGTGTTCAGTACCATGAAAAGTGCCATGGTACTGTTGATGTTGTTTCAGGACCATGGAAAGTAGCATGGTATTGTTGGTGGTGTTTCAGTATCATTAAAAGTGCTGTGGTATTATGGATGGTGTTTCAGCACCATGAAAAGTGCCATGGTACATTGGATGGCGTTTCAGTAACATGGAAAAGAACAATGGTATTATTGATGGTGTTTCAGCACCATGAAAAGTACCGTGGTACTGTTGATGGTGTTTCAGTACCAAGAAAAGTGCCACGGTAATTTTGATGGTGTTTCAGTACCATGAAAAGTGCTGTGGTGCTGTTGGAGATGTTTCAGTACCATGACAAAATGATGTGGTATTGTTTATGGTGCTTCAGCACCATGAAAAGTGCCATGGCATTGTGAATGGTGTTTCAGTACCATGAAAAGTACCAAGGTATTGTTGATGGTGTTTCAGCAGCAGAAAAAGTACCATGGTGTTGTTGATGGTGTTTCAGCACCAGAAAAAGTACCATGGTGTTGTTGATGGTGTTTTAGCACCAGAAAAAGTACCATGGTGTTGTTGATGGTGTTTCAGCACCAGAAAAAGTACCATGGTGTTGTTGATGGTGTTTCAGCATGTAATATGCCATGGTACTGAACTACTGTACATATTCAATTTGTTTAAACTGCAAACTTACATTGTGAAAAATTTCCTTTCCTTCTAAGATTTAATACTTTTCTTTTACACATACCTTGCTGACATCTTTCTCAGTACTTCAAAAGTCCCAACAAAAATAAAAGAAGTAACATCCGAAATTAACTCTACCGTATATTCTCGATTAAAGTACGCACCCCCGATTTGGGCGAAGTGCCAGACAAATTTGCCCCGCTGAAACGTAAATAGAGGAAACCTAAATAAAGTATGCACCCCTTCTCCACCAGTCTTGAACACATTTTGAACCGGACAAATTCAAAATTCATGGTGTTTTTTCTGTTTCCCAGGGTAATTTTGCCTTCTAAAATGCTATTTTTTGGCCGCCGGTAACGTAATTTGTCTCCATAAACTTATGAATCGGAAAATACATTCTCAGAATTCGAGCTGTTCGGCGGAGGTATAATGCATTCAGAAGAAATGATGTACATGAAAACATTTTGTATAGTCATCTATCCTTCCCAGGACTGTAGTAAAACCTTGATCTCCTTCACAGAAAACAATGTTTTTGCTTTCCGACCGTCTTTTGAGAAGAAATTTCGTGGCAAATTACTCTCCTGCCGTGCGTGTTTATATCAGTGGAATATTTCACTAGTAGCACGGGCTACCAGGTTATTAAAAAAATGACATGTGTGTTACGTTTTCAAAATCAGTAAGATTGGCAATTTAAGTATTTGGCATGTTTAATGCTTTGATTTTAGATCATAATTACAACAAATATTTGTACATTTTGTCAAGTTTAATAAAGAAAACAATCACCCCTCAGAAAGTTTCTACCCGTACTTTAGTAGACTCTCCCAATGAGTCACATGACCTGGCCATCGCCATCTTGATTGAATTCACGCGGAGCCGTCATGCCAAACTAACTTTCTCGCCTGTTATCATCCAAAATTGATGCCTCCACGGGCTTAAAAATTACATGGTCATTGCAGGCAGGGATTTTTCCATGTGCTGTCGTAATATGAGCTGTTTGCTGCCGCATTAAAACAGCCGGTTGTCTCAGGGAAAATGCATTGTTTGGGTGCCGATTCCAACCTTCACGTGCCGTGTTCCAGTGGCGATTCTCGATGATTTCAGGTCCTTTTCTTATTTTGTCTGGAGAAAACCTCAAATAAAGTACGCACCCCGACTTAAGCAACCACCTGTGACACATTTTCTATCCTGAAAAGTTTTAAAAGTGCGTACTTTAATCGAGAATATACGGTATGTTCAGGTTCAGGTTTAAAACCTAGGATACCGTTTAACAGAACCAGTAACATCTCTTACCTCCTTATGTTTTTTATCTCCCTTTAGAACTTAGTGCTGCTTTTGATGCTATTTAGTTCTACCCAATATAAGTGGCTCTTTCGGCAAGAACACAACCCCAAACATAAGCAGGACATCACTGGTTGTGTAAAAAGAAAACTACAATATCCCAAAAGAAGATACAGCACTACTCCTGTGACACCTACCCAACAACAGCAAACTTCTGCCCATCCACAACAAGGTACTCCGTTGGTTTCTTCTCAGTGACTGAAACAAAGAAAAAATCGGAAAATGCCATAAATCCCTTTAGAAGGGTAGACATTTTCTTAAAGACTTAAACTTGAGGTATAATGAACTGTTAAGTGCAGCAATGTAGATTTTCAGCCATGCCAAAAAGAAAAGAGTGAAATGCCACCAGTCCAAAAGAACCCTTGGCCCCAACCGTGCAAAAGTTCAGTTCAGTTCATGCAAAAAAGTCCAACATAATCTAAAATAGATAGCCAATGGAAAGAACAAATTTCAATATTAGGTCGCATTTCTCGCAGTATCACCATGAAATCTGTTGGCAGTTGTGCCTGTGTAATCGAAAACTCAGCTGTCTGATTCTCATTGGCAGTTGGTTCTGTCGCAGCCTGTTCGAAAAGTCTACAACTGTCAAGCTGACACGGTGCCCAGCAACAAATGCGACCTCACCGTTTTACAGCATTTTTAAATGAGACTTTGAAATGAAATGAAAGAAACAGCCTTTGTTTGCAGAATGGTTGCCCAAGTGGGAAAACCAGAAATGTTTGGAAGAAAAAATTATTTTACTGAATCCACTACTTACTGGAATTCTGCTTGGTAGTAGGGGATGGTATCACACCTAGGTGCAAACATGCACATCACACAATCTTTAGGATTTCCTAAATTATAAATATCTGGCATTTGGAAGAAATTTTTTTGCTGCAGAATTAAACCTATTACTTAGTGAAGTCAGTACGGCCGAATCGGGACTGAATGTCGAAGGATGCAAAACGTATCAAATATTGTGGACATATCTTGAATGTAAGATAATTTCTCATGCAGGAATGAATAGTCTTTCAAACTGCACTTGTCTGTGGCAGCGTAAGGCCACAACAATTTGATTTGTTGTTTCTCTGATTTTTTTTCAGAAAAAAATTGGGTAAGTCGGTCGAAAAAAATAATTTAAAAAATCTTGTGCAAAAAGTTGGGGGAGGAGAGATCGAGGGCTTAATCAAGTTATGGTTCTCTCCTGTCAATTCAACAGATGAGCAGGCATACAGGTATTTACCTGTTTTGCCTGACCTGCACATGACTTTTTATGGTGAAGGAGGGGTGTGCAATTTCTTCTCCACCCCCTCGTCTAGCGGAGCACTCAAGTTACACAACAGAACTAACAACATTTCTGTCAACATTTAGGGGGTACCTGGTAGCAAAGTTCAAAGTATGAAGAAAACTTATAAATGTACCATCCAAAATAGGCAGCTACTGGAATCTTAGCTAATTTGAGAAAAGAGAGGCAGTGAAATTTTGTCAACACAAATTTTGGCCATCAATTTGAAAAGTTTTATTTTTTTTCAAATCGGAAAAAATTGGGTCGGGAAATCCGAGAAACAAAAAAAAAATTGGTGTGGCCTAACAGTAACTGTCATTCAAACATTTTGACCCGCGATTGGCAAGACTGCGTGCGTGCTGGTTTGTTTGTTTATTTGTTTGTTTGGCCGTGCGAGTCTTACCCTTGTCGACAGAGTTGACTAGGTCCTGAAACTCGACGGGAACGTCCGTCTGTTTCCAACGCTCGCTGTCCAGGATAAGACTCAGCTTGGTTTTCCTCTCTTCATGGAACCTGTTCACAAATCTGTTGGCCTGGAGAGACAGTAGCATACACATGCGGGGCTTGAAATTGATTTTTCGGAATAGGTGCAACTCAGCTAAAAATATAGGGGGCACAACATGTAATGAATGGAATGAACCCAAATTCTGTTGCTAGTTTCAAAATTGTGAATATACATAAATTGCAATGGAAATAAAGTGAATGAATGAATAAATGAAGAATTAGTAAATGAACTAATGATTTGAATGAATGGAACAAATGAGAATGAATCAATACCAAAATGAATGAATGATGAGTGAATGATTGAATGAATAATGAATGGATGGATGTGTAAATGAATGAATGGTGGACAAGTGAATGAAGAAATGAAGAATGAGTGGATGAGTGAAAAAATGGATGGATGGATGAATGAATGAAGAAATGTAGGACAATGAATAAATGAATGAATAAAGTTACTAGCCTGAAAGGAAGGAAGGAAGGAAGGAAGGAAGGGAGGGAGGGAGGGAGGGAGGGAGGGAGGGAGGGAGGGAGGGAGGGAGGGGAGGGAGGGAGGGAGGGAGGGAAGGAAGGAAGGAAGGAAGGAAGGAAGGAAGGAAGGAAGGAAGGAAGGAAGGAAGGAAGGAAGGAAGGAAGGAAGGAAGGAAGGAAGGAAGGAAGGAAGGATTAGATGAAGTTGCTAACCTGACTCTGTAGCCCTCCCCTAAGTGAGGTACTCCTCCTGCCACACACCTGCTCACAGTCCTTCACAAACCCTTCTATTGCACGTGACAACTGGACAAACTCACTGGACGTCAGTCTCTCCAGAAACCCATCCTAAATAGTCACGGACAGAAACATGTATGAAACCAAAGTTTAACGTTTTCCTTTTATATACCACAGCAATGATAGTATTATTCTATGAAATATACACAGACACATTTGCACTAAATATATACATCCGTTACATTCACCTTTTAATGGACCACATGGTAATGGCCATCAAAAAATCCTTATTTAGACTTAAAGATTTTGTTGCAAGGTTATCCAAATATGACTGAAAGTGACATCCCATTAAACATGACAGTGCACCGAGGGCGCTGCTGTAGAAAATTTGAATACCGGATTTGGAAGTTGGAATTGCTGGTGTTACAATTTTTTTAAGGACACCAAATTTTCTCCACTTCTGACACAGTTTGCATTGAAACGTGTGTTTTCGATAGGCAGAATATAACTACTGTCTAACTAACATAAGGATGTCTAACCTTCATCGACATAGATAGAACATAAATTATGAAATTAAAAAACACATGGTGTATTCCCTCAGTCCCAGCCCTCTCGCAAGTCGGATCACCCTCCAGTCTTTGGGATAGTGCCTCGGGTGATACACCATTTCTACACAGTCAAACCTGCCCGAGACGACCATCCGGGGGACCCGGCAAAAGCGGTCGATTTGGCCAGGTGGTCGGTTAGAGGAGTATCGACTAACAACATGCCCGATGCATAATTTAAATGGTTTCCGTTGTGTTTGATGGCAGATAGCAAGCACACGCACGTACATCCACCGCCATCTTTATTTTGAACATAACATCGTAATGGTAGTCAAAATCCGACGCAAACTGGCCGAATTCGGCACAAAATCTTGCCAATTATCATTAAAAATCGAGGACACCTCAAGATTTAAAATGATGCGGTCGTTCTGGGCAGGGATTTGGCCCAATTTTTGGCGGCCGCAGTCGTGTTGGCCAGATGGTCGTTGTAAAGAGGTCGCTTAATGCTTCTGTCAATGGGGAAAATTTTCGGGACCGAGAAAAAGCGGCCAGGTGGTCGCTAAGAAGAGGTGGTCGCTTGGGCAGGTTTGACTATATTTAGGAAATTTAACTCAATCTGACTATAAAATGCACTGAGGAATCACTTACACTGTGACTGTACATTACATGGCATGGCTGAAAAATAGTGGTATGACATTGTCTGCAACAAGTACATTGTACACGTCCAATGAAAGACGGTTTACAAAATGTCAATGTTTACAAAATCAACATCAACCCAAAGGTTCACAAATCACTGACCTTTGACCTTGCCATGAGCAGCTTGAGACACCTGTCGTGGGCGTGGTCGCACAGGAAGCAGAGAAGATCCTTTAAGGTCACGGAGACCTTAACATAGTCTGTCTCACTCAGGTACACTGTGTGTTCACTACAGTAGCAGGAGAACAATGTTACATTTTTGCATCCAATATGACATGCACTGGTGACAAGGTGGTCTACTAGTGGTTTAGCCTGGGTACCATCCGGAACGTAGTTCGCTCCGGCGTTCATTATATACTATATTCAGTGGCTTCTAGCTCTGACATTCATTATACACTAAATACAGTCGCTTCTCTGTGTTTCCGTCTGGGAACGCGGACCATCTTAACGTCTGGAATCGTCCAAATTTTGGAAGCAGGCGCTGATTGGTCCCCACATATGAGCGAATTATGGAATGCGTTCAAGGGGTCGTCGAACAGGCGTTCCAACACCGGACAAACCCTCTGTCTGCTTGCGGGAGGGCCTGTTGTCATCAAACGAGTGCTCTGGAACCTATTCCTTGATTCGCTCATTAACTGACGTTAGCACCAAACGGTTTGAATGTGCATGTCTCCAGACGGATAGCAGAAGCGACCATAGGTGGAGCAAACTACTATACGGATGGTACCCAGGCTACTAGTGGTTAGGGTTGTTGACTAAATAATTGTCCAACTCTGTGGCAATTAGTACGACGTACCGGTACAACCGTTTTTTCTTGTTGGACCAGTTTGAAATTGAAGGACCTGACAAAAGTCAGTGGACCAGATTTTGGACCTATTATCATATGAACAGATTATACCAGGCATTCACATGTTTGGGGGCTTAACCGTCCAAGAAAATAAAAAGAACTTTGATAGTCATCTTTACTAACTTTCTACTATAACACTCATACTAGAGGCATACGTTTTGCTTACAGGAAGGATTTTAAAATGCCAGTAAATATGCCCAGTGGGATATTCCATCGAACAGATTCCTTTGTAGAGAAATGGACCATTGTTTTGAGTATTGCCCATTCACAAGTTTTGACAGTTATATCCAGGTTCAGGTCCAGACTCGGGAATCTCTTTTACATTCTGCAACTTACATATTTCTGGTACCAACGCTTGAAATGTGAGAAAATGACACAAATATATTGTCATATGTTGAAAATTAGTTACAAAATGCACATCTGAATGGAGATTTTAAAATTTGTCGTTATTTGTGCTTTTGACGGCAACAATCTACAGTTACACACACCTTTGATACATAGTATAATCATACATACCTGTCTTCAAGATAATACCCTACATCCTCTCCATCCTCATCATCTACGGAACCACCGCAGTTTTCCGTCAGGTCGTCTCTCGTGGTACCAGCCACGTCATTGGCTGTCAGCTCAGAGTGTTGTTCTGTCCTATCCACTCCGTTCTGCTGTGCTTTCTCCTCAGAGTTTTCAGCAATGCGATCGACTGACGATCTAATTTCTCTTTCTTTAGTTCTCAACTCCTCGGAGTTCGACAAAGCAGCAATGTCCCCATTGGTCAGAACGTGGTCGTCGTGGAAACCCAAGACGCGGTTCTCCTCGCTGACAAATTCCTCGTGAGAGTTTTCCAGCGGGCCGTTGTCGTCCGGTGCCTCTGCTTTGGGTTTGGAGGATTGGGAGGTGCTAGTCGACACAGGTCTGCTGGCCTTGGAGACTCCTAGGGCAACCCCTACTTCAGTGGTGCAGTGCCCCCTGCCAGCTGCCAGGTGTATTACACCCTGAATGACTGCTGCTGTCATCTGCAGATGAAACATACCAGTACCAGTACATTGTATATATCCTTGGTTTTTATGATTCACAATACGTAGTTTACAACTGTATTGCCATTCAGTGCGACAGATTTGCTGATTTTATGTTAAACTCATTCCGTACAAATATAACATACCTAGTCCTTGCCACAAGAGCTAAAAACTTGTGTTATAACTCATGACCTGTCATGTCAAATGCTTCTTTCTAGAGTAAATTTTGTTACAAAATTTAAATGAAATAGTAAAATATCATACCACAGATGAGGGAGGGAAGTATTATTTTTGGCTTGTTTTTCTGCATACAGAAAATTAAAAAAGGGATATCAAGTCTGTCTACTTGGTATTCCTAAATATCCTGTCTATAAAAACAATGGATATCTGTATCTGTATCTACATTGTATATAGCCAGTATAATAGCCCTTCAGCGTAACACACCAGCTTATAGGATACTGTAAATGCAGAAATGTATGCGGTGGCTTTGTGTTCGCGGTTTTTGCAGTGGCCGATTCACCGCGAATTTAAAACCACCGCAAAAGTCCTTTTTCCCGTTACCGCGAAATTAAATCCCCCGACTTAAATGCATTTACAGCAACCCACGGATTATAGTGAACTAGCGGTACATGCGTGTCTGAATATTTGTCCCACCTTGACTCTGCTGACTAACAGTAGGAGTTTGGTGAAGACCTCTCCCAGCATAGCCAACCACTGCTGGAAGTTTAACATGCGCATCTGGTCCGCAAGGCTGTACAGACACAGACATTGTGTCAAAAATACAACACATAGGTGGTAATCTGTATCTATAATCTGTTGAACATCATGATTTTTAGAATACCTACATTGTGCATAATTTTGTGTCTTGTATTGAACAAAGTCTTCTTCGTTACACAACCTTCTATTTTTATTATTATTAAACGTTTCGACAGCCATTTTTCGCCTTCATCAGTACAAAATGAAACAATGGTGCTATATGAACTATACAGTCAGACTGAGTGTAATCCAAACTTAACCTATTGTAAATAGATGAAAGTTCAATCTCTTTTTCTGGATAAATCAAATTTAATTCAGACGTTTCAAACGACATCCGTCGTTCTTCTTCTAATCAGTGAAATAAAAATACAAAGAAAGAACGACGGATGTCGTTTGAAACGTCTGAATTCAATTTGATTTATCCAGAAGAAGAGATTGAACTTTCATCTATTCATTATATTCCTGGATGTATAATCTTCACAAACGTACTTAACCTATTGTATTGTGACGTAAATACTTGACACTGGAATGTTTCGAACGTGATACGTTACACATCCTTGCCACTTTGGGACGTAGCGGCATGGATGCGGTCCCATTAATGCATCTATTCACATTGAAACGGCCATTCAATCATCTTAGTCAGACATGTACATTTTGAAGTAGTTATTGGTAAGATATAATAGGACATGTACACGTACCTTCCCACAGACTCATTATCAATGGTGTCCACTTGGGACACAAATTCTGCAACAGTCTGGAAAAGACAAAGACATTTTCGAGCAACTTTTCAATCTTAATATGCTGTAATGAATGTATGAAGACCATTATTGTACGTACACTTTGCCCAACCGAGCTAAGTACAGGTCACAACAAGACAAAACATTGCATAAGAACAATGTGGGCCTGTGCATAGTAAAAATCACACAAACCTGAATGTTATGAAATGCATTTGCCACCAGCATTTTCCCTCACTGTTCATTTCAATGAAGCGGGCAAGTACTGACTGCCATGTTGGTGTCCTTGATTTGCATTTCAAAGAACCATAGCTCTAACACAAACATTTTTATATAGTTTCATTGCTAAGTAAGAATATGCTAAGTTGTGCCAAACAATATGTGGTTGCACTGCACCACCTGGTATTTTGAACCCTGGCTCCAAAGTTTGGATAACATGAGCAGAATGATTACACAAACCTGTTTTATGCCTGCTTTTATTGCAGTTGCTGCTTCTTCTCTCATCACTTCGAGGAACTCAAACCTGTGTTGCCGTAGCAACCCGTACACCAGAGAGGTCAGACGCTCCTGAAGAACATTAGAAAATGAAAGATTCCAAGCCTCGGTGAAGAGTTTTGAGTATTGCTTGATTGCAGTTCATTCATTATGACAATAACAACTCGGCAACAGTGCTAGACAGATATATCAATCGCTTTCAGCAGTGCTGCCATAATCTGTACATGTAGGGAAATGAAATACAGTAAACATGTAATACTATAATTCAATGTTTGAAAATCTGGTCTGTCTGCAATTATCCCTCAAACACAAACTTGTATTTGTGCACAATCACTGAAACCTGTGCCTCAAATACAGTACGTAGTAGGGGTGGGCACTGGACCATACTGGTTCAAAACTGATTTTTCTTGTAGGACTGGTCCAGAAAAAACGGACCTGAAAAAATCAGTGAACCGGATCATATGGACCAATTAGAAAATGAACAGATTCTATTGGCAGGCATTCACACCTTTTGTGGCTTACCGGTCCAAGAAAATAACAAGATCGAAGTAAAAGAGAGTTGATAGTCATTTTTGCCAAGTTTCTATAGTCAAACTTGGTCGAGGTTAGTGTTGTTTACATGAAGATAGAATCTTAAAACGTCAGTGGAAGTCACTACACAGAATTCTTAGAAGCGAAATGGACTATTGTTTTGTGTATCGCCCTTTCACAGGCTTTAAAAGACAAACAGGTCCAGGTTCAGGTCCAGACCTGGACCTGATCTTCAAGACCTGGACTGTACCTGGACCTGAATTTTCTGTACCAGCGACCACCCCTAGTACATAGACTAAGTGCTTAAACAAGGGGGTATAAAGTAGGGCATAAAACAGAACAAAAAAATTTTCTCTGTGGTTTTAAGTGCTAAAATCACATAAAACCACAGAGAACATTTATGCATTCACAGTACCTCTTCAAACAGCTGTATTCCGTCCTCTTTTGGCCGTGCCAAGTTTTCCACAGCGTAGCGCTGGAAGTCTTCCTGCATCATCCTGTCAATCACACGCTCCAGCTCACACAGCTGTAGACCCAGGTGTCTATTCCAACATTCCAACAAACATTTCATTAGTCTTCATCTGACAAATTTGCATAATGTGCATCCAACATTGTTTTCGTGAAAATTTACGACAGAAAGACAATTCTAGGACTGCGTTTGGTTATTTTTTTAACTACATATAACGTTACTTCTAATAGTACTCGAGAGTTGCAATCGTTCATGACTTTGAAAAAGGATATGGTCTTGTAGTTAGGATTGTTGGCATATCTTGGCTTGAATACCAAGCAGGCCCTGATTATATACTAATTTCCTCACTTGACTCAGGTGAAAATAACAGCCTAGCTTCAGTTAAGGGGGTATTGTACTGAAGTTAAGGTACTTGTGGGGGTGTCTGTGGTCGAGCAATCTGAGCAAGCACCCGACCAATTCTGTTGATTCAAAGAAATCCTTTTATGACGTGTGTTTTGTTGTCTTTTTAGTCAAACTTAAACCTTGCATAATATACCCAATGTACATTATTAAGTCAAGGTACAAGGGAAACACAAATTCAACTTAGAATGAATCAACACCACCGACATACAGCATTTCAAGTCTGATACCCACACTTTAGGGAGATCTTTATCAATAGGGCGAAAAGCTGGAGGTCCCAAATTTGCGGACAGCCACCCCACTTACATGTTAAAACTTCAAGAACCCATCATTGAAAAGAGTAGAGTCCATCCCATTGTGTGTGGATCAAACCTTACAATCCGGTCTTAAGCTAAGGGTACAACCTGCCGTACGTGCAATTTGTCCGTACGTTTTTTTAAGGCCACGTCCACCCCATATTTCTGAAAACGTCCAGGCTGTACAGGGCAGGCGCGTCTCCCGTACTGGCATGTACGGGGGCCGAACCCCCAGCCCGATGGCACACAAAGTTTTGCCTGCATGTTAAGTTTTATGGCGTGTCTGCGTGCTCCAAAATCCGTCGGATTCCCTACGAGTTTGTACGGAGGCGGTACTTACCACTTACGGATCCCGAAAGATTGCCCACGTTTTGGCACATACACAGCACATATTTGAACATACGGCAGGTTGTGCCCTTAGCTTTATGGAGCTTGTACAAGTCTGGTGTCATGACAAACAAATGGCTTACCTAAAACTCTGTATACCAGCCAGGT
This sequence comes from Branchiostoma floridae x Branchiostoma belcheri, assembly GCA_019207045.1. NCBI lineage: Eukaryota > Metazoa > Chordata > Leptocardii > Amphioxiformes > Branchiostomatidae > Branchiostoma > Branchiostoma floridae x Branchiostoma belcheri. The sequence goes on from CM033023.1 coordinate 33,410,211, forward strand.
CCTTGGCCAGTACCTGCTGTGTGATGGAGATGAGATCTAGTGCTGCAACAAAATCACTGGTGGACAGCAGGACCTGAACCATAGGCTGGGTCTGGTGAACTGTGGCCATCATTTTCATCTACAACACAACAAAGTACAGCAGGGATCTCTCAATAACCTCTACATCTAATTTTGTTAGGCACACCAAATTCATTTGTTGCTTCTCGAATTTTTTTCAGAAAAAATTGGACCGAGGTAAAAAAAGAATGAAAATAATTTTTTTCAAAAGGTCTTGGGTGACGATATATGGCTTAAATAACACAAATAACAACAGCCTGAGGAGTCTAATGGCACATACAATGATTTGCTCCTAATGTTCTAAACAAAAGGCATTGTTTTAGACTGAGATGATGTGCATGTGGCTCTGGCAATATTTACAGGTTTATGATAGCAAAACCTATACTATTTTTTATCGGGACTTAATTTTTTTTTTAAATGAAAAAAATGGACAGGCAAATCAGAGAAGCAACAAATGAAATTGGTGTGGCCTTATTTCATTACAAAAAATTTACATTAAATATAAATCATGAGGTATCAAACCTATCCATCAATATCAAGCTCTTCATTATTCTAAACATATTTACACTGAAATGTTGTTATCTTTTATTTGAAACAATCATAGACAATTTGAGTCTGTACTTACCATGTGGTAAAGTTTTGTATAGTTTTGTCTGCTTCTGGACAGTTGTAGAAGCTGTAAGGACCCCTTAGCCAGCACAGAGTCTATGTTATGGATTCTGTCCCTGTAAGGTATACAAATACAGCACAAGCCATATTAATGTTTAGAACATAACTATCCTCATGCCATGATGAACAAACAAACAACATCACAAAGACGTATTCAATAGCCTGTGAGCTACTCTTTTGCTTCATTTATGTGCGTCACAACGAATCTTTGATTCTAGTCGCCACACACTACACCAACATCTTGTATATCTTGCTTAGCTTTGTCTCAGGCAGTTTGGCCAGTTTGCATCAAATTACTGTACAATGTATGTCCCACAAGATTTGTTTCACATAGTGATTCCTGTGTAACAGTGTCCAAAGGGTTTGTGCGGACAAAGTGAGTCGTGCGTATCCATAAGATTCATACATTTTTGCAGTAATTTGTGCCTTTTTCATAAAACTTTTATTCATATATTTTCTAATAATTTTAATTGATGCGTTTTTCGTAAGATTCATACAAATTTCATATCATTCCTGCTAATGCTTAGGTACCCTAGCATGGGTACAATCCGGACAGTAGTTTGCTCCTATGTTCGCTTTTGCTATCTGTCAAACCGTTTGGTGCTAACGGCAGTTAATGAACAAATTAAGGAATGAGTTCTAGAATGCTTGTTCGACGACAACAGGCCTTCCGAAAGCGGACGGAGGGCTTGTCCTGTGATGGAATGCCTGTTTTAACGAGCGCTTGAATCCATTCCATAATTCCATCCTGTGTGTAGGGACCAATCAGCGTCTGCGTCCAAAATTTAGACGATTCCAGATGCTAACATGGTCAAGGTTTCTAGACGGAACAGCAGAGAAGCGATATATACAAGCCCAAACCAACTTTTCACTTGCCCTGAGAATTCAACTTAGTGTATTATATGTAACATAAAAAATTAATATATATGCATTTTCACATCCAGCAATGGAATTCTTATTATTGCTTCTATTTTTCTATGTTGACCACTTGCCCAATCAGACAAGTAGGTTAGGACATGCACTTGCCCGATCAGCACTTGCACTTGCCCTGGACAATTAGAGGGCTAGTGGACTTGTCCAACCCTAATTGGTATAGGGCATACTGTGTTAGACCCCAGAATTGGGGACAAAAAATTAACTACTGTATTTTTATCATGTATATCTATCTTGTCTCTTTGTTTATAAGCTGTACCAACATAGAGTAACTGTGTACACAATGTAATAGGAGAACTACATGACTGTGTAGCCACCACAAAGCCAAGTGACCAAAGGTGTAAACATGAGGTAATAAGTGATCTATTATACCATGTCATGGTTTACAGAGTCGATCATAAGACTAACTCAAGATATAAATAGGTATGACCGCATGAAAAGTCCCAGCAGTGGTACATGACAAGCCAGAGGGGGAAAAAAAACAGAACTTTTGTCAGAAGAGAGGAACAAGTCTCTACCCACAGGCGGGTTTGCAGCTGTGGAGTCTCAGAGATCCAGGTTAGATTTAGCCTCAAAAATATCTTTTGTGTTGGGGTCTGGCAGGATGGCTGTAGAAATGTTCTCGAAGGCCCTTGATCAGAGGGAGGAGAACCTAGGATTGATGACCACTCTCACCACAGGTAGCCAGCTACAACACACCACAGTTGGTCAGCAGGCTATCACAGTAGCGAATCAGGTACTTGGTGGCCACTATTATGGATTCAAAAAATACAGTTGGGGGTCTTTAACCAATCATGGTAGGGTGTAATTACCTCCTGCTGCTGTTCTATTGGTGGGGTTTTTTGCCCACTATAAGGGGCAAAATTGAGAACCCGGCCTATCCCATCCTGCCAGACCCCTGCACGATAGATACTTGAGATCGGGCTGGGGTTTGGTAACCAGGCTAGGTGAGATTTATACAGGTTTGTGTACTGTAAATGCAGAAATGTTTGCACAAACACATCCATTATAGTATGTGACTACAGTCTATGATGCTACCGCAAAATTAAAACCACTGCAAAATGTCCATTTTCCCACTACCGCGAAATTAATTGCATTTACAATGTACGGTACAATGTATATCCTTACAGGTTACAGGGCTATGGAAGTCTGCAAATATTTGCATATTGTGCATGGTGTCTGAACTGCTGGGGTACATGATTGTATATCAACAAGAGCACAGACATTTTGTACTATTTTAAGCTAATTAATGGTGTCACAATGGTTTAAAAGACACCAATGATTCCTGTCAAAACATGTGCTCATCACAAGGTTTCTCAACATCTAAACCAAAAGTTTAATGAATGAAATATTATCTACTTGAACCAAGAAGATTAGAAAACATTGTGTATAATGGGTATAATATAAATTATACTTCTTACGTCCATTTGAATATTACTTTTTAGGCCTCCACTCCTTAATTTGTAATCTACGGCCTATTGATGATTAGAGTATAATTATTCAATAATCAGTAACAAAGGTCTACAATCATGCATATTACCTCCAAGACTACAAAATACTCTCATTTTAATCAACAGTTGGAGTTTGGAGTTGAAATGACAATATGTCTGACATCAATATGACCAGCCTGGCAGACAAGTTACAGGACCTGGAGTTGTGCCTCAAGAGCCAGCATGAACAAGAAGTCAGTTATGGACAGGCACTGAGGGAAGCTATTGTCTGCATGGACCTCTTGCTTGAGGTAGAAGTTTTGAAAAGTCTTGGAGACCTGCGTCTTCATAAAGGCAAGCTCAGTAAAGATTCGGCAGACTTTGACAAGGCTGCTGCCCTGTATGCTGCTGCCCTACTGCGCTGCACAGATCCAGACATGGGACAAACACTGGAACATCGTATCGGCTACATGGAGAAACTCTCCAGACAACTGCTGCAGGGGTACAGTCCACACTTCCGGTGGTTGTTACCAGACTATTGGGGCACTGCTGACAGTAATGTATTAAGGGTGGCAGAGATTTGTGACAAATTAGACAGAAGTGACAAAAAATCCAAGCAATGTGTTGAGGAGACTTACACAGAAACATTAGTGACTGCAATAGAAAATAGTGACATGTTCTTGGAGGTTGAGGTTTTGAAATCTCTTGGAGATTTCTATCTTGAGGAAGGCAAGAAAACCTCTGATGTATCCCAGTTCTCCAAGGCAGCTGCCATGTACAAGAAAGCCCTGATGAGTTGTGAGGATTCTGTGACAAAACAGACTTTGGGCCATCGTATACGTTATTCAGAAAACATCAGGAAAGCAGTAAAAATGGTAAGAATTTACAATATAGCAGATAAGTCCCCATCATAATCACATACTCATACACTAAGTGTCATTTTGACTATTAGTCAAAATGACACTTAGTGTATGAATGCCCTGTCATGAGATACAGCTGTAATATGATCGCACACATTTTTTTACCTGAAAATTTACCATGTCCTTGGACATTGGCCTGGTGTCCTGTGAACATCAGCCAATCTCAAAAATTATGAGACAATCAAGAGAAGACCAGGCATAATAATAACTACTGCCGAAAATGTCATTTAGAGAACACTAATCGAGTAGAAGATTTTCCAGCTGTGTGATGGGAATTGTGTGCAAACCTCACAAAATAATATAATAAGTGTATAAAGACCTAGATTACTTATACAATAAGTGTAAAATTAATGCAAAAGGAGTATGCCTAAATACCAGGGGTTAACATATTCTATAGGATATAAAAGTGTATGTATTTTAGAAGAGCCCAATTAAGGCATGAAAATGCTGACATTTATAAAATGATGATTTTGCCACAGTCAGTATCAAATGAATCGAAACGGAGACACAGAAGATCACCCGTGGGACAGCAGTGTGGGAACATCAGAAAACCTTCTGCAGACCATAACCTCCATCCAAACATACCAAGGTGGGGATACAAGTTAGACACGGGAATTGGTTTTCCAACTGATCCTTTCTCTTTGTATTGCCTTTGTCTGTTGTTTATAGATCAAAGATGCATGCAAAGTTGATTATTGCACTGAGTGTACAATACTGTTGAAGGTATGTGATTACAACAACACTGTCATTGTTCTTGGTTATTTACAGTGATGCTACAGGAAAGAGTAAAGTCACAGACATCAGTACCACAACACTGGGAGATAATGACAGGTTTGTGAATTACATAATATTATAAATAATACTTAATGTCACACCTGGGCCATGAAAACATTCAATACAGATGTCCCGAACCTGGTGATAAAAAGCCGTATCACACAGGCTTCAAAGGTTTATCACACAGGCTTCCATTGAATAATTCGAACATACTCTGAACCCACCGAGTGCGGTGTGGGTGAAAATTCAAATATCTGATTCGTACGCTGGAACATTGCTGTTGTAACAATTCTTGTTCGAGGGCACCAAATTTTCTCAACTTTTGGCGCATTTTGCATTGCTAAAATTTGTTTTCTCAGGTGGGTATGACATAAATAAAATACAACACGGTGTATTCCGTAAGTACATTTTGTAAATGTACATGTACCATGTAGGTAGACAGCAATATAAAGCAAAGTTGAAAGCTGAAATTTGCATTTTTAGTTTGTAGCAAATTTGTATTAAATGTGATATTGACAGCTCACTTAAAAATATCGCCAAAATATTTTGTAACAGATTTTCAAAATGCATATTATATGACTGTCACATTCTTCTTATAAACATAGAACATATGAAGACCATCTGCAGGAAGGTTCCAATGCACTGCAGACAGGGGACCTGGACACGGCAGAACAAAACTTTGCAGCTGCACTCAAGTCTGTTCATGTGAAAGGTATAAAGTTAGTCCAAATGTACATATAGGTATTATATAGAAATTGCAAGATGTAGCTAATGAACAGTTCTTTGTAAATTACTATACAGTACAGACTTTGCCTCTATTCCTAGCCACTATCACCACCGTCAAGGAATTTCAAACAAAAGTTATACTCATAACGTTGGCCTTTGTATCGGTGCCTCAAGTCTTATTTATCTCCATGAAAAATGGAGATATAGATTTTGAGTGTGTGTGTGTGTCTGTGTGTGTGTGTGTGTGTGTGTGTGTGTGTGTGTCTGTGTGTGTGTTTGTGTTTCCGAATATTTGTGGTCAGCATAACTCAAGAACCTCTGGACGGATTGCCATGATATTTAGTATGTGGATAGATGTTGGGAAGACGAAGGTCAAGGTCAGTTTTGGGCCCCCTGGTATGTGACCTTGGTACTGCAGCAAAAATTCGTTTTTTGTATCTTTTGAACTGGATGTGCTGTGGTCTTGATTTTTTGGTGGCAGATAGCTAATGACACAAGGAATAGGTGGTGTATGTTTGGGTCCCCTAGCAGGTTGCTCTGGAACTGCAGGGGCATTTTTTTCAAAATCTTCGTTGGAGGATAACTGAACAAGGGAACGACAAATTTAGATGATATTTGGTATGTAGGTAGCTTTGACAGAGATGTACATCCTAAAGTGCACATTATTCAAACTGGCACTTAATTTGCATAATTAATGAGGGAAATCTATATTTGTAGTGTTTTCCATTATAAGACTCAAATACCAGTAATATATGTAGTTTGTGGCTGGTGGAACATTAGCAGATAACAATTATGAAAATCTGACCCTAATTTGCATAATTAATATAAAAGTGCTATAATTCTTCTCAATGGTATATTATCGGACAATTAACATTTGGACCAGCATAAGTTATTTAAAGGTGTGCATAACTAAGCATAGATTCTGTAAACGTGGAAGTAATTTGCATAATTGGACTATTTCATGGAGGTATGAGGTCTACGAACGCTTGTTTATCTGGGGTTTCAAAGGCCAGCAAAGATAACAACATTCAACAAAGTTACAATGGTATACGAAGGGACTGATAGAATCATTGAAATCTGTATACTAGTAGCAGATTTTCATACTATGCCAAAAAAACTAAGACAAGACTACGATTGACAATTATATTTCTTTATCTTTTGTCTAAGTTCAACACAGAGAAGAGGCAGAGCCCCTGTACAGGTTGGCTAAAGTCTACTTGAAGAGAGGAATCCTGTCAAAAGATGGAGGTGATTTCACCAAGGCTGCAGCACTCTGTAATGCGGCACTGGTAAGATCAAGGAGAGACGACATACAGAAAGCAATCCAGGACATAACCAAATCATTTGTTAAACATGTGCTGGATATAGAACAAAAAGAACACATTGATGATAGGGAGAAACATAAATTGATGCTGAATGAGGATCGAAACTATGCAGAAAGAGAAATCAAAAGGATCGATGAGGAAATAGATCCGTACAGCCTTGATGAAGATGACCATGAGTTAAGAGAAGTGGAGAAAAAGAGAGTGGAAGCAATCAAAACACTATTTGAGACCATTGTTCAACAACGAAAAACGTTCATAGCCGGGCTTGTAGATGAATGCATAGAGGTTATGGGCCCCCCTCCCTGTACGTACGCCATGATAGGTTTGGGTTCACAAGCCACAGGATTGGTTACCCCATACTCTGATCTGGAATTTGCCATTTTGATAGAGGTTGAAACAGAGCACAATACTAAGTATTTCCGTAACCTCACTCATTATCTGCATCTCAAAGTTATCAATCTGGGAGAAACTATTCTCCCAGCCATGGGGATCAAGTCTCTAAATAATTTCTTCTCAGGGGACCCACGAGATGACTGGTACTATGACTCTGTTACACCACATGGGTTTTCGTTTGATGGAGCCATGCCACATGCATGTAAGACTCCACTGGGCAGAGGTAGGAACAACACGGAGACAAGCGAACTTATCCACACACCAAGCAATATGACCGAGGTTCTTAAAAACGACTTAACGTTCCATTTGAGGAAAGGCTACCACCTTGCGAGTATCCTGGGAAATGTGTCGCTGATCACAGGAGAACAGTGCCTGGTTGATAGGCACATGTCTTTATGGACTCAGCAACTTCAACAAAATAATCGGACAATTCCTTTTGCAATGGCAAATTCTATACTTAATGAGAATGCACAGACATTTCAAATCCTACGTCTAACTGAAAGTCTGTTGAATGTAAAGAAAGAAATGTATCGATTTTCAAGCCTTGCAGTGTCCTGTTGGGCGCTACTTCATAACATACAACCAACCACAATCTGGGAGACTATCCAGGAGCTTAAAAAGGGCGGGGTTGTCAATGCTGAGAACGCACATCACTTGATGGTGATGGTCAGTATCTCAGCAGAACTCAGGCTGCGGACATACATCAACAATGGTGGTCAGGTGGAAAACATGTCAGCCTTATCATCAATATCAAGAGATACTGACATTGGGGAAAAACTGCAGAAAGTATTTTACTTCTCAAATAGAGAGCAGCTCATGAGATACTATTACACAGCAAGGCCGTTAAAGAGAGTCATTTCACAGCTGACCTATAGCCAGTCACAGAAAAAGCAGTCCATTTTGTTTGACAACTCTTCAGAACTGAAAACAGAGGTGTACGCAAGTCTATGTGATTACAAAAGTACTGCGACGTGCATAGAAGAAACACTTCAGAATGAAATATCAACATATGGTGAAAACACCCCACAATTTGATGTTGCCCAAGCACTTGGTGCCTTAGGTAACACTTGGATAAAACTTGGTGATCAAAGAAAGGCTGTTGGTTATATTGAGCAGTCACTACAGATGATGCGCCATATCTATGGTAAGGACACTGCACATCCTGCCATTGCTGCCTCACTTAACAGCTTGGGTCTCGCCTGGAGTGACCTTGGTGATTACAGAAAGTCCATCAGCTACTATGAACAATCACTACAGATGGAGCTGATTATCTATGGTGATAACACTGCACATCCTGACATTGCTAGCTCACTTAACAACTTGAGTAACGCCTGGATTCACCTTGGTGATCACAGAAAGGCCATCAGCTACTATGAACAATCCCTAAAGATGAAGCAAATTTTCTATGGTGATAACACTGCACATCCTGACATTGCTGGCTCACTTATCAACTTGGGTAATGCCTGGATTCACCTTGGTGATCACAGAAAGGCCATCAGCTACTATGAACAATCCCTAAAGATGAAGAAGATTATCTATGGTGATAACACTGCACATCCTGACATTGCTGACTCACTTAACAACTTGGGTGCCGCTTGGAGTGACCTTGGTGATCACAGAAAGGCCATCAGCTACTATGAACAATCACTACAGATAAAGCGGATTATCTATGGTGATAACACTGCACATCCTGACATCGCCTCCTTACTTAACAACTTGGGTAATGCCTGGAGTGACCTTGGTGATCACAGAAAGGCCGTCAGCTACTATGAACAGTCGCTAAAGATGAAGAAGATAATTTATGGTGATAACACTGCACATCCTGACATTGCTGACTCACTTAACAACTTGGGTAACGCCTGGAGTAACCTTGGTGATCACAGAAAGGCCATCAGTTACTATGAACAATCACTACAGATGAGGCAGATTATCTATGGTGAGGACACTGCACATCCTGACATAGCAGACTCACTTAACAACTTGGGTAACGCCTGGAGTAACCTTGGTGATCACAGAAAGGCCATCAGTTACTATGAACAATCACTACAGATGAGGCAGATTATCTATGGTGAGGACACTGCACATCCTGACATTGCTGACTCACTTAACAACTTGGGTAACGCCTGGAGTGACCTTGGTGATTACAGAAAGGCCATCAGCTACTGTGAACAATCACTACAGATGAAGCAAATTATCTATGGTGAGGACACTGCACATCCTAACATTGCTGCCTCACTTAACAACTTGGGTGCCGCCTGGAGTCACCTTGGTGATCACAGAAAGGCCATCAGCTACTATGAACAGTCGCTACAGATGAAGCAGATTATCTATGGTGAGGACACTGCACATCCTGACATTGCTGACTCACTTAACAACTTAGGTGTTGCCTGGAGTGACCTTGGTGAACACAGAAGGGCCATCAGCTACTATGAACAATCACTACAGATGAAGCAGATTATCTATGGTGATAACACTGAACATCCTGACATCGCCTCCTTACTTAACAACTTGGGTAACGCTTGGAGAAACCTTGGTGATCACAGAAAGGCCATCAGCTACTATGAACAGTCGCTAAAGATGAAGCAGAATATCTATGGTGAGGACACTGCACATCCTGACATTGCTGACTCACTTAACAACTTGGGTGTTGCCTGGAGTGACCTTGGTAATCACAGAAAGGCCATCAGCTACAATGAACAGTCGCTACAGATGAAGCTGATTATCTATGGTGAAAACACTGCACATCCAGACATTGCTGACTCACTTAACAACTTGGGTGAAGCCTGGAGGAAACTTGGTGATCACAGAAAGGCCATCAGCTACTATGAGCAATCACTACAGATGAAGCAGATTATCTATGGTGATAACACTGCACATCCTGACATTGCCTCTTCACTTAACAACTTGGGTATCGCCTGGAGTGACCTTGGTGATCACAGAAAGGCCATCAACTACAATGAACAGTCGCTAAAGATGAAGCGGATTATCTATGGTGATAACACTGCACATCCTGACATTGCTGACTCACTTAACAACTTGGGTAATGCCTGGAGGAAACTTGGTGATCATAAACAAGCAATCATATATCATGAACAATCACTAAAGATGAAGCGGATTATCTATGGTGAGGACACTGCACATCCTGACATTGCTGACTCACTTAACAACTTCGGTGCTGCCTGGAGTGACCTTGGTGATCACAGAAAGGCCATAAGCTACTATGAACAATCACTAAAGATGAAGCGGACTTTCTATGGTGAGGACACTGCACATCCTGACATTGCAGTTGTACTTAACAATCTGTGTGTTGCCTGGAGAGACTACGGTGATTACTCAAAAGCCATGTTCTATTTTGAGCTGAAGGAACAGATGAATCAGCGGATGACACGGCTCTAGAGCTTTTGGTGTTGTGGTTTGCACATTGGATTTATAATCCGCCGACCCGGGTTTGATCCCGGGTACTGGCATGTTTGCTTCATTATGTTCTTACTCGCCCCTCTGAATTCTTACATTGGTTCCCACACCAGGAATCGAACCCGGGCTTTGGCGGTCAGAGCGCCAAATCCTAACCACTAGACCATACGGAACAATGACTATGCAAATATTGTAATTTAGATAGAATAGAGGACAAACGTCATTTTGTAGTAGAGTGTATACCGTAGAGAGAAATGAACTGTATAAGGTTATACAAAACCAATTTCCTTTAATTTCATTCACCTAAGTTCTGTGGAAAAATTCATATTCCTAAAGCAACTAAGACAAACCATCGATCATAAAACATATCAGCTCTTTTATCTCCACTATAAGAGAAAAACGAGGAGAAGTTGAATTTATCCAGCAATAGTCTCATTTTGTATCTGTGAACTGTATCTTTTCAACATGTCTTGTTGTGACCTCTACTTAGCCTGGTGAAATAAAGGTCTTCATTCATATTCATATTAACAACTGTATAATACAGATGACTCTCTCTTACGCCACCGTGATGCAGTGGTTTGCGCACTCTGCCTCTCACCATATCTGGTTCAAATTCCATGGCCCGAGTTTGCGCCCAAGTCTGGACCGAGTGGAAAAGAGTCGCATCTTCCTTTTGGAGGGGTACTCTAAGCCAAAGGCTTCGTGTATGACGGAGCTTTATAGCGCCAAACGTCTGCATGTAAAAGAACCTAACATACTTATTGAGGAGAGTGGGGTGCCCTGGTGTGCTGACCAAAAATACAGGATCCATAGCAAAGCATCCTCCTAGCGCCCGGTCCCCAACGGCATTAGCCTATGGGGCCCTGCTACATATGTATCTCATGCCCTATCAGTGGTTATTATGATTGTCCCCACAAACAAGCTGTCAACCAATCAGAGAATAGGCCTTTCTTGGGCTTGTTGTTGTCACAAGCTGTCTCGCAAAGGCCGCTGGGAAGCTATCAGCCAATCATGTTACGTATTACATGGCTCCATCCTCCTACGCCCGATCCCCAGCGGCTGACTGCCCATATAAGGGCAAGCTCATTAATATCTATAAGTAGGGCACTCCCTAACTGGTCTGAGTGCACCAGAAAGCAGAGGTAAACACAAGTCGTTTTGACACGACTGTGGTCCCTCTGCGTAGGAGAATGTAGCAAATTGCACTAATAGCTCAGTCTGAGGTTTGACTGCTTGATCTTTGTCTCTGTTACTATTGGGTAATCTATTTTGCTTAACATATTGTTTGTAAAAGGTATCAAATGGTATGCCTGAAAAATCCATTCGTAACTGTAACAATAGTGTAACTGTGATAGATTATAGAATATATTGTTGCTAACTATTAGCTTTATTTTAGTAATTTTTACTGTGATTTGCTTTCTGTGCAGACAAATGCCACAATGATTGTAATTAACGTAATTAACATAATTATCTTACGTGATTCGTAAATTAAACCTTTCACTGTATTTACACTGTCTTGTATATAACAATGTAGTAAACAAGAAACAACATGTCTATTTCAATAAAAGTTTCTCATTCTTACTTGAAGTTCTCACTTGAACATTTTTCTCACCCCCTGGGATAACAACAATACCAACATGCTACTTAAATGCAAATTTTCCAATATTCTCTCCCATACACACACACAAAGTCACTGGATGTTTTTTTACCATAACCTGCAACTATATAAACTATGCACCATATTGTTCAACAGAACAGTGTTTGTTCTAACTTATGACGCAATATTGAAGCCCATGCACCATGGAATGAAAAGATGCAGGAATTTGGGATAGGGCCAGGGCTTTAGCCAGCTCGAATTTTTTTTCCGTCAGCCAATTCCAATCGTCGTGAAAATCGCGAAAATTAATTTTTCCCTATGACACTACAAAGTAGTAAATGTTGCCATTGAGACCTTGAAAAACCGGTTTTAATGAGATTATCGTATGCGAAAGAGCGCCGACACACATTGTCAACAATCATAACAATAGCAAAACAAACAGTGTGTGGCTTTTACAGCCGTGGACAGCGTCCCCAAGCCGCCTGTTGCTTCCACCTAGGATTTTTGTCCGTCAAGGTTGACGGATTGCTTTTAAAATTTTTCCGTCAGGCGCAGTAAATTTCCGTCAATTGACGGAAAAACGGACGCTGGCTAGAGCCCTGGATAGGGCATACCGTGTCAGACCCCAGAATTGGGGACAAAAAATTAACTACTGTATTTTTATAATGTATATCTATCTTGTCTCTTTGTTTATAAGCTGTACCAACATAGAGTGACTGTGTACACAATGTAATAGGAGAACTACATGACTGTGTAGCCACCACAGAGCCAAGTGACCAAAGGTGTAAACATGAGTTAATAAGTGATCTATTATACCATGTCATGGTTTACAGAGTCGATCATAAGACTAACTCCTGATATAAATAGGTATGACCGCATGAAAAGTCCCGGCAGTGGTACATGACAAGCCAGAGGGGGAAAAAAACAGAACTTTTGTCAGAAGAGAGGAACAAGTCTCTACCCACAGGCGGGTTTGCAGCTGTGGAGTCTCAGAGATCCAGGTGAGATTTATACAGGTTTGTTTACTGTAAATGCAGAAATGTTCGCGCAAACACATCCATTATAGTATGTGACTACAGTCTATGATGCTACCGCGAAATTAAAACCACTGCAAAAAGTCCATTTTCCCACTACCGCGAAGTTAAATGCATTTAGTACAATGTATATCCTTACAGGTTACAGGGCTATGGAAGTCTGCAAATATTTGTATATTGTGCATGGTGTCTGAATTGCTGGGGTACATGATTGCATATCAAGAAGAGCACAGACATTTTGTACTATTTTAAGCTAATTAATGGTGACTCACAATGGTTTAAAAGACACCAATGATTCCTGTCAAAACATGTGCTCATCACAAGGTTTCTCAACATCTAAACCAAAAGTTTTATGAATGAAATATTATTTACTTGAACCAAGAAGATTAGAAAACATTGTGTATAATGGGTATAATATCAATTATACTTCTTACATCCATTTGAATGTTACAATGTACTTTTTAGGCCTCCACTCCTTAATTTGTAATCTACGGCCTATTGATGATTAGAGTATGTTCAATAATCAGTAACAAAGGTCTACAATCATGCATATTACACATGTACCTCCAAGACTACAAAATATTCTCATTTTAATCAACAGTTGGAGTTTGGAGTTGAAATGACAATATGTCTGACATCAATATGACCAGCCTGGCAGACAAGTTAAAGGACCTGGAGTTGTGCCTCAAGAGTCAGCATGACCAAGAAGTCAGTTATGGACAGGCACTGAGGGAAGCTATTGTCTGCATGGACCTCTTGATTGAGGTAGAAGTTTTGAAATGTCTTGGAGACCTGCGTCTTCAGAAAGGCAAGCTCAGCAAAGATTTGGCAGAGTTTGACAAGGCTGCTGCCCTGTATGCTGCTGCCCTACTGCGCTGCACAGATCCAGACATGGGACAAACACTAGAACATCGTATCGGCTACATGGAGAAACTCTCCAGACAACTGCTGCAGGGGTACACTCCACACTTCCGGTGGTTGTTACCAGACTACTGGGGCACTGCTCACAGTAATGTATTAAGGGTGGCAGAGATTTGTGACAAATTAGACAGAAGTGACAAAAAATCCAAGCAAAGTGTCGAAGAGACTTACACAGAAACATTAGTGACGGCAATAGAAAATAGTGACATGTTCTTGGAGGTTGAGGTTTTGAAATCTCTTGGAGATTTCTATCTTGAGAAAGGCGAGAAAACCTCTCATGTATCCCAGTTCTCCAAGGCAGCTGCCATGTACAAGAAAGCCCTGAGAAGTTGTGAGGATTCTGTGACAAAACAGACTTTGGGCCATCGTATACGTTATGCAGAAAAGATCAGGAAAGCAGTAAAAATGGTAAGAATTTTCAATATCGCAGTTAAGTCCCCATCATAATCACATAGTCAAAATGACACTTAGTGTATAAACGCCCTGCCATGAGATAGTATGATCGCACACATTTTTTTACCTGAAAATTTACCATGTCCTTGGACATTGGCCTGGTGTCCTGTGAACATCAGCCAATCTCAAAAATTATGAAACAATCAAGTCTTAGAGAAGACCCGGCATAATAATAACTACTGCCGAAAATGTCATTTAGAGAACACTAATCGAGTAGAAGATTTTCCAGCTGTGTGATGGGTATTGTTTGCATACCTCACAAGATAATAAAATAAGTGAATAAAGAACTAGATAACTTATACAATAAGTGTAAAATTAATGCAAAAGGAGTATGCCTAAATGCCAGGGGTTAACATATTCTATAGGATATAAAAGTGTATGAATTTTAGAAGAGCCCAATTAAGGCATGAAAATGTTGACAGTTATAAAATGATGATTTTTGCCAGTCAGTATCAAATGAATCGAAACGGATACAGAGAAGATCACCCGTGGGACAGCAGTGTGGGAACATCAGAAAACCTGTTGCAGACCATAACCTCCATCCAAACATACCAAGGTGGGGATACAACTTAGACATCGGCAATGGTTTTTGAACTGATCCTTTTTCTTTGTATTGCCTTTGTCTGCATGTAAAGTTGATTATTGCACTTAGTGTACAATACTGTTGCTTGATACGTTTGTGAAGATTAGACATCCAGGTATCGTTAAAATTGAAGAGGATTTATTCTTTACTTCTGGATACTTTAAAAATTTAATAGACGTTTCGAAAGGCATCCACCTTTCTTCCTCAGTGAAATGAAAATGAAGTTAAACAATTTCTCGGATTACCTCAATAGTTACCTGTGTTGTTTATTTTAGAACACCTTAGCCGTTACCTTTTTTGTTTATTTAGAACATAATAATTATTCTTTGTTCCAAGAAATTGTTTAACTTCATTTTCATTTCACTGCGGAAGAAAGGTGGATGCCTTTCAAAACGTCTATTAAATTTTTAAAGTATCCAGAAGTAAAGAGTGAATCCTCTTCAATTTTAATACTGTTGAAGATATGTGATTACAACAACACTGTCATTATTCTTGGTTCTTTACAGTGATGCTACAGGAAAGAGTAAAGTCACAGACATCAGTACCACAACACTGGGAGATGATGACAGGTTTGTGAATTACATACAGTCACGTATAATACTTTATGTCACACCTGGGCCATGAAAACATTCAATACAGGTGTCCAGAACCGGGTGATAAAAAGCCGTATCACACAGGCTTCAAAGGTTTATCACACAGGCTTCCATTGAATAATTCGAACATACTCTGCACCCAACGAGTGCGGTGTGGTCGAAAATTCAAATACCTGATTCGTACGCTGGAACATTGCTGTTGTCGCTTTTCGCGCTGTTGTCGCTTGTCGCTTTTCACCAACTTTTGGCGCATTTTGCATTGATAAATGTGTTTTCTCAGGTGGGTATGACATAAATAAAATACAACACGGTGTATTCCGTATGTACATGTAACATGTAGGTAGACAGCAATAAGCAAAGTTGAAAGCTGAAATTTGCATTTTTAGTTTGTACCAAATTTATATTACATGTGATATTGACAGCTGAAAATATCGCCAAAATATTTTGTAACAGATTTTCAAAATGCATATTATATGACATTCTTCTTATAAACATAGAACATATGAAGACCATCTGCAGGAAGGTTCCAATGCACTGCAGACAGGGGACCTGGACACGGCAGAACAAAACTTTGCAGCTGCACTCAAGTCTGTTCATGTCAAAGGTATAAAGTTAGTCCAAATGTACATGTAGGTATTATATAGAAATTGCAAGATGTAGCTAATGAACAGTTCTTTGTAAATTACTATACAGTACAGACTTTGCCTCTATTCCTAGCCATTATCACCACCATCAAGGAATTTCAAACAAAAGTTGCAATGGAATAAGAAGTGATACTCATAACGTTGGCCTTTGTACCGGTGCCTCAAGTCTTATCTATCTGGGGTTTAAAAGGCCAGCAAAGATAACAACATTCAACAAAGTTACAATGGTATACGAAGGGACTAATAGAATCATTGAAATCTGTATAGCAGATTTTCATACTATGCCAAAAAAAACAAAGACAAGACTACAATTGACACTTACATTTCTTTATCTTTTGTCTAAGGTCAACACAGAGAAGAGGCAGAGCCCCTGTACAGGTTGGCTAAAGTCTACTTGAAGAGAGGAATCCTGTCAAAAGATGGAGGTGATTTCACCAAGGCTGCAGCACTCTGTAATGCGGCACTGGTAAGATCAAGGAGAGACGACATACAGAAAGTAATCCAGGACATAACCAAATCATTTGTTATACATGTGCTGGATATAGAACAAAAGGGACACATTGATGAAACAGAGAAACATAAATTGATGCTGAATGAGGATCGAAACTATGCAGAGAGAGAGATCAAAAGGATCGATGAGGAAATAGATCCGTACAGCCTTGATGAAGATGACCCTGAGTTAAGAGAAGTGGAGAAAAAGAGAGTGGAAGCAATCAAAACACTATTTGAGACCATTGTTCAACAACGAAAAACGTTCATAGCCGGGCTTGTAGATGAATGCATAGAGGTAATGGGCCCCCCTCCCTGTAAGTACGCCATGATAGGCCTGGGTTCACAAGCTACAGGATTGGTCACCCCATACTCTGATCTGGAATTTGCCATTTTGATAGAGGTTGAAACAGAGCACAATACTAAGTATTTCCGTAACCTCACTCATTATCTGCATCTCAAAGTTATCAATCTGGGAGAAACTATTCTCCCAGCCATGGGGATTAAGTCTCTAAATAATTTCTTCTCAGGGGACCCACTAGATGACTGGTACTATGACTCTGTTACACCACATGGGTTTTCGTTTGATGGAGCCATGCCACATGCATGTAAGACTCCACTGGGCAGGGGTAGTAACAGTACAGGAACAAGTGAACTTATCCACACACCAAGAAATATGACCGAGGTTCTTAAAAACGATTTATCCTTCCATTTGAAGAAAGGCTACCACCTTGCTAGTATCCTGGGAAATGTGTCGCTGATCACAGGAGAACAGTACCTGGTTGATGGGCACATGTCTTTATGGACTCAGCAACTTCAACAAAATAATCGGACAATTCCTTTTGCAATGGCAAATTCTATACTTAATGAGAATGCACAGACATTTCAAATCCAAGATTTAACTGAAAGTCTGTTGAATGTAAAGAAAGAAATGTATCGATTTTCAAGCCTTGCAGTGTCTTGTTGGGCGCTACTTCATAACATACAACCTACCACAATCTGGGAAACTATCCAGGAGCTTAGAAAGGGCGGGGTCGTCAATGCTGAGAACACACATCACTTGATGGTGATGGTCAGTATCTCAGCAGAACTGAGGCTGCGGACATACATCAACAATGGTGGTCAGGTGGAAAACATGTCAGCCTTATCATCAATATCAAGAGATACTGACATTGGGGAAAAACTGCAGAAAGTATTTTACTTCTCAAATAGAGAGCAGCTCATGAGATACTATTACACGGCAAGGCCGTTTAAGAGAGTCATTTCACAGCTGACCAATAGCCAGTCACAGAAAAAGCAGTCCATTTTGTTTGACAACTCTTCAGAACTGAAAGCAGAGGTGCACAAAAGTCTATGTGATTACAAAAGTACTGCGACGTGCATAGAAGAAACACTTCAGAATAAAATATCAACATATGGTGAAAACACCCCACAATTTGATGTTGCCCAAGCACTTGGTGCCTTAGGTAACACTTGGATAAAACTTGGTGATCAAAGAAAGGCTGTTGGTTATATTGAGCAGTCACTACAGATGATGCGCCATATCTATGGTGAGAACACTGCACATCCTGCCATTGCTGCCTCACTTAACAACTTGGGTCTCGCCTGGAGTGACCTTGGTGATCACAGAAAGGCAATCAGCTACTATGAACAATCGCTACAGATGGAGCAAATTATTTATGGTGAGGATGCTGCACATCCTGACAATGCCTCCTCACTTAACAACTTGGGTAACGCCTGGAGTGACCTTGGTGATTACAGAAAGGCCATCAGCTACCATGAACAATCCCTACAGATGAAGCAGATTATCTATGGTAAGGACACTGCACATCCTGACATTGCTGACTCACTTAACAACTTGGGTGAAGCCTGGAGGAAACTTGGTGATCACAGAAAGGCCATCAGCTACTATGAACAATCAATGCAGATGAAGCGGATTATCTATGGTGATAACACTGCACATCCTGACATTGCAGACTCACTTAACAACTTAGGTGTTGCCTGGAGTGACCTTGGTGATCAAAGAAAGGCCATCAGCTACTATGAACAGTCACTACAGATGAAGCAGATTATCTATGGTGATAACACTGCACATCCTGACATCGCCTCCTTACTTAACAACTTGGGTAATGCTTGGATTCACCTTGGTGATCACAGAAAGGCCATCAGCTACTATGAACAATCACTACAGATGAAGCAGATTATCTATGGTGATAACACTGCACATCCTGACATTGCAGACTCACTTAACAACTTGGGGACCGCCTGGAGTCACCTTGGTGATCACAGAAAGGCCATCAGTTACAATGAACAATCACTACAGATGAGGCGGATTATCTATGGTGATAACACTGCACATCCTGACATTGCAGACTCACTTAACAACTTAGGTGTTGCCTGGAGGACACTTGGTGATCACAGAAAGGCCATCAACTACTATGAACAGTCGCTAAAGATGAATCTGATTATCTATGGTGAGGATACTGCACATCCTAACATTGCCTCCTCACTTAACAACTTGGGTAATGCCTGGAGTGACCTTGGTGATCACAGAAAGGCCATCAGCTACTATGAACAGTCGCTAAAGATGAAGCAGATTATCTATGGTGATAACACTGCACATCCTGACATTGCTGACTTACTTAACAACTTAGGTGTTGCCTGGAGGAAACTTGGTGATCACAGAAAGGCCATCAGCTACTATGAACAATCACTACAGATGAAGCAGATTATCTATGGTGATAACACTGCACATCCTGACATTGCTGACTCACTTAACAACTTAGGTGTTGCCTGGAGGAAACTTGGTGATCACAGAAAGGCCATCAGCTACTATGAACAGTCACTACAGATGAAGCAGATTATCTATGGTGATAACACTGCACATCCAGACATTGCTGACTCACTTAACAACTTAGGTGTTGCCTGGAGTGACCTTGGTGATCACAGAAAGGCCATCAGCTACTTTGAACAATCAAAACAGATGAAGCAGATTATCTATGGTGATAACACTGCACATCCTAACATTGCTGACTCACTTAACAACTTGGGTGCCGCCTGGAGTCACCTTGGTGATCACAGAAAGGCCATCAGCTACTATGAACAATCACTACAGATGAGGAGGATTATCTATGGTGATAACACTGCACATCCTGACATTGCCATCATACTTAACAACTTGGGTGGCGCCTGGATTCACCTTGGTGATCACAGAAAGGCCATCAGCTACTATGAACAATCACTACAGATGAAACAAATTATCTATGGTGAGGACACTGCACATCCTGACATTGCCTCCTCACTTAACAACTTGGGTGGTGCCTGGATTCACCTTGGTGATCACAGAAAGGCCATCAGCTACTATGAACAATCACTACAGATGAAACAAATTATCTATGGTGATAACACGGCACATCCTGACATTGCAATTGCACTTAACAATCTGTATGTTGCCTGGAGAAACTGCGGTGATTACTCAAAAGCCAATTTCTATTTTGAGCTGAAGGAACAGATGAATCAGCGGATGAGTAATTAGACACCAAATGCCCCATCACGGCTCTAGAGCTTTTGGTGTTGTGGTTTGCACGTTGGATTTAAATCCGCCGACCCGGGTTCGATCCCGGATACAGGCATTTTTGTTTCTTTCTGTTCTTACTCGCCCCTCTGAATTCTTACATTGGTTCCCACACCAGGAATCGAACCTGGGCTTTGGGGGTCAGAGCGCCAAATCCTAACCACTAGACCATATGGAACAAAGACTATGCAAATATTGTAATTTAGATAGTATAGAATAGAGGACAAATGTCATTTTGTAGTAGAGTGTATACCGTAGAGAGAAATGAACTATATAAGGTTATACAAAATTAATTTCCTTTAATTTCATTCACCTAAGTTCTGTAGAAAAATTCATATTCCTATAATGCAACTAACACAAACCATCAATCATAAAACATATCAGCTCTTTTATCTCCACTATAACAGAAAAACGAGGAGAAGTTAAATTTAACCAGCAATAGTCTCATTTTGTATCTGTGAACTGTATCTTTTCAACATGTCTTGTTGTGACCTCTACTTAGCATGGTGAAATAAAGGTCTTCATTCATATTCATATTAACAACTGTATAATACAGATGACTCTCTCTCTTACGCCACCGTGATGCAGTGGTTTGGGCACTCTGCATCTCACCACATATGGTTCAAATTCCATGGCCCGAGTTTGCGCCCAAGTCTGGACACGACGAAGAGTCGCATCTTCTTTTCAGAGAGGTACTTTTAGCCAACGGCTTTGTGTATGATGGAGCTTTAGAGCGCCAAACCTCTGCATTTAAGGTCTCATTGATGTATTACTCCGAGTGGGTACCCTAAAATAGATCCGAGCCAAAAAATAAACGGCTGCATGGACGCATGTTTTTTGCAGTGAGAAATTACCTTTCAGCCAGCGGAACTGATCTCAAAAGTTAGATCGGTGAAAGCTTGTTTGTATTACTGAAGAAATTAGCAGGTAAAGTTTTGCAGCCGCGCACCAGGTCGGAGGTACACAGTCGTGAGTTCTGAGTGGTGCGGTTGTACACTAGCAACGAAAAAGTGCCTTTTTTTGGGATTGACTAATCGTAGTTTGTAATTGCTATAAAAAAAGTTCAAATGCTTAGTTTACGTTGGCAATTTTTTCCCACAATATAGGGTAAATGTGCTGGACATAGAATGAAAAATCTGCTGAAATTTCACGTAGCTTCATTATGAACGCAGCCATTACAACCACGAATTATAACATAGAAGTCTATGGGAAGAAGAAACTCATCAATGAGACATGTAAAAGAACCTAACATAATTATTGAGGAGAGTGGGGTGCCCTGGTGTGCTTGGCCAAAAATACAGGATCCATAGCAAAGCCACATAGCACTAATAGCTCAGTCTGAGGTTTGACTGCTTGATCTTTGTCTCTGTTACTATAGGGTAATGGGCATCCGCAAGTGATTCAATATACAGTCTCTTAACAATGGGTTCCTATGCAAAAAAAGAGGAGAAAGCAACTGTTAGTAACTCAACTATCTGACATTACTGGCACACAAACATACCCTCATTTGAAAGCCCAACATCTCAGCTATCCAAACAAACACATTTCGGCATGAATCTAACGGCACAAACTTCCGGGAAACTGAAAGATTGACCCATGACCTCAAAACCGCACCACAACCCAGTGAGGAGGCCAATCGTGCTAGGACAAAAAAGTCCCAACTTTATACCCCTAACAACCACAAAAACTCAGCTTTTTGGCCCTAATCAGAAAGTAGAAACCCTCCCCTGTCACACCCACCTCAAAACTGCCAGGATTTCTACCCATTTGACCAGGAAAAAAAATCTTAAAGTTTTAGGCCCTGAACTATAATCGACCACCATCAATTTGCATGGCGGATTGACTGGCGGATCCCCTAATCTATTTTGCTTAACATATTGTTTGTAAAAGGTATCAATTTAAAATGGTATGCCTGAAAAATCAATTCGTAACTGTAACAATAGTGTAACTGTGATAGATTATAGAATATATTGTTGCTAACTATTAGCTTTATTTTACTGTGACTTGCTTGCTGTACAGAGAAATGCCATAATGATTGTAATCAACGTAATTAACATCTTACGTGATTCGTAAATTAAACCTTTTACTGTATTTACACTGTCTTGTATATGACAATGTAGTAAACAAGAAACAACATCATGTCTATTTCAATAAAAGTTTGATTCTTACTTGAGACTCACTTGAACCATTTTCTCACCCCCTGGGATAACAACAATACCCACATGCTACCTAAATGCAAATTTTCCAATATTCTCTCCCATACACACACACAAAGTCACTGGATGTTTTTTACCATAACCTGCAACTATGTAAACTATGCACCATATTGTTCAACAGAACAGTGTTTGCTCTATTTTATGACGTAATATTGAACCATGCACCATGGAATGAAAAGATGCAGGAATTAGCACTGAATTTGAGGCCATATTCCAAACAAAGCCCTTATTAACTGTGTATTCATTATAAAACAGAAAGGCTGCTTCTGTTATACAAAATGTAGCTGAGGAGACCAGCCTTGTTTGGTTTGGTCTGCTCCCGAAGGTTACTATGGGGTGGAGCAGACTGAAGTGAGCAGGCCCAGAGTTGGATAGTGTATAATGAATGTCAGAGCTAGAAGCGACTGTATGTACTAAGTATATAATGAATGCTGGAGAGAACTACTTTCCGGATGGTACCCAGGCTATAGGTACCCCTGATGAAGCCTATAGCTAAGGGCACAACCAACTATATGTGCAAATACGTGCTGTCTACGTGCGAAAATATGGGCAATCTTTTGGGATCCGTAAGAGGTACATTGTAAGTACAGCATGTAAGAACTCATAGGGAATCCGACGGATTTTGGAGCATGCAGACGCGCCGTAGAACTATATGTGCAGGCAAAACTTTGTGTGCCATCGGGCTGCGGATTTGCCCCCTGTACGTGCCAGTACAGGTGACGCATCTGCCCTGTAAAGCGTGAATGTTTTCAGAAATACGTGGCGGACGTGGCCTCCCAAAAAATACATAAGGACAAATTGCACGTACGGCGGGTTGTGCCCTTAGCTTATCTTTCTAGTGTTTGTCCTGACCTGAGCTGTTTGATTGCAGACAGACAGTGAGTCATGTTGTCCTGTAGCTCATCGTGAGATGCCATGGCGCTGAAGAATGCCTCCGAGCGATACGAGATCTGTCGCGCTATCTGAACCTCCACGATGTCCAGGTAGTGACTCAACTGGAGCAAAACACAAAAATAATACAATACTCATTTTCTATGCCCACTACTAGATAGGCTGCCTGCATGCATGGGACTCCTCTGGGTGGTCATGCTGCAGAGAAGCAACGTATTGCTTGAGGGCGCTTTTTCTCCCATCAAGCATTGCATGATTCTAGCTAGCTATGCCAAAAAGTTGTGATGTCCATTTCGACTGATGAAATACCTAGGACAATACTGTGGCTATTAGCTGACGTTGCCATATATGGCAGCACAGCTTACATTTAGAAGGGGGAGAGGGGCTTACATGTACTCTCCAAGCAGACGTTGATAGGGAAAATCGTGACCTTTTCCTTATGTGTCCAGTCATTCAATACCTTCTCCCACCATTTCATTCTCACAGTTATTTCAGGCTGCGTTGCCAGCTTTTTCAAAAGCATTTCTTGTTTAAGATGCTCTCAATCTCATGTATGCTATCAGTTTAGGCCAAGCACAAAGCATCTTTAGGAAAGTAACCAATAAGAATTTTGCTGTTTTCTTCAAAGAAAATAGATATCAATCTTAATGGTAACCTAAAAAGACTTTTCTGCCATATTTTTTTTTTCATTATGTTCCATAAAATGAAGTAAAAACAGTTTATGTTCTAATACTCCGAAGAGTTGAAATTAAACTTATTACGAAGCAATATGTTGTCCTTTTGGTGACTTCCTTATCAAATTTGGACAAAAAGTTTTGACTTAAAACTTTCTCTTACATTCAACACAATTTAGCAAAATTTGTTTCAAGCAACACAGTTTATTACCTACTTAATGGTACTTTATACTGGAAATAAGATGTTCCCATATATCCAAACACATGTATAACTGATTGGGGAAACAACGTTTCAGGGTAAACTGCACTGGTGGCATTTTTTCTTACCTCTGCTTCCCTCCCTTTCAGCTTGGCATGAATATAACATGAAATTACACATGAACACAATAAACAGGTAGTAACACATAAAATCAAAAGAAAGTGATTATAAAATGTGTCACAAAATTTCATATATTACTTTCAACATGAATAGGTACAAAGGCGACAGCAAGTAAATTTTATGGATGACATCCAGAAGTTGGTGAAATGCAAAAGAAAAGCAATCCAAAGAAAAGCATGAAGACAGCAACAATGTAAACCTTTAACGTTAGCTTGGGTGAACCTAGGACTTGTACAACAGGGAAGTCAGATGTGTGCTGTTTGGTGAGCAAGTGTGTGGCCTGTAACACAAGTGGAAGATATCATGCAAGCACAAACACAGAAGAAGCAAACATTTGCAGCTCTTTTCAGGAAAATATTTGGCCGAGCTTACAGGTCCAAGATAATAACAAGAGCAAAGAAGAGGCGAGTTGATTGTCATTTTTACCAAGTTTCCACCATCAAACCTGGTCTAACACAGAGACAGTCAGTGTTATTTACATAAAGGTAGGATTTTAAAATGCCAGTTTATGTCAGATACTCCACTAAACTTTGCAGGAAATGAACCAATGTTTTGAGTATTGCCCATTCACAAGCTTTTTATAGATAATTAGGTCCAGGTTCAGGTCTGGACCTGGACCTGATCCTCTGGACCTGGACCGGACCTGGACCTGAATTTTCTGTACCGGTACCCACCCCTACTTTGCATACAACATACATGTACATGTAAGTGTATCTACATGTTTGTATAATTCTACCTTTTCCTGTAGAAGCTTGGAGGACTGTCTTCCCTGCTCCTTGTCTTTGGGTGGTTCAAAC
Source organism: Branchiostoma floridae x Branchiostoma belcheri (assembly GCA_019207045.1). Lineage (NCBI taxonomy): Eukaryota > Metazoa > Chordata > Leptocardii > Amphioxiformes > Branchiostomatidae > Branchiostoma > Branchiostoma floridae x Branchiostoma belcheri. The sequence goes on from CM033023.1 coordinate 33,435,697, forward strand.
TGGGACCATGGCAAAACTGTGTTGAAGGTTGCTGGGTTTTCCAGTGCAAAATTGGGCTGCATGAAAATCTGAAAGATAGAAGAACAATCTAACATGTGTGGGACCGCGTGGCACAATCGGGAGCGCGTTGGTCTCAGGCCCGAGAGGTCCCGGGTTCAAATCCGCTTGCCGTGTCACCGATCTTGTGCCCTTGGGAAAGGCACTTTACACGACTTTCCTCACCTAACTCAGGTGTAAATGAGTACATAGCTGCGGCTAGTGGCAGTGACAGGCCTTTGTTGTGGTGACAGGCCATAGGGGCATGTTCGGGCATGACGCACCCGCCATGACACACGAGTCAGGGGTAGGAGGAACCCCTTGCATCCTTGGTCGGAAGTCCTCCTAGGAGATGGAAACTCCGAACAACAAAGCCAACGGTATGGTGGCTTTGAAAAGGCGTCTTTGACACCTGTTTCGCCATACCCTCCATGTGCATATGGAGAATCTCAATAAAAAAAAAATAAAAAAAACATGACAAACCAACTCTTATATATAAATGTACTAGTACTAGCTAGTTACATGGGGTTTCTCTAATTACAATAATAACATCCAGTTGACTGTAAAATTGTTAAACCATTATGGGATTATGTGGAAAGTTTGTTTAGTTATTCCATATCTCTCACTGTACATGACATTATTTTTGGATACAACCCTCATATGTTAAACAAGTTTCGGTACATCAATGAACTGCTGCTAGTTGCGAAACTATCCATTGTAAAATATAAGTCTACAGTGTCATCCCCGAATTCACTATGTCAAGATGCAGAAATCATTGTGAAAATTTTCAAATCAGAATGTATTCTTAGAAATATGATATAAGCTACACATTGTACAGCTTTCTGTGACATGTAATAAAGTGCCGTGACGAACACGGAATCAGGAGGAAAAAAAAAAAAAAAAAAAAAAAACATCCAGTTACATCCTTGATTTGATTATATGGATGACATTTGTACGCACAAAAATTTTAGCTTAAAAAAAGGTTTTCGACCAGCAGCTGTAAAATGTGCTGTAAATTGTAAAAAAAAATATCAGAAAACGCATACAAATATCATAAAATGACAATTCCAAAATCTTTGCCAAACTTTTTTTCTCTGCATGCTCTCAGCAGATTAGGGGCTCTCAAAGGACGTTATTCCCCTCGTTATCCACATAATCCAAACAAAATAGTTAATAAAAAAGTTTCATATTCTTTTTGTATTACCTTTGGTACCTGCTCCAAATCAGCCTTTCCTTTGTCTGTGTAGGAATACAGAGGGTAAAAAGTTTATTTTCATAACTACATGTATCTAACGCTAATCTCTGAATGTACAGGAATATTTGCACATAATAGTCCCAAAAGTTTTCAATGTCCCTGCATAGGAGAATGTGTATCATTCACTCAAAGTATTGATGTCAATGTGAGGACACAAGCTGTTATGCCCTTTCAATAATACTAATACCTACCTATATATACCCATTCTAAATTCAAACAGGATTTGTAACAGCTGTGGTTGCAACAGAAGTAGAAAGAACTAAAATGGCCTTTTGCACACTCCAGTTTTGCTTTGGTACAATTCAATTCATATTCATAACTGTCTTGTTCTTTAATAAACCATCAGTATTTTGCTATAAATATAATATCAACTTGCACCTGACAATGTATATGGAGATGAATTTCACTTTTTAAAATTGTTCTAGATACGCTATTTTACGTAATGAGCTATTCACATTTCTCGAGTCAAGTACAACAGACTCGATGCTACAGATAGATTTTCTATATATCTTTAGATACCAAAACTCCCATAATGCAAAGATAGGCAAATATATAAAAGACTGCTGTGTTATTAGAAAGAATTCCGAAACTCATGATTAGCCCCATTGTAACACTATATCAAAGACTTGTATTAGCCTCTCGGTCACGAGGCAAACACGCTGCCACTGCGCTATGCCACCTCACAGTCATCGTGCAATAAAGTTCTTCATATGAAACAGTGCAACAGTTGGAGGTTTAAAACTGCTTACCTAGATGCCTGGGTAATGGTGTAAGGGTCTGGGCTGATGGTGGAGAGTTGGTTGGTAGTTTGTGTTTGTTTTGTTGATGTACAGCATATCTCTGCAGAAAAGAAATTACACAGCACAACCAAGTTAGACTCAGAACACTGAAATGTGCATGTTTGCCAATTACAGTCAAACCCAGGGTTGTAGCCAGCCTGATATCATTCTCTGTTCCCTTGATTTTGAATCCTATCGAGCATTGAAGGCGCAACATTCCTAGGGGGATCCAGGGGCATACTCCCCAGAAAATCGTAAAATCTAGCCCCTCTGAAACACTATTTCCTCCATTTTGAGGTGCAAATTTTGCTGGTAGATTAAGCTGTTCAATGGCATCTGTTTTGGTGAAAAATTACACAGAGGACGGAATGGGCAATTTTTTTTTCCGTCCACAGCTACAAAATTCCGTCAAAGGATGGAAGGGCGGGTGCTGGCTACAACCCTGGTCAAACCTCTCTGTAGTGATAAATTGTAGATAGACGGGATTCTTAATGCTTAGGTCAATAGTGGTGTGATGGTAAGGTGTTTGGCTCAAAGCCCAGCAGTACTCAGGGTTCGAGTCTCAATATGCTCTGACACTGTGCCCTGAGAAAGGCACATACTACTAGTAACACAAATTTCATTAAGTTTCGATCAGGAGCAGCTAGCATCAGTAAGACTACAGATGCCCGCCAAAACAATGCTAAATGAGGTCCTGAATCTGTGTTTGAAGATTGAAACACCTTTATCAAAAAGAGAAGGGGTCCTTCCTGGTGTGACTGGATCAAATAGATCTATCCAGATATGCATATTGCACTGCTCATTACAATTTAACAAACCTGATGTTTAATGTAGTTTACCAGGCATGCAATACAAACAAACAAACAAACAACTTACATGTCTGGCACTCTTCAGGTAATGTTCAAAATGAGCCTTGGTGATGTTGGGAAGGTAGAAGGAAGGGTGAATGTCTTCAGGTCCAATCTCGATGAAGTCTTCTCCCCACGTCTTTGTAAAGAAGTCGTGTTCTCTCCTGCTTCTCCGAGGGTCGTTCAGGACCGCGGCCAGGTTGACCTGAGAGTTGGGGTCAGTACCAGTACAGAAAATTCAGGTCCAGGTCCGGTTCAGGTCCAGAGGATTAGGTCCAGGTCCGGACCTGAACCTGGACCTGATTCAGTATGTGAGAACTTGTGAATGGACGATACAATGGTCCATTTCGCAAAAGAAATCTGTTTTGAGGAGTATTCGACTCCCACTGGCATTTTAAAATCCTACAAAGGCTAACTGCCTCTGCACTATTGACTTAATCCTTGGTAGAGATGATTATAGACTCTACTCTACTTCGCTCGTTATTTTCCTCAACCAGTTAGCCCTGAAACGTGTGAATAATATCATCTGTTCATTTTCCATTAAGTCCAACATCCGGTCTACCACATTTTTCAGGTCCGTTTTTTCTGGACCGGTCCAATACGAAAAATCAGTTCCATACCATTACATGTAACCCAACCCTACCTGAGAGTTGTAGACTGTCCACTTCTGTTGGTCGATCACTACGGAGGGTTCTGAGGCGGAAGGGGAGGGGCTTGGGGAGGTTTGGGATGACGACCTCCGCAAAGTACTGATTGCACCTATGGTAAGAGATACAAGTAAATTCATTTAACTTGTAAGCAGGTTCACACCTTGAAGGCATGAATCACATCAGATCTGGACATGTATTGAGGGGCATTCCGCTCCAGAGAGGAGTTCAATTTACCAATAGATGATGTATCGATGAATACACAATCAGCCGACATTTTGTGGGATTATACTTGTTGTTAATTACATGATGTATGTTTGTATCAAAATAAGATAACACTCACTACTCATGCAGACCTACTGTTTGCATGTAAGTACTTTCAGAATATGCACACCAAGAAGGTCATTTTGTCATATATAAGATATGTGCAATAAAGTTATTTATGTATCAAGGAACACATACAGAGACGAGTTTTCTTATCACCCGATATTAGTTTTGCATGCCTAAATCAATATTGTCAGGCACACTGTATTCAGCCATAAGCTGAGGTTGATTAATCTAATTTGAGATTACTTGACGAGTTTAGTAGACGACTGAATGCTTTTTGATGCACACAGGACTACTAGTAATGGGTAGCTTATTGATATCTATCAGAAAATAACACTACCAGTAGTACCTTCTGGAGCAGAATTCTCCTCTAATAGAAATTACAAGTGAGGTGTCACGATGGTCAAATTTGGCCGAAAAGTTTCCATTCGAACGCAGAGTATCGGGTTACAGGAACTCCCGCGCGGTCCCCGCGGAGGGCTGACGGTGACTGAAACATCTTCTAAAATATCGTGATAGTTTGAAAAACAACCTCTCGCACGTGCCTCGTCGATATTAAATGAAAACTGGCAGTGTGTACACTTCAAGTCTTACCGTGTACGTGTGCTATACACAGTTTTGTCTCAATGTCTTCTGAAATGTGCATAGTTGGTTGATTTAGAAAGGGTGTTCGGTGGGCCAAAAAACAAATACCATATTTAGATTGGTCCTAAATTTGACTGAAAATCCAAATCTTTTATTTCATATAGGTAATGATATTAAGATCAAACTTTCTGTCTTAGGGATTTTTCAACTTCTACTTAGAACTATTTTTACAGCCAATATTAGGTCGAAAAATTGTCATTTTTCACACTCAAAGGCTCGTAATTCAAAATTACCTCCATGTTCCAAAAATCCCTAAGACACAAAGCTGGAGATATTAGTTGTCGACAATATAAGTCTTGAAAGAGTTGATTTGCACGCGTTTTGCAAGCGATTTAAATACCATGTTTGGTCCTATGTCGAGTCGCACTGATAGTGACATAGAGTAATTAATACCGCCGTAAACAAGTGTTGTAACATTCAAGGTCACCAATAATGACGCCAGCAGCTTTGTTACATGTCACATGTTCCAAACTAAGCGGCAGCAAAACTAAGCTTGCCAAATAACGGTTTATATTTGTGAAAATGTTTGTTATTCTTCTGACGCACGGCACCCGGGAAAATGAGGGTGTTTTCTGCGTGTTTACTGTAACAAACTGCGGGTGACCTCGGATGACCCCAAATGGAACGCTCGTTCTGTTCGATCACGCCAGCGTTCTGTTCGATGGAACATGATTCGTGTTCTAAATCCCCACATAGAAGTCTGGAAATTTTGGGGCCAAAATTTACCATCGTGTGTCTTTAGTGAGGGGTTCCCAGAGGATGTTATCAATGTAACAAATGGTCATCATCATCATGGGTTACCCCCATATAACCCCGCAAGGGGCAAAGTAGGGGGGAAACAGTACTACTAGTAGTGGAGGGTTTAAGTAGCACCAAACCAAACCATGCCAATGGGCTGATCAGCCTTTGTAGTGTAGTGGTTTCACTGCTGGGTTTGTAATCTGCTGACCCGGGTTTGATCCAGGTGTCAGCATGTTGTTTCTTTCTGTTTCTACTCCTTTCTTACACAAACACAAATTATATATGATGGATAGTGCTAGCAGATATAATTTACATGTTTAGATAGTAGATATCATATGTTTAATATTAGTATAGATATCATATGTTTACCATCTTTAGATAAATGCTCCTTGACCACATGATCGACGTAGTCCTTATCGCTGACGCCTTCCAGCGGGAGTGTCGGACAGACGCCGTTTGCGCCGTACCGACAGACGAAGGACCCGCCTTCTTTCGCACAGTGACGCTCTCTCAGGTGTCTCCCCAACTCCATCCGAGTCTTGAACGTCGCATGGTCCGAACACACCGCGCATTGTAACACCACCGGCTGACTGGACACAGTGGGTGACAATCTCTGCGTTCCCGTAGCTTCCATGGGAATGAAATCTCCCTCTCACCGGCACATATTGTGAACCAGAAATCGTCCCAAAAGTCTGTTTTTTTTCCTGAAGATGAACTCTGATCTTGTAGATCGAAGACTTGGGGTCGAAATGTTCGCAATGTTTTTCCGTCATATATTGCCTATACTGACCGAATTACGCCCTCCTTTATAGACGCAGATACGTGCCATTTCATGTGTTGGGGAATCCTCACGGCGTTCTTCGTGGAAGACGAGGAAAATGGTTCTTTTCGAGGTTTCTTCGTGAACTCTTGGATTTTTTTCTCAACCGGCGGCCATGTTGGAAATTACCCACAATTCCACAGCGGACGTGGCACTGACAGAAACAAATATTTTATTTACGGATATGCCAAAGTAACAAATAAACAAGTAAACAAAACTGTCATATGACACATTATATCGGTAACAACCTGTAACAGAGCTGTGCCATCAAAAGGTCCTATGGTAAGGCATTTCATTGTCACCTTTCCCAAACAAAATTTTTTAGAGATAAAAAAAAACAATCTTTCATTCTAATTTTATGATTATTGAGGGACATATTTTTGACATCTAAGAATGTCTCACTTAAATAGGGATAAATCCAATTTTGTAACATTGTATTAAAAAAAATAATAATGATAAACATTTAAAGAAAACAGGCACTAGTGTGGTCGCTATGGACAGCTAACTCCACTTTACTTCCGCATTCTACCTTTGTGCACATTTTCCCAACATTCACTTCAGTTTTTCCTTGACCAGAGGCTGAAACGTTGACCACAGCTGACCAGTCATGTCTGACCAGTCGCAGTACGTCCTGCCCACGGACTCGCCCGTCGCACTGCTGGACTGTAAGGCGGCGTTCGGCCTGCTGACTGACCGGGAGAAGCAGTACGCTCACTACCTGTCGCAGGCACGTGTGTTTCCGCCCCCCTCCCACACCTGTTTTACTGTTAGACCTTTCTGTAACATATGGCTCGGAAAAAATAATGTTGTGCTTCAGCAATGATGTTAGACGACCCTGAAATAATTAGGGTCGGTAGGTACTAGGTAGGGATTCGATTCTACATTGAACAAGGTACCGAAATCAGAGCATTTTAGAAAACGATTCTACATGTGACATAAGCCCTTCCACAGAGATTACAACGCATGTGTGGTGACAGGAATTCTACCAGGTAATATGTCAAAGGTAAAGACCTCAAAAAAGAAAACATCACTTGTCTCGACCATCGTTTCGATTTGCACAACAACGTCCAGACGAGTTTTGTTTACTTTTTGTGAGCCTTTACCTTTGACATATTACTGTACTGTAAATGTATTTAAGTTCGCAGGGATTTAATTTCGCGGTAGCCGGAAAAAGAACTTTTCGCGGTGGATTTAACCCTCTCAGCACGTCATAAAATTTTTTCCTGTATACCATATACGACATATAATTTCAGTCTATACAGGTGTCAATTAGTACTTTTTGTTAATTATTATTACAGCTGCTATGTAAGGAGTAGACTAGGAAAACTATATATTTCTGGAAAGCTCACAGACTGGCCTTTCCAATAAAAGCAAAATAAACATCATACCATCAATCTGATAGTAGTAATAGTAATAACAATAAACAAAAACACAATATGCAAAACAAAACAAAAACATGTCTCACAAAATAAAAAGTCCATTCAGGGGCAAAAACATACTTTACTTATCCTGAAACTACACAGAAATACATTATAATACAAGAGCAATGCTGGTATTATGTGATGGGCATCAAACATCTTCACACTGCTCATCATCTTCATCGATGTTGTCACTGCTGGATGCTGGGGAGAAAACCAAAATATAGTTTATAATAATCACATGTTTTGTTGTTGAACAATTGTATTGTTGTATTATCATGTGAAATTGTTGTTTTGTTGAGGAAAAATTGTAGTAATATTATTTAAAAATAGTACAACTTCCAACCACTTTCATTTATATGTTCACATAAGTATAACAACAAGCTCTGACAATATCTTAAAAAAAAAATTTGAAAAAAAAAAATTTGAAAAAAAAAGGTTTGCTATCGCAAGCCTGTAAAACAGAACAGGTTCTGCTATCGCAAACCTGTAAAATGCAGCTAGATATTAGCAGTACGAAGCCGCAAACCTGGCATGAACAGACAGCAGCTAATATTCAACAAAAAACCCCGTTGTTTACCTTGTTGTTCGTCACTTTCCCCGCTGGTGGGAGCCTTCATTATCGGCCGATGAGGCCCCTGAAGCACTCATGATTATCTAGCGTCTGGATTACGTTCAAATAAGGTTTGAATGAAGTCAAAATGCTGTATGTTTTCTGATTGATTGGTTCTCTTACAATTACCAGCGTTCTAGTTGTGGGATTCGTCATGATGGTGGGCAGGGAGTTCAAAATCCAAAACGTGACGTACGAAGCCCCGTACGTGGCTTCTCGCGGTCTACGGGAAAGCCACGAAAATGGCTTTTCGTGCTGAGAGGGTTAAGCAAGGAGCTTTTATCAGAAGGAGAGATTACGGAGTTACCCGCCCGCTGTGCGCCTTTGTGCGCGTCATTGTTTACTGCCCTGCGCGGCGCCCGTCTGATCTGATGTTCGTAGCGCTGTTTGGCGGGGTTTTCTATGCTAATGAGCCACGCCATGACGTCATAGCCCTCGGCTTTGCCCGAGCCAGCCCGACGCCTGGTCGGCAAGAGGCGAAGTGGGTCAGGTTTTCGACGATTCCCTTATTTGGAAAACTCGGCAGGCATGTGACTACGTCATCTTGGGGTAGAGCGCAAAATGGCGGACAGTTTGATATGTTTCTCTTCGCCGTACAACAAACATGGGCCAGTTTAGGCCTATTTTCGCGGATCAAGGTCTGTTTTCTTGCGATAGAATTATGAATTTTCACATGTATTTTCAGATGGCTACTAAAAAAATATGACGTTTTTCTTCATTTAGCTGATATTTTTGCCGGGGCGCCGCAGGCGCCCGGCTTTGTCCCCGGTTTAATGGTTCGTCCTTGGATGGGTCTGCTATGGTCGCAAAATGTACCGTGCGTTTTTACGACAATTCTCAGCCCTTCTCAGCCCTTCAAATAAACGCAATGTACCGTGCGTTTTTACGACAATTCTCAGCCCTTCTTAGCCCTTCAAATAAACGTTGTAAGAATACTGTTTATCCATGACCTCTACTCGTACAGAAAACATTGCAGCGCTCATTAGCAAAGTCTAGGAAAGGAAAATGTTTCTTGATTTGCAGTAAAACACTGGTCATGTAACATTTGAGGAGTTGTCGTTAAATCGCACGGTTCATTTTGCGATAGCGTTGACGGGTCCGGGTATTTAGCGGAATAACCCGGAATAACCCGGAATAACCCGGAATAACCTTAATAAAGGATGAAAGCTACCGAAATACAGTGTGCTTTGATAAGTTAAGATCGCAGAATGCAATATTTTGGCATAAAATAATGTATATATGGCCATGGGAACAAGAAATATTACGGTTATTCCGGGTTATTCCGGGTCATTTCGGGTTATTCCGGTAAATACCCTCACGGGCGTTGACGGTGCGGAGGAGGTGAGATTTTTATCGTACAGAAATTGGTACAGTTTGTAAAGTTATCTTTCTGGAATTCGGATGTATTAAAATATAACATTACATTCTAAGGCGTAGTGTCATGTGAGTAAAATGAGCACGACATTTGACGAAAGATTTTGTGGAGGGTATACAGTCAAGTTTATTGTGCAACGATTGGAACAGTTTACGTGCGGGTGGGAGGGGGGCGTGCGTCTATATATGCAGCTGCAGGAGGTCCTGCAGGACATTTTCGATCGTAAGAGTAACGTACAATTTGAAAAGATAGTGATCATGAATTCGGACACATTGAAACATATTTCCAAGGAACGGTATATAGTTTTTTTAGTAAAACCAGTGTGTGGGGATTGACGAGAATTTAGATAGTTTAATGGTGCACTGTGCTTGAGCCGATGCGAGGCATTATGCAGGGCATTTTTGATTGTAAAAATATCGTACAAGTTGAAAAGATGGATCGGATTCTAATACATTAAAACATACATTTCCAAAGAATAGTAGAAAACAACGGATTGTAGCTAACTGTTAAACAATCAGCAAAGCAGTTGGCAAGATGTCACACCTGAACTTTTGTAGATTTTTGCTTTTTGTTGGTACTAGTAAGATGTTATGTGATCAAGACAATATTTTCTTTCTGTTTCAGTGACGCCTTAGACTGTTCTCTGCTATATATACAAGTGACACAGTAATATACAGAAACTTACAGCTAGCAAAAGTCTGTACTCAATAAGATTTTACACAGTACACATTTATACTTCTTCTGCTGAAATCTACGCATTACATTTTGCATCCAACCAAAGAGGTTTGAAAGAGAGTCCTTGATCCAACCAAATTAGACCTTGAGACCTATTAACAGATCATTGATCACTGTGCATTTTGCACATACCAGACTCAATCGTGCCACTGAGCACTGCATTTTGCACACACCAGACCAATTGTGCCACTGAGCACTGTGCATTTTGCACACACCAGACCTATCGTGCCATTGAGCACTGTGCATTTTGCACACACCAGACCTATCGTGCCATTGAGCACTGTGCATTTTGCACACACCAGACCAATCGTGCCATTGAGCACTGTGCATTTTGCACACACCAGACCAATCGTGCCATTGAGCACTGTGCATTTTGCACACACCAGACTCAATCGTGCCACTGAGCACTGTGCATTGTGCAAATAAAGTCAAGCAAAGAACACATATATTGTGAACAATGTGTGAATCTATTTTATCGGGAAAATACCACCAAGGTGACATCATTTTCAGTGGAGATAATAGAGGCAAACAATGCACTGCAAATGCTTTAATGGCAGTTGTTAACCACAGTACTTGCAGACAAGCAATTACCTGGACAAGTACAGACCTTGATGGTGTACTTTTTCAAGGAGATGCACTATACACCTACATAAAACCATCACTAAGATCTGGTGTGGAGTTCCTCTCCGTTGATGATATTCCAGACTATTTGCAACTTTACAACAATACTGTACGTGTATCAATAAAAGAGTCTTACACTGGAGACATATTTGCCACAGAAGCAGTCTATCCTTATTACACCTTAAAGAAAGCCCTAGAAGCAGCATTTGCTGAATCCAACACTTGTCTTTTCATAACAGCACATGGAATAACTGGTTCAACAGTAGCATTGTTGCACGCTGATAACAAGTATTTTGTTTATGACTCACATGCCAGAAGTCCCATAACAGCATTGCCAGATAGCCATGGCACTTCTACTTTAAGCATGCACAGTTCAAACAGCAATCTAGTTTCATTCTTGCAACAACTTAACTGGAACACAACATGCAATTTTGAGGTTGTCCCAGTACAAGCAGAAAATGTTTTCTTATCAGTTGAACCTACTGGTATACACATTATCAATCTGACTAGCAATGTTTCTTCTATGATTGAGTCAGAAAACTGCTTTCAAGTTCAACAACAACACACATACACCTTGGTTAAACCAGAGTTTGTATCTACGAAAGAGAACCTACAACAACCAAACACAGCATTTCCATTTGCACCACATTGTAACCAAAGTACTGGGAAAAACATTGTGCCATGCACCACAAGCAAACATCCAAGTGCTATGCCAGAGAACAGGAATGAAGGCCTCTTGAATCAATTAGTAATGTCACCAAATGCAGCATCAAATTTAAATGATAAAAAAGTGCAAGGTCTTGCAATCCAAAGCGCAATATGCAAGGACAAACAAGAAAAACAAACCTATCAACAGAAGACAGAGAGTCTTGCAGAACAAAGAACATCATACAAAGCAAAGAAAGCAAATGAGACCTGTGAGCAAAAAGCAGCACAGCAAAGAGCATCATATAAAGCAAAACGAGCAAATGAGACCCCTGAGGAAAAAGATGAAAGACTTGCAAAACGAAGAACATCATACAAAGCAAAACAAGCAAATGAGACCCGTGAGCAAAAAGATGAAAGACTTGCAAAACGAAGAGCTTCATACAAAGCAAAACAGGCAGATGAGACAACTGAGCAAAAAGCAGATAGACTTGCACAGGAAAGAGCAAAACGAGCAAATGAGACCCCTGAGCAAAAAGACGATAGACTTGCAAAACGAAGAGCATCATACAAAGCAAAACAAGCAAATGAGACCCCTGAGCAAAAAGCCGAAAGACTTGCAAAACAAAGGACATCACGCAAAGCTAGCAAAGCAAAAAGAGCTGAACAAGAATCTTCACAAGAAAAAACGCAACGACAGAGGAAAAACTGTGATAGAGTGAGAAAAACATTGGCTACAAAATATGTTAGAGAACATAGCATAGACTATACCAGTGAACAATACAAATCAGACTTTCCTGCATTTCATTGCTATATAAAACAGCAGCCAAAGTACTACTGTAGCATATGTAGACAATTGTTATTTCATGACCAAGTGCGAAACTGCAACAATGCTGTCATAGACAAAATAGTCAATGATATTTCTGGTCAACATCATCTCTGTTCAAAGTGTTTGATTTGTCTTGAAAAAGACAAACCCATACCCAATGCTTGGACTAACAATATGGATCCAGGTGACATTCCATCATGCCTGAAACAACTCAGTAGAATGGAAACAAGACTTGTCAGTTTGAAATACACCTTCATCAAGTTAATTGTATTACCAGGTGGACAATTTGGTGAACAAGGTCAAGCCATAAGTTTCCCTACCAACATTGAAACTACTTGCCAACTGTTACCACATAGCCAAGATACAGCTGGGCTAGTAATAGTACACCCTTGTCAGACAAATGAAAGTAAAACACAAAGAACAGACCCACAACACATTGTACGATTTTCCAAAATGCATGAAGCTCTTACATGGCTGGTAACGCATAATCATCTATATTCACATGTGAACATAGCTACCTTTGAAAACTGGGTAAAAAAGTCAAGTGAATTCAATCCAATGATCACAGACGCCAATGAACCAGACTTCTCAAGTGCACCTTCTACTGTCCAAGAACTCTCAGCTTTTCCCTGTAACTACATTAATCCAAATGTCCAGTTACAATCTCTGTTGCAGAATGTAACAGACAATGTCCCAGTGATATCACTACCACGTGAAACATCACCACCACAAAGCATATTTAAAGAGACTGATCTTGAGGAACACTGTTTTCCACAGTTATACCCATATGGTAAAAATGGCTTCAAACAGACGCGTGATGTACAACTAACAGACTTACAGTACTTCCAATCACGTTTGCTCAATATCAATGATTGCTGGAGAAAAAACATCCCATGGCTCTTCTTTGCCTTGAACTCGTATGAAATCAAGAAATTGTACAGTCAGATATCCATTGTATGTAGAATGCAAAAGCAGAGTAATGTTAGATCACAATCCATAGCACAGCCACTAACAGCAGGCGATCTGCATCATGAAATTGATCAACATGTTGAAAGCACATCATACACTTTTATGAAGAATATACGTGGAACAGCAGCTTACTTCAAGGACCAACTGCTAAACTTGCTAGCAAAAATAAACACTATTGGACCACCAACATGGTTTGTCACTGTGTCTGCTAATGATTTAAACTGGCCAGAATTGTTCATGACCCTGAATCCTGACCTGACCTATGAAGAAGCTAAAGCATTACCACAACAAGACAAATGGAACCTAATGAGATCAGACCCTGTCATGTGTGCGATACACTTTAATAGACGCACTGATGCACTTCTACGCTTCATACTGAAGAGTCCACAACATCCCATTGGTAGAATCAAAGATCACTGGATTCGTGTGGAATTCCAATTAAGAGGTTCTCCACAGTGAAATTTCTGTCACGAAGAAAGAACGACAATGCACATCCGGGACCTCTTCCCGCCTTTGGCTGTGGTCTCGCACCGGAGTTTCTTTTACGATTTTTATATCCGGCACACAGCGCACACAAGGGATACAATTCCGCCCACAAAAGTACGCCGGAAAATCCAATTATACCAGTGAACAAAGGTTTCCAGCCAACTTCCCATAGATTTTAGATATAAACTTCTAGTTTAATAATGATGCACATTTTACTGGAACACAACATGAAATTTTGAGGTAGTCCTTCCAAATGCGCCCCGGCCAGCTTTTTTTAAAAGCTTTCTTGTTTCATAACTGTTGATGATGTGCTCGGTAAAATGGCGTGTTCACTGTTGGTCGAACCTTGCTCATTTTTGTCGAACCACCCGTGTTTTTAGAGGATACAGCGGGCCTGGAATGAGGTGAAGGTAAGGCGGGAGAGCATGGTTTTCATGGTTTTCGTTACGATCGGGTTTTCGTATATAATGTTTTGAGTTCTCCTGGCATTTGAACTTTGTATTTGTATTTGTATCGATTTATGAAATATATCTGTTGCATACTTAAAAAAAAAAACTTGGTTCCTGTGATCATTGAGTCAGGTTTTTCACAGTCATCATTAATTGTAGGAATATTACAAGTTTTTTTCGTAGACTTTGCCTCAGACAATTTTGCCTTCAGACTTAGCCCGCACCCGAGCGGCAGCGCTGTCCGGTCGCCGTATCATCGTATGACTTTGAAATTTCACCCTCAGTCAGAGAGAATATTGCCCCGCTGTATGTATTCCGAAGTTACTCTTCTGTTCAACATCGTCAACAAAATCGCAAAAATCAGATCGCTACAAACAATGTTTGTATCCCCGGGCCGCCCCACCATGAAAATGACCACAAAACAAAGGGAAAACAAAAGCTTGCGTGGGTGAGATGTATGCAGATGCGGGTTTTTGACATGTGGGTGTTAATAAAATTTTGTCGCCCGCTACGAACATTGAACAATGGAAACTCTCTCCTACTGATAAAAGCTCCTTGATTTAAGTTCGCGGTAACACCATACATTGCAATCTAATATCATAATAGAAAAATGTTCGTGGTGGTTTTAAATTCGCGGTGAAGTGGTCACCGCGAAAACCGCGAACATTAATCCACCGCGAACATTTCTGCATTTACAGTAATACCTCATTTCTGTCGGCACACATATGTTCTGATCTCTGTGAAAGGGCTTATTGTATGTCCCTTGCCATCGCTAGCAGTGAGACCACCAAAAAAAAAAAGGCTAGGGTCAGTCAGGTAACCGGAAACACAACATTTGTTGATGGTGTCTTTCTCACACAGGCATCCTGGTATGGCGGATTGATAGTCTTGCTCCAGACGTCTCCGGAGTCGCCGGGAATCTTTGTGCTGCTACAGAAGATGTTTCAGACTCAGTCTCCCAAAGACCTGCAACAAGCTGCAACATCCGCACCCAATGGACCATCTGAGGAGGAATTCCAGGTCGGTACTGTTACAAGAAGTAAGATAGCTGTTAACACCCCTTCAATCTCTGTGAACTTAGACTAGTCCAACATATGAATATTAAGCAGGATGTGCTCAGTCAGCAAACCTTGAAGGACATTCCATCTCTTTCCTACCAGACACTGGACAGAGCACACACGCAGAACTGTACTCTACTAACAGTTACTGAAAAGATGGCGTAGCAGTACTACAGTCTCTGTCTGAATCTATACAAAAACCACCAACATGTGTTTTCCTACGCAGATTTGAACCCGCGTCCTGGAACTCCGCTCAGTTTGACTCTGCTCGCCTCGCCTCCCATTTTCACTGATGTAGGCATCTCTACTAATTAGATGTCAGCCAATCAGAACGGTCTTTGTTCTAAATATGGCAAGCTTGTTCTAGATAAGGCAAGCTTATTAATATTCATGAGCAATGAGGTCCTCTATGAACATACAACAATGTTCCAAAAGGACATGACAGTTCTTTCCTCATTCAATAACTCTCATGGCTCTTTCCCCGTTGTCGAGGATGTGAGGGAAGTTCTGGAAGGTCTGCAGGCCAATAACTAAATAAGGTAAAATTGCCCATGCTGCTGTAGTCGAAGAGAAAAAATGGCAAGAGTCAACTGTTTTACTATGGCTGTATTAAAGGGAAGCACAACGTTTTTTTACCTGAAAAGATCTTTGCCCTTTTTTTCCTTCCAGGCCTTGATGGTGTACGCCGCTGGATTCTACTCCAACATGGGCAACTACAAGTCATTCGGAGACACCAAGTTCATCCCTGGGTTACCAGTGGTAGGTTGTTTCTACCAATTTTCTTCCAACAGTGACTATTTTAAAGCACATACCAACAAATTTTCAATGTCTGACAGCACATCTTGATCACGGAGAATGACCCAGTCTTGATCTCGCGAGAGAACACGAGACTAGGTAAGGCTTGCGTAGATCATCTGCCCCCTCCCCCCGCCTCCTTACGCAGAAGGGGTTGGTAGGACTTGGGCAGCTCCCAGCCCTCATTTCGGGTCATTCTCTGTGATAAAGATGTGCTGTTAGACATCGCAAAATTTGGAGGTACACTTTGCTTTATGTCTCATACATCGTGCAATCTTCATACAATCGCAAACTTATACCATTTTTTTGGACAGCCATACATACAATGTATGTCCTACAAAGTTCAGCTGTCTTACTACACAAAAGGCTGTCTTGATCCATGTTGGTGGTTGGGTCTGCAACAGCTTGCTTGAAAATCCTGTGGTATCAAAACTACAATAATGGCACGACGAATGTGACCACATCCTAACCGACACATTTAAAAGTGTGTCACCAAAATTCAACATTTCTTGATTGTATTCAGCAGTATTCTGCATTGAACATTTGTAGAAAATAAACATCCAGATTCCTCCTGATGACCAGTCACACCACCAATTGTTGATTTCTGCGACTAGATTGTCAAGTTTATTTCCATCTTTGACATCGTATAGTAAGAAGTTGGGACCTGGCATCACAACTCGGCATTGCATTTATATATGAAAACATGAGAACACTTAACAATAATTCTTCACTGTTTGATTTCTTTCAATACCAGGTTCCAAATAGCTGTTATATACACTATGACATCATGGGCAGAAATTAGTGCTATGATTAATATGTTGCCAAACTTGGAAAGGTTTTGAAGTATATATATATATATATATATATATATATATATATATATATATATATATATATATATATATATATATCTTTAGCATATTAATCTAGAATATTCAAGTGGTATGTACACATGATCGTAATATGTTGATACAGGAGAAGTTTAAGGCTGCAGTGTGGTCCAGTACAGCCTACACGGCAGATCCACCAGGCATCGAAACACTGTGGACGGCCGTGTCAGGACCCATGTACTCTCTCACAAACAGGGAGAAACAGCTCGGGCTTGGAGACAAGGTCGGTTTGTTTTTACCTCCATGAAATATGGAGGTGCTGCTTTTACACTGGACATGCATGCATGCTTGCATGTCTGTTTAGCAGAATATCTTAAAACATTGGATCGATTGCAATGATATTTGGTAGATTGGTAGGTAATGTTGACTCAGTGCTGAAGTTGGATTTTGGGCCTCTTGGCGGATGGTGTTGGTACTGCAGCATACTGGGGTTTAGATTTTTTGGTGACATACATTTGTACCACAATAAGGAAGAAGTAGTATAAGTTTGGGCTTCTTCTTGTTCTTGGTTTTTCAAAAATTGTTGTTGTTGCTGGTCTTGGTATCAGTCACTGTCCTTGGTGCTGAAATGAATTCTTACCATACTGTGAATTTTGAAAAGTTGTGGTTCGTTTTCTCACTGATTTTATAGTAATCTCTCTACTGCAAAATCATAATCAGGGCTCGAAGTACTACCTGCTTATGCAGTTTAGTGCAGGTAAACCTGGAGCTGACCAGGTATTTCTGGTGTCTACCTGCACCTAACCTGCGCTGGTCCATGTACTGGGTTTTATACATAAATGTCCTATGATGCAGGTGTGTGTGGATTGTTATCAGCTGCATTGGCTGTTACCACCTATAGAGTATAAAACAAAAAATATCAATGGTTTCTGAACACGTCCTAAATTCATCGTGGTGCAGGTGAAATTTGTCTGGTGCAGGTAATTTTCAATGTTATCTGCACCAGTGCAGGTATGCAGAAGAATGTATATTGAGCCCCGATAGTACTCCAAATGTTAATCATTACCGTAAATCAGGGCTCTAGCCAGCTCGAAATTTTTTCCCGTCAGCCAATTCCCATTGTCGCGAAAACCGCGAAAACACTATAATTCCAGGAGTTAGAGAGACTGAACTGAGATCTTGAAAAACGGGTTTTTAATGAGATTATCGTATGCGAAAGGCCACCGACACACATTATCAACAATCATAACAATAGCAAAACAAACAGTGTGTGGCTTTTACGTCCGTGGACAGCGTCCCCAAGCCGCCTGTAGCTTCCACCAAGGATTTTTGTCCGTCAAGGTTGACGGATTGGTTTTAACATTTTTCCGTCAAACGCAGCAAATTTCCGCCAATTGACGGAAAAACGGACGCTGGCTAGAGCCCTGCCGTAAATGTATGACTACTGTACTGCAGAATTGAACTTGGGACCTGGGATTCTACAACATGACCTAATTGACCCAATTGCATCAATTGGCTTACTTTTGTTTCTTTCAAATTATCTCAAATCTGTCTTCACCTCCTTGCATATCAATTAATAGTTTAGGTGTAAACAAGATGACCTTAGTGTCACTGACAAAAGATATTGGATGTTGTCCAAAATGTCTGACCGTTTCCAAAATCATATCCTATTGCTTGAGAAACTATTATTTGGCTTATCTTGTTGCCTGGATCTTTAAAAATCTACAACCTAATCTAAAACAGAATTGTGTTAACTGTTAACTTCAAACACAGCGAGTCCCTACAAAATAAATGCATTTACACTACTTACATGTAGCAGAAAAGAATTTCTTGTCAGATACTGACATTGCTTCTGTTTTGTTTCCTCCATCCAGGGTACTACGACCTATTTCTCCAGTAATTGTGACCTGAAAGATGCGGAAATCGCACAGAAGTTTCTTGATGAGAAGGTATAAAATATAACGACTGAGCGTAATGTTAACAGAAGATATTTCTGTTGCGAAAGATATGTTTGCAGCAAATTCGTGAACAGAAATATTGCATACGCTTCTGCTGACAGGTGTAATCAGAAATTTATATTTTACCCATATTTTATTACATGTTGGGTAAGCTCCATTTCAGACTGGAAGGAATTCACAATAGTTCACATTTGGACAAAAGTAATTTTTGGAATCTTCCTTTTTACACCAGTAATTTTGATTAGTCCATTTTAAGTGAGATGGAGTGAAATATGCTGCATTTCCTCGCAAATGGTGCCTTTCCATTTGCATGTTGTATCTTTTTCTTTTCCAGAAAATCAGCCCATACAACACCAGATTGTTTAAAACCAAAGAAGGATATGAAGTACGACTGGCCTCATCTGCCACATCAGGTATGAATTAAGTAATATTTTTAACCCTTTTGATAAAACATTAGACAACAAGACATTTAAACATGTTTCTACCGTACAAACCTGTAATAAAAGTGATATTGTTTTCAGTAGTCGAAGCTTTTCAAAGTATCTTGACAGGGCTCGAAATCCAGTGCAGGTAACATTTCTAGTATGATCCACACTTCCTAAATTCAGAGTGGTGCAGGTAAAATTTGTCTGGTGCAGGTAAGTTTCGATCAAATCAAACATTGAAAATTACCTGCACCAGA
Organism: Branchiostoma floridae x Branchiostoma belcheri; assembly: GCA_019207045.1. Classification (NCBI taxonomy): domain Eukaryota; kingdom Metazoa; phylum Chordata; class Leptocardii; order Amphioxiformes; family Branchiostomatidae; genus Branchiostoma; species Branchiostoma floridae x Branchiostoma belcheri. The sequence continues at coordinate 33,455,258 of CM033023.1, forward strand.
CAAATTTTACCTGCACCACTCTGAATTTAGGAAGTGTGGATCATACTAGAATTGTTACCATTGCTATTTTTTTTCTTTTACACTTTATAGGTGGTAACATTCAATGCAGCTAATAACAATCCACATACACCAGTATAATAATAATGATAATAATGGTTTATTTGTCAGAAGCATTTCGCAGACTTGTGGCTGAATTACACAATTCTTTCACAGAGAATCAGAAACAGGCTTTGGAAACACAATTAATAATACAACTAGGTAAAATATTATACATGACATTTACATCATCATTGGACATTTATGTATAAAACCCAGTATATGGAACAGTGCAGGTTAGGTGCAGGTAGACACCAGAAATACCTGCACAGCTCCAGTTTTACCTGCACTAACCTGCATATGCAGGTGGTATTTTGATCCGAGTATACATCTTAAAACAGAATATTTTTTTACTACCTGTATTAGAGTGTCATTAAGACATGGTTTTTAAAGGTAATGGTCAATGCTTTTTAAAAAGTTTGAACTTGTGAACTTCCTGTCTTGTCCCAGAGTCTGCAGTCGAGGGCATGAAGGATGATGTGCAGTTCCTCTCAGGACAGATAGATGGCACTAACTTCACTGTCAAGAGGGGCGACTATGCACCACTCATGGAGAAAGTGGTGCACAACCTGAAATTGGCCAAGGTAAAATACATGTGTAAATGTATTTCTAACAAGGTTAAAAGTAACAGTACTAACTCTATTTTATTGTCTTCTTTTTCACTTATAGGTAACAATGGAATTATTCATAGAAATGTGGCACTCTCAAGAACACTAAAAATGTAATACAGTTGGCTTTGGAGCATGTTTTAATTCACTTAGTTTTCAGTTGTTACTCAAGAATAACTGTGGTTTGATACATTTGCATAATTACTATGGATGTGAATTTAAACAAGGAAAAGTATGAATTATTCTGTACTACCCTTGTCTGTCAAAGACTAGATTGATAAGTACCCCATAAACATAAAATTTCGCAAATACTTTAGTGTAATTATGATTATCAATGTTCCAAACATTGATAAGTAATGAGTTCTTCATCTGAATCGTAGCTTTGTTGTAAAAATTCACATTCAAGTAACATAGCACTACTAAATTGTCATGATAGGTATGCTTAGATGTCTAATTCTATGCTTATGTCTAATTCTGTTGTAAAGACTGATTTGAAAGTATAGTGGTTAATAAATCTTGTACCAAACCTAACACAAAAAGTTTGAAAAGTTAATTTTGGTTGAACATATTTTATTGCCCTTTTAAGAGCTATGCAGCAAACCCCAGCGAAGAGAAAATGTTAACAGAATATGCAAGGAGCTTCACCATTGGTTCAATCGATGCTCACAAGGACGGGTCGCGCCATTGGATCCAGGACAAGGGACCAATAGTTGAGAGGTAAGATGTCTTCTTTGTTTGGTTAAATATTTTTGCCAATTTAATCTTTAAATTGTAGACTATTATGATATAGGCCATGATATGTAGCTTGGTATTCAGAGTCTTTTCATTCTCTCATGAATGCAAGTACATTGTGTTAAGAATGAATGACTGATCTTTATTCTATTTATTTATTTATTTATTTATCTTTAGGGTAGTCCCTTCAGTTAACATAGTAACTGATTTCCAAGGGAGCCCTGGATGTCCCATGACATTTGCATGTGCTTGCCCACACACATGAGCTAAATGCATTTGTTATACTATGAACTGTAGGGAGTAAAATACCACGTGTTGTTAAAAGTACTTAATCTATACACCTTTCTCACGTGGCGGCCATGATAGATCTAAAACGAGTTCAATGAGGCAAACAAAAGACTGTCCATCATAATTAGCAGTTCAACCAATCATAGCATGGAAATTAGAAAATCGACCAATAAGATAATAATGTCTGCATGTCCGTCAAATATTTGCATTATTATTTTTTTTTTGTGCATCTCTTAAGGGACTATGGGATCAATCTACCCTACTCTAAATTGCTAAATCTTTCGGTGCATAACACTAGTTATAATAATTATTACTTGATCTTATATTATGAAAATTTGTGTGGTTTGGGGGGAAATCTAAATGGGAGCTGATTTTAGACATAATTTTAGTCTGTTTGCCTCAATGATCTCGTCTTATATCCGCCACGTGAGAAAGGTGAATTGTTTACATAGCTGTTCCCTCTTCTTAAAACAGGTGCATTGATTGCATTCATTTGTTTCTTTTCATTCCTTTATTAATTTTCCCAGCTACATTGGGTTCATCGAGAGTTACCGCGACCCGTTTGGCGTGCGCGGGGAGTTTGAGGGGTTCGTTGCCATGGTGAATAAGCAGATGAGCGCCAAGTTTGCGTCGCTGGTGGGCGCGGCCGAGGAGCTCCTCCCCCTGCTCCCCTGGCCCCAGGAGTACGAGAAGGACAGGTTTCTCCGGCCTGACTTCACCTCCTTAGACATCCTGACGTTTGGAGGCAGCGGCATCCCAGCAGGCATCAACATACCCAACTGTAAGACTCTTTAGTTACCTACGTAAAAAGGGCAGTACAGTCAAACCTGTATTAGTGGCCACCTTTGCATAGCGACCACCTGGCCATTGCGGTCACTTTTTCTTGGTTCCTTGGATTTGTCCCATTGACCTAAGCATTAAGAAATAGTTTATAGTGGCCACCTGTCCAACGCGGCCATGGCCACGATTTCTGGTCCCGTAGATACAGAAACACTGCCTATTGCGACCATACAACTGCCGTATATCATCTTGCGCCCGGTTTAAAATCATATTTTGGGAAGATTTGGAGTTCTTGACAGGGTTGTTTTGGCAGTAGCAGAAGGTACTTGATACGCGTGTCTTGAATATTAGAGTCATTTTCAGCATGGCAATATCAATGATTTTCGGTAGATTTGACTTTAGCAGGGTAAGTTGCATATTGAGACGATCGAAGCAATAATACTTCCGAAGCAATGTTACTTAATTGAGGTAAAAACACCGATTGTCCTATCTAATGAAGGATACATGGATCTTTTAAATTAAACTTAAAGTTTGACATTGAAAGACAACTGTCCTCATTCATTTAAGTTTTCTTTGTTCAACTATGTTATAATATGTCACTAGAGTTTGGCCAGCCTAAAAAAAATTACAGGAAAAAAAGATAATCCCTACATTGTACCTGCCGACCCAAATTTTTTTAGGACTGAAACATGAAACACAACATTTTTTTCATAGGCCTTAATGTGTTTTGTTGTGTGATCAGATGATGACATCCGCCAGAGCGAGGGATTCAAGAACGTGTCCCTGGGGAATGTGCTGAACGCCGCGTACACCTCAGATTCTCCCGACAAGATCACATTCCTCGGACCAAACGACAGGGAAATGTTCATGAAATACAAGGTACAATACTTCAATACAATACAACAGTTTGTTATATGGTGTTTTGTATTGTGTGAAGCAAGTAGTGGGAGTTAGAGAATATGTTGTTATTAACTGAAAAATAACAGAAATCATTTAGAAATCATTTAGAAATTCTAAATAACAGCTATCTACAAGTCATGGCCATGGCATATCCAGAATACGAGGTATCAAAACCAGGCGGTCAGCTGCAGTACGTTAGAATGCCCCTAGGGGACCCATTATCAAGCTTGACCTCCGTTTTTCCAACCCCTACCCACTTACCAAATATCACCAGGATCTATGTACAATTTCTCAAGTTATGCTGTTTTGAAAGACACACACACACACATACACACATTGACAAACTACACTAAAAACATAACCTTCTTGGCATAGGTAATTAGTACAATAAGCACTGGGACCGCGTAGCGCAGTGGGACCGTGTTCGCCCAGTGACCGAGAGGTTGCGGGTTCGAATCGCCTGCCGTGTTACCGATCTTGTGCCCTTGGGAAAGGCACTTTACACGGCTTTCCTCACTATACTCAGGTGAAAATGAGTACATAGCTTCGGCTCATGGTGATTTACATCGTTCACCCGGACGGGAGACCTGGCGCATATGAAAGGGTATGTCACTCAGTAAGGGGCGGTATAACCCTGTCGTGTGCGAACATGTGCGATAACGTCGACCGATGATGTATGTTCGTCTGTATCTTTGTGGATCTGCCGCTACCAGCCCAAAGCTGCCTAGGCAGATCCGTGTAATGAGTTGTATCATTGGCAAATAAAATTTAAAAAAATAAATAAGCACATTCTAAGAATGACCACTATTCTACAGGTGCCATCGTTTGAGGTACAGGTTGGTCTACACGAACTGTTGGGACACGGGAGCGGAAAGCTGTTCAAGAAGGAAGCTGACGGCACATTCAACTTCGATGCTGAGAACGTCAAACACACAGAGACTGGGGAAAAGGTACTGTCCTGGATACACAGGGCTCGAAATACTTTTTTCTGCATACCTGCATTAGTGCAGGTAACATTGAAAATTACCTGCACCAGACATATTTTACCTGCACCAGACATATTTTACCTGCACCAGACATATTTTACCTGCACCACTCTGAATTTAGGAAGTATGGGTCATACTAAAATTGTTCAGAAACCATTGCTGTTCTTCCTTTTATACTCTATAGGTGGTAACAGTCAATGCAGCTGATAAAAATCCATATACACCAACATCATAGGATATTCATGTATAAAACCCAGTACATGAACCATTGCAGGCTAGGTGCAGGTAGACATCAGTAACACCTGCACAGCTCCAATTTTACCTGCACTAACCTGAATAATTATGCAGATGGTATTTCGAGCCCTGATACAACAATCTTCATAATTCCGCCTAAAGGCCCTGTACACATTTTGAACCACCATTCTGCAGCCTGTATATTTCACCAAAGAAGTTTTTTCTTCAGCCTCAAACTTTACCTAAGCCAAAATAATGTCAATACACAACTCGAAGAAACTGAAGGGACAACCCTACAAGATTCATAAATAGATAGATAAAATTTTAAAAATCTGATGCTCAACTGAGGAAACATTTCAGTGAACACCTTCCTCAAGGTAATTTTGACTGGTTCACTTGGAACTGCAAGATAGGTGTCGCTGCTTACAGATGTGGTCCCAAACATAGATTAGTACATGCATTTGTATGTAGATTGTGCAGTACGTGTTTAAATGTTAACCTACGCAGCTACACTTAGTTTTGCTGCTCCTAGTACACTGTGAATCAGTCAGAATTTCCCTGAGGAAGGAAGGTGACAGACATTATTTGAATAAAACACTTGGTTGTGTACAAACAAATTCTTTCAGTTGACAATACAGTGAAACCTGTCTATAGGGGTCACTCAAGGGACTGACCAAATTTGGCCCCTATGGGCAAGTGGCCCCTATAGGCAGTATGGCCAAAAAAGGTACATTTCACCACAAGCAATAAGTGACATGGCATTCAGCTTCCACTGAGATACTGAGTATTTATTGACAATATTATTAAGGTTAACGTTATACATTTAAACTAAATATGAGTTTAAAACAAACAGTTTAATCAAATACATTTGTATTACTAGTCTACTACTGCTACAGCACTTTAGCTGTTCCCTTATTTCTGTATAGTCAAAATGTATGTTAATCATAACATTAACGATTAACAGAGAAGACATACTATTATTAGACATTTATTGATTTAAACACTTAAAATCTGAGTCCGACCGACACCTGCTCCGAAATCAGCCGCTAGTGGACGGGAGGACTTGCCGTTCTCGGAACGCCGAATGACCAACATCAATGCGTGTCCCTCGGGAGTCGAAGCCTTTGACATCGTATGTCTGAGTCAAAACGGACAGACATTTGCTTGGTTCTCTTGTCTTTTATCCAGTTAGAATTGTCTGAACACGAAGTCAGCGCCGCCATTTTCCTTTGTTCCTCGATCTGACTTTTCTGAGATTGGGTCACAGCGCGAGTCTCCGGCAACTTTGCCAATCGAATAGACAAATCGTGTAAAATTATGCCGCTAGTTGCCGGCATCAGAATTCTTGTTGCGACATTTTACCTTGGCAACAATGGAGTCGTCCACTGACCCCTATTGACCTTGTTTACTGCTGCTGCTGGCGCCATCTTGGAAAAATATCGCAAATACGATTCCGATATTTTTGGCCCGCGGAATACGAAAATTAGACCAGCGTACATGGATTTCAAGAACCTCTAACATCAGATACATGAACGGACGGTCTACTTGTAAAATCTGTCCATATAGCCTTCCAGTCTACACAGAAATGGCGATGTAGAGAAGGGTAGAGTGCAAAGAGTCTGAGACGAGAAAAAACGCCAACACTTTGGTGGAAAAACTTCGCATAAAATCACATAATTTTGTACAGTGTTTCTTTATTCAATGTTTCCTTCGTAAATCGTCCAAGTTTAGCCTACATTTTGCTGATGTAGTGCAGAAATTGAAAAAAAAGTGAACCCCGCGTGGGTTTTATAGCGCGGCGTAACGCGGCCGGCCAGTCACGCCGGTGACCGCTATCGGCAGTGTTGGCATAGCGGCCGGACTGAAAATCGTTTGGTCGCGACCGCATTCGACAGGTGACCGCTATAGACTATTTCTTAATGCTTAGGTCAATGGGAAAAATCCAAGGGACCGGCAAAAAGTGACCGCAATGGCCAGGTGGCCCCTATACTCAGGTGACCCCTAAGGCAGGTTTCACTGTATTTACTGCAGATCAGTAGCTGGTATGTGGCCGGTGAGACCTGGGACTCCAAGTTCTCTGTCATCGCCTCCTCCTATGAGGAGTGCCGTGCAGAATGTGTGGGCATCTACCTCAGCCCTAACCCACAGGTACATGTATGCTCACTACAACTCTTACTTTTTATGGATAAACTTAACTTTAACTAACCGACATTAAAATTGATTGGGACTTACCCCCAATTTCCAGCTGACTCCATCAGCCTTGTTCAAGGAATGGACAAATTCACAGAAAATTCAGGGTAAGTCCGAATCAATTTTAGTGTTGGTTAGTTAACGTTTAGTTTATCCATAATGCCATTTACCAACACAGATGAACTTTCATGATGCTATGTTTTTATTTTAAAGGAGAACTAAACTTCAGAAGGGAGAGTTATCTTACAATCAATAGTAGAATTATAATAGAAACTGCGCAAGTAACACAATCTTCAGTCATTTCTGACCTCCGGAACATCAGCGATCTGATCACTCACTCCGGTTTAACGTCTGTTGTTCTCCATCCTGTGGGGGTTGGATGTGCATGCATTAACCACAACCAAAAAGGGAAGAGAATGGGAGAACTCAAAGAAACAGCCTGGGTGGGAGGGCAGTATGTGCACCAAGTGCAGAGCAGTGACCACCAATCATGTCTTCCCTATCCTTATAATGCATTTAATGGCAAATAGAAGCTGTCAAAAGTCACCTACCTGACGTTTCGTTCTCGAAAAACTAACATTGAGAGGATAGCCCGGCTTCTAAAATGTCCATTCTCAACTTTTCGGAACTTTCTGACCACTGGAACACATGTGATTTGCATCCAAACGCAACTCGGTGACCTTTGACCCCATCTGGCACTACAATGACAGCTACATAACAAACTTCTTTCTAGTGTCCAGGCACCCAAAACAGGCTTGAAAGTCTGGTTTTTTCGACATAATAAAAAACCTACAACCCTTACCTGTAGAATACAGCTCCAAGATGCCAACATTTCCAAAGAAAAACACATCTTCTGATACTTTTAAAAATCAATCCTGTGGGGACTCACCGGGGACCTTCTGCGCAGCTGTCAATTAGGGTCATTGCCCTACACTGTCCAAATTGTCTAACTATCTAGCACAAAAAACGGAAAAATGAACTCAAAAAGTCTGCAGTCTACAGTTTGTAATGAACCAAATTTGAGGCCTCCCTGGGCTTTCCCCACTGAGGATTCAACTTGATTCAATCCCCAGAGCTGGAAGCCACAGGGAAGCAGCCATCTTGGATCCAAGGCCCCCTAACATGATTATGTAAGTTAACATTAATATATTATTTGCATGATTAATGAACTAATATGTCATGGCAGCATGATACACAAATGTATCCTCAAACTCTTGTTACTTTCTGTCACAGGTCCTTAAGATTTTTGGCCATGAAGGCCAGGAGGCAGAGGACATTATGTACATCAACTGGCTGAACATGGTGCGTGCAGGTGTGCTGGCACTGGAGTTCTACACACCGCAAACAACATCATGGAGACAGGTATAGATTAGCACAATACTGGTCAAAATTTTCAAATATTTTTCTCTACAGGTTTTCCGGGAAACTTTATGTAACAAAGTTGCATTAATTAAGTCAATACTAAGTTTAAATTTCAGTTTTTTGGAAAAGGCCTGTGCTAAAATTTCAGTTTTAAAGTCAGCCCTGTCTCACATTACTGTGGTGTTAACTATGATGTCATGAGAAGAAATAACTTGTCTTGATAACCTAGCAACAGGAACCAAAAAGGAGTAGTATGATTTGTAAGGTGCAATGTTCAATAAAATCACAACAGTGTATATTTCCTACAAACGTATACATGTATGTTCATTGAATATTCTCTGACAGGCTCACATGTGGGCGAGGTTCGTGATTCTCCAAGTCCTGCTGGAAGCAGGGGAAGACTTTGTGAAGGTCACTCAGACCCAGGGGCAGGATGGGAAGCCTGACATTATGATCACCATGGACCGGGGTAAGGTCCTCACAGTCGGGAAGCCAGCCATCGGTGCCTTTCTGCGTAAGCTTCAGGTAAAGTGTCTGTAGGTTACAGGCATGCAGTTTTTAGTCTTCTAAGCATGACAGGGTTGGACAAGTCCACTAGTCCGATAGTCCAGGGCAAGTGAAAGTGCTGACTGGGCAAGTGCATGTCTTACCCCACTTACCCGATCGGTCAAGTAAGATTTTTCCATGAGCGAGATTTACTTGATATGACTTGATGTTACTTGTCACAGTCATGGCATCAAGCATTGGTCAACAAAGTAAAATAGAGTCAATGATAAGATAATTCCATTGATTGCTGGAAGTGAAAATACATACTATCATGCTATTTGAACTTTGGGCAAGTGAAAAGTTGTTTCGGGCAAGTGAAATTTTTATGTACTTGCCCAACAATGAATTTTAGAAAACTTGTCCAACCCTGCATGATCATTCATTTTCCTGATTTTTTGGTCATCTTGCTAACTTGTGTTTCCCACTTGAGATCGGACTGCAGCCACAGTCCCAGAACTTTGACAAGCTTCATAGCTTCAAGCAGTTTTCCATCAATGGTTATTGGCAGAGGTGGGGTGGGGTTTTCTCAGTATAAATTGCAGTTTTCAACAATTGAGGTGTTATGCTTTCTCGCAGTAGATTAGCTATGGCCAAAATCACGACAAGCAGGTCAGTCGATTGGCTAGAAAGAAAGAGAATATACAATCTTCAGCATTGCAGCCTACCAATGATGAGACTACCAGTACCAGTAGCAGTTGTTGTAGCCATTGCAGTGCTGTACCAAAAGTTCTCACTAGGGGGAGCTTCATCACATGTAGGCCATGCAAGGCGAAAGCTAATAACTATGTCCATTGTATGTCAGCTTGCCAGGATAGTTCTTGCCATGAATATAATCATTCTGAATATGTTTCAGTGCTGGCATGATCAATTGTAATTCAGCGTGCAAAGATTGTGTCTGTTTTCAATTGTGCCTTCAATATATTCATGGGTCTGCACCATAACAGGCGACACTGGAATATCATAATACTGTACAATGTATAGTGCAACATGAACATGTACATTTACATGTAGCGCATAGCCAAGGGCATACAATGTAGGAAGAAGAAGATAGAACAAAAATGTCTGTGGTAGTTTTGAGTTTGCAGTGAAGAGGTCACCACTAAGAGTGCGAACATTTCTACATTTACACTATACACAAACATATTTAGGATTCGTAAACTTTGATACTTGTGCACTGCAGGTCTACAAGTCCACTGCCGACTACCCCTCTGGTAAGGCGCTGTATGACAAGTACTCTGCAGTTAGCGAGGAGGGAACCCACAAGTGGCTGACACTCAGGGACATCGTCCTGGCTCGTAAACAACCAAGGAGGATGTTAGTCCAGGTCAACACAACTGTGAAGGGTAGGTTTGCCTCAAAGTTTACGTTTATTGGTGTTAATCACCATTTGTTTTTTTACTATCATGCATTCTCAGATCACTTCTGTGCAGACAGTGCCATCAAAAATGACTGGGTGTAGTAAAGCTAAAATGACTGGCATCCAGGCTAATTGAAATGTTCCTTTAATTACTAGTATTTGATTACTGAATATGCTTTTACTGTAAATGCAGAAATGTTCGCGGTGGATTAATGTTCGCGGTTTTTGCCATGGCCACTTCACCGCGAATTTAAAACCGCCGCAAACATTTTTCCATGGCAGTAAGAGACTACAGTGCATGGTGCTACAGCGAACTTAAAACCACTGCGAAAAGTCCTTTTTCTCGCTCCCGCGAAATTAAATCCCCCGCGAAGTTAAATACATTTACAGTTAGTTCATTGGGATTTAATTTTGCATTAGCGGGAAAAATGACTTTTCGCAGTGGTTTTAAGTTCGTGGTAGCACCATGCACTGTACTGGTAGTCTCTAATACTGCCATGGAAAACTGCCATGGAAAAATGTTCGCGTTGTTTTCAAGTTTGCGTTGAAGCGGCCACCGTGAAAACCGCAAACAATAAACCACCGTGAAAGTTTCTGCAGTTACAGTATAATGCTGCATGGGTCCCTGATACGGGTGAGCAGCAGTCGGCTAGTCTTCACAGCGCACTTCCCATCCTCCTACGCAGGGACATCCAACAGCCAAACTGCCTGTCTGGATGTGCCCTGCTCTTTCAACCGTCAACCTTAGCTCTTGACTGCCCTGGTTATGAATATTAATGCGGTTACCCTTATACATGCGAGACAGCTTTTTAACGGAAAGCCCATTCTCTGATTGGCTGACAGCTGGTTTGGGGGGGACGTCCACAGGAACTAAGAGTGACGGTTAAAAGAGCAGGGTACATCATGGTGCCCCAACGACCCGCTAGAAGGTCAAGGGATATAGGTGAGGTGAGGTACATCCAGACAGGCAGTTTGGCTGGTGGATTTCCCTGCATAGGAGGATGCACACTTCCAAGCTGATCTGTCAAGTGGGTTCAGACTGAAATGGCAGCACACACTGATGTCCTTCTTAACACACTTCTTCCAAGATTTCCTTGGTCTATCATGACCTCTATTGCCTCGTAACTGCAACTTGAAGATGGCGTTGATGCAGCCACCGTCTTCAATGTGTTCATACATTTTTACCACTGGAGTTGGTATACTTGTGGCACTGAGTCGATTCCTTACGTCCTTCATAATTGTAAAGCATTGTAACATTGATCAAACTTTCAAATGCTAATGTTCAAACATGTCACATAGCCATGTGACTCAGAGCCAATCAGAGCTCTTGCCAACATCTTATGTGTGCAATATTCAATGCCAATCCTTTGTCTTGTACCGGGTGCCATACTACATGTGTGGTATTTGGCAATAAAAGCGTGTTGTATCACTAGTTTTGATTAACTTTATGGAAGCTAGTACCCTAATATTGGTTTTAGATGCAACACTTTTTTAAGCCATAGTCACTGGAATAATTTTCATTTTAGCTTCCTTTCAGCATCATTTTGAGGAATGCTTGTGACAAACTCGTTCACATTGATAGAAAATGTGTTCTTTACCCAAACCACTATGTTTTTGACAAGGTGTAGATACTTGATTCCAAACAGGATTACTTTCTCAGGGGATTGAAAGAGGCCATTTACATCAGAGCCCACCAACCTTCCCGAGACGGGGGCCGATACCGACTGCCAAGCACCTTTGACCCTTTGCATCTGGTCTGGATGTGTGACTTAGGCTTTGGGTCATTTCAACTTGACAAGGATCAGAGGACTGATTGAAAGCTTGTTGGTAAGCGCTTTATTCTGTGTACGGATATATGGTTTTCAAAATTGTGACATGATATGTTTTGTGTTGTTGATGCAGACAACAAGGTTGAGATGAAGGAATACGAGGCTACCACAGCAGGTCTGGTCCAGTCCTTTGCTGACCGGTTCCCAAAGGAGGCAGGAGTGGAGCAGATTGTGGCAGAGCTATGGGAGAAAGACAGGCCCTACTTTAGCTAGAGTCCAGTTTGAAACCAAGTTAGGCCATGTTGATTCGATTATATATAGGATCAGGGTTGTAGCCAGCACCCATCCTTCTGTCCTTTAATGGAATTTAGCAGCTAGGGACGGGGAAAAAATTGCCCATTCCGTCCTGTGACGGACAAAAATCGTCATGTAAAGATATGTAAAACTGTCTCCCTTGTGTAATTTTTCACCAAAACAGATGCCATTGAACAGCTTAGTCTAGCAGCAAAATTTGCACCTCAAAATTCAGGAAATAGCATTTCAGAGGCCGAGAGGGTCTATATTTCAAAATTTTCCAGGCGTGCATGCCCCAGGACCCCCAAAGACTTCTCGCGCCTAGGACGCTCAATACGATTCAAAATCAAGAAGATGGAAAATGATTTCAGGCTGGATACAACCCTGTATGGAATCATATGGAACTGATGTAAGGAAAGAAAATTGGCAAAAAAAGGCAGCAGCCCTCAGTAAGAAATCTATGTAGTCAGGAAGGTTTACCAAATGAATAAACACAGTATGAGTATGATATACCAAACAATAGTTTCATCTGCAGCCGACCGATGATGATGATGAGATTGATCATCCGTGAATAGTTTCATTAGCCTGGTATCCAGCCGTAATATAGCTCGGGAGCTATATATATTACGGCTGGATACCAGGCTATAGTTTCATCAGGTTGGTTGCTGAATAACCCGTTTCATTCCACCAACATTTCGGTGAGCGTCTGTCACCTTCCTCAGGGCAATTCTGACTGGTTCGTATTACACTGCAGCATAGGTGGCGCTGCTAACAGATGCTGTTTTGCACCTGTAGATTCTACTATATTTTCGCTGTTCCACATTGTTTTCTTTGACTTTGGAAATGACTTTGACATTCTTCAACTTGTTTTACATTATGACAATTTACGACATGTATAATTTACTCATCTTACAGAGTATGAACTTAGGTCGAAACCTTTTGGAATTTGGATTTTTTGGAACAAAAAAATTAATGTGTGCACAGATGTCAACCATGTATGTAATCGTATCAACATTGCCTTTAGGCGGTACTGTGGCTTTAACTAGTCTTTATTTTTTCTTTCATGCACCAGCATTGGAAACTATAACTGAGGAGAATCTGTGAAACAGATTTCTAACTTCAATACATGTAGTGCATAATCATGGTGACTTCTCTTTAAGTTAGATTTTACTTTCCACGGATAATAGGATAAAGGACTACATTATATTGCACACACCAAAAGCTCAGTTTTGTTAAGAGCAGGAGACTTCTGAGCACAGTTTGTAACTTGTTGTGTTTGGCATTGGTGATCTGAATTGTATACAATTTATATACAATGGGGCATTCTGTGTGTATAATGGTTCCTGGCAATAAAAATAATCAGGACTGGTGTTAACGCCAGCATCAGTTAATATTGTGTTATTTTTTGCCTTATTCTTGACCCTCCTAGGCCACTAGACCAGGGTTGTAGCCAGCACCCATCCTTCCGTCCGTCCTTTGACGGAATTTTACAGCTGGAGGACAGATAAAAATTTTGCCAATTCCGTCCTCTGTGAGCAAAATTTAACCCTCAAAATGCAGCAAATAGTGTTTCAGAGGGTCTAGATGTCAAAATTTTCCTTGGGAGCATGCCCCCAGACCCCCCTAGCAATACTGCACCAAAGCCATTCAAAATTGAGGGGACGGAAAATCATTTCTGGCCGGCTACAACCTTGCACTAGACAGTGATCTCTTAGTGACCATAGTTGAATCAGTATCACCTGGAGATCTGAAAAATGTACAACAAATGTGACCAAGCCTCAACTTATAATCAACAATTCAGAAGACATTTGGTACACTGTTTTGTTCCTTTTATTCTACAGTGACAAGTTAGTTACAATCCTAAGTACTTGACCTCTACATGTCACCATATACTCTAGCCTAGCGCTACTTGTACTTACATGTACACAGATAATCGTGTGGGCAGGAAGACACAGATACTGTTCTATTCTCCCAGACTTTCCAATTACACAATCCAGTTGGCTTTTGCCATCAAGATCTTGGGTTTAAAGATGACTATTGTACAGTTGTTGTTTCTGGTAGCATTTCTTTGCTGCCATGGAGAGAGCCGGCCAATCTTTGAAGCAAAACGTATAACAGCCTTCAATGGTAAGCAATAGGAGCCACAAGGCATCCAAACCAATGTAACTCGATATCCAAAAATAGTAACTATACAGCTAGCGGCCTTTCGGTAAGATTCTGGAGTGTACTGATGACTGTATTCAGTAATATTGTATCGTCTGCCATGCAAAGCCCTGTACACGGCCTCCAGAAACAAACCTCCAGTCAGTGACCAAATTTGTCTTTCTGTAGTAGACAGCCATACACTTGGGACTCACACAGAAACAATGTATTTACAATGTTTTACAATACCCAAGTTCGGTCTTTGAAAATAAAACTTACCACAGAGGGCATATATATATATAATAGATAAAAAAATTGAAAGCAGTACGTTTTGCAGTTGCACTTAGTATGATGGAAGTCACTGTACAGTTAGTGCGTCGGACACTTGGTACAAAAAATGCATTTTCTCTGTGGAAGTTATACAGGAGATCTCACATTGCAGCAACATTACACATTAACAGCAAGTGTGCCTTACAGGTATGTATTGGCAGGACTGTTTGTCATATTTACAACTGGGAGCTGGACCGGCCATCTTTTTTTCTATTTCCCATTAGATTATGATGACGTTATCCAAATTGCAGACATCACTAGTTAGTTCACGAACAGCATTCAGTGCAGATGACTTAAATCTGTTCCACAGAAAAACTATAGAGCTTAGATGATGGGAAAAAGTTTTTGATCACTAAGACTGTTTTGGAAATGTCTCCAATAAAAGTACACAGCCTCGTTGTGTAAATAATGAATTGAGCTTTAGTTCATTCACAACTCTTCATCCACAATTTCATGCATTAGCTGAAATGATTTTTAAAGGAAATTTGAGTTCAATTGGGATAAAACTATAATTTTTGCGTAAAACAGGCTTACAAAAAATGAACTGTACAAACTGTGGCTTGAAAAGCCAATGTACATGTATTTTGATGTGTTTCCTACATTACCCCCAGTGTGTTTGCAATAGAAATGCCTGTTTGCTGTACATTGAGTTGTGTCCAATACAACATGAAGCCAATACTTGAAATGGAATGGTGTCTGAAGATAAACAAGGAAAAGGACTCTTCTTGCAATTCTGTAAATGTTATGCATAATGGCAGTTACTTGTGATGAAGATTTTTTTAAATTGAGTTAAATAACTGAAATGGATCCACCCCTGAGGTATAACCAAAAAAAAGCATAATGCAACAGTCAAAAAAAAAGATGGTCTGGCAAGACAGGGCATTGTGGACTCGAAACTGGTTATATTCCACCGAGTTTCATGATGTGAACTTGATCACAACCTGGAAGACCACAAGGTTAACTAATAAGAAAGTACAACATTGTTGGTGGGGACCTTTTGGCTGGGAGTCACTGGAATGATACAACATGTCCTACAAACCTGTAAATACCGTTATAAATCAATTAAGTGTCCGCTGTGGAAGAAGATCTGAAATGAGAAAACCAAAAGATGGCAGTGGCATACACTCAACACAAAAAGTTCCAAAAACTTGATATTAATCAATCACTTCTCCGTTACTGCCTTATCGATTCCATTTGTATTATATATCATGGAAAGCTAATTTATTGCACCTTAAAATGGTACACCATTTGTTTTGATTGTACAATGTACATCACGGATTAAGTACTATTACTACTTAGATGTGAGTAGGTTTTAAAAAAAGTGCTGAAAAGTCCATTGACCACATTCTTTAAAGATTTACCATCATAATTTTGTCATAACATTTGGAAAATTTGTATTTTTGCTTTGTTATGACCACACATTCGGTATCATTGCAAATGGTTATAGCTTTCCGAGGA
Organism: Branchiostoma floridae x Branchiostoma belcheri; assembly: GCA_019207045.1. Lineage (NCBI taxonomy): Eukaryota > Metazoa > Chordata > Leptocardii > Amphioxiformes > Branchiostomatidae > Branchiostoma > Branchiostoma floridae x Branchiostoma belcheri. The sequence continues at coordinate 33,471,330 of CM033023.1, forward strand.
TATATTAGTAAGAAACAATAATTGATAAGGTGAAAACAGAGCTATGATTGATCAAACTTGAGTTTAAGAACTTTTGTATTCAGTGGATATGATATAAAAATGACCTTTCTAGCTTATGATTGATTGGAACCATGTCCATAGTAAAATAACATTTTGCAGAATCTGTGTCCATTACCACATGTGGTGCTAGCGTGTATAGTACAAAAGTAATGTTATCACCAAAATATCACTCCAACTTTTTCTGTTGCAGAAGTCAAAATAAGTTAACTGTGGCATAACCATGGATGGTAATACTGTGCTGTTGTCTATGTTGTACTTAAGTTTTCCTGTAATTACGAAGGAAATATACCTACATTTGTACACGAACCAATTTGTGAAAAATGGAAAGACAGTATTGACATATCTGTCACTGAGGTAGCAAGCTGGTATGCCAAATACATACTATACACAAAATTAAATTAAAAAAACACACATTTGCCATAAGACAATGAATTGAAGACAATATTGGTACTATGTTCAAGAAAGACTTAACTTAAAATTGAAAAGCCAACTATGCCATGCAAAATATATCACTCAAGCCCTCACTTGTTTTACATAAGTCCGTCAGGATTCAGGTATAAACATGTCCCAATCAGTTCCGATATACGTGATTATGTAATACCTGTGATGCGAAAATGTTCGATACGGGTGTTCCGAACCGGGCAGTATGCTTCCGTATCGCACAGGTTCGAAAGGCGTATCACACAGGCTCCATTCGAATAAATCGAACTGTTTCGAGCGGGCCGGTTATTCGAATACCTGATTCGGACGTTGGAACATTGCTGTTGCAACACTTTTTTGTTTGAGGGGACCAAATTTTTTTCAATTTCTGGCGCATTTCGTATCAAAAAATGGGTTTCCTCAGGTGGGTATGACATAAATAAAATACAACACGGTGTATTTTATTTATGTCCCGTGGGTCGGGCTGATACCTTGGATGATACGGAATACACCGTGTTGTATTCTATATATACGGCAAGCTGGCTTTCCCGAGTATGGATTCTGATGAATTAGAAGAAATAGCGGATGTTTCCAAGGTACGAAAAGCCAGCTCCAATACCATAACTGATGGGGACATGTCACGTCCTGGAGTCACAAAATGTTATCAGTCAGTCAAACAGCCGTCAGCAAACTTTTATTTTGCGTAGTATGTCGACTTTTCATTTTTAAGTTTAGCTTTCCCCTAACTTTTACATTAGTGTTCTTCCTGTTATCCTGGTATGGCCCCGATTTCAGAGTCATCACCATAAGCACATGGTCTAGGCATATTCTGTGTATTTTTAAGGTGTTCATATACATAATTTACTTAAGTGTTGAAAAAATGTATCAAAATCATGTTCATGAACTTAATAAATATAATAATCATTTGTCAGTTAATTCATTGATTAATCAATTGATAAAAAATGGAAATTTTTCCTCCACCATGCATAATGTTGTTGCCACTTTAGCACTTAAAGCGGAGAAAATTGTGAGAAAGGACTACTGGTACACATTTCACAATCAAAATGCGACAATACAATTTTGAATCAGCAAATTCTTCTTGTCTTTGCTATGACCCTGATATTCACTCTGGCACTACAAATTAACAAAAGTCATCTCCGGAAAATTGTTGTATGATCTTGAAAGGATATTGAACAGAACTGCAATCTTGCGTAGACCATTGCAATGCCAGTGTGGACAGCAAGGTTTGGTTTGCTCTTTCTGTTACAGCTGCAGCGAAACATGACACTCTACTGAAGGGAGGCATTGGTAGCTTTTCCAGTAGCCGACTACTTTACCATCCTACTCATGCGAATGTCTTGTTAGCCCTTTGAAAGTCCTTTTTAAGCTGGAACTTCCACGACGCTGAAGGGCAACATTACAGTAGTGCTCGAGTGGCGTTTCTTTCTCTCCTCTTTAACTGGACTGGTGTAACAGTGAACACAACCTGCCTCTTGGGTTGGTCCTAAGTTTTTTAATTGATCCTAACTAATCTACCCGGGGGAATCCAACTTGCCTACCTACAGGGCTCTAACTACGTCCCGATATCATTCTGGAATATGAGCTTGATGAAGCCCTGCTCCCCTGTCAGTTGTGTCGCACAGAAGGGACAGGCTGCGTGGAATGCATGGACTCCGTGAGGCAGTGGTACTTGCGCCCAGTAGCGAGCCGTCTGCTCGGAGCACACGTGCCCGCAGGGACAGAACGCGTGGGTCGGGGGACCACAGTCCACGTAGAACGCGGGCTCGTTCCCCATGTACAGAGGGACGTACGGCCCGACCGTGCGGCACATGGGACACTCTCGGTCACCGTTTTCATTCTCCTTCTGTCCCCATAAGTGATGGCCGTGAACGTGTCCACAGTTGAGATAGACATATGGCTGTCTTTCTTTCTCCTCCTGAAAGGGAGACACAGGATTTCCTGTTCAAGTCTATGATATCTAGTGTTACTTTCTGCAGTAGCCCTCTCTTCCCACACCACAAAAAAGAAGCCTTAGGTCACACCAATCTAATTTATTGGAAAAATATTGGGGCAGTCAAAAAAAAAATTGCAAAAAGTCTGGGGTGAACTTATATAGTTATATAACACAAAAAAACAAGGTTAGTAGTCAAGTTTTCAGCTTTTCATGGCATGATTTATCCAAAGAATCTCTTCCTTTGATTTGATACCACTGATCTGATCATGTGACCACAAAGAAGCTCTCTGGTTGGTTTATCAGCAGTATGTGCCCCTGGAATGGGTTTTTTACAGGTCTGCAATAGCAAAACCTATATAATTTTTCTTGTGACAATTTTTTTTCCAAATCGGAATAAACTGAGTCGGGAAATCCGGGAAGCAACAAATTAAATTGGTGTGGCCTTACCTATGGGACAGCTTTTAGATTCTATACAATACATTACACCATCATTATCATGTGCAACTCAACAAAGTATTTTAAAAACTGAAATTCTAGTGATTATGGTCACATTCTCACAAATTACAGTGAGAAAGTCACAGTAGACTAAAGAAAAAACATCTGGATACTGGATGACCAAATGAATACAACTCTTATAGTTACTCATCTGAGTTAGTCACTCAATTGGTTAGAAGTGGGAGAGAACAAAAGCACAGAAGAAAAGATGCAGAAATTCCTGGCAATTCACAGAAAAAAAACCAACTCAGTGATTATACATCAATTTAGTAACACTGATAGAATTGCTTTATGCCAAAAGAAATGTATTACTTAGAAAAATCATTCATACATGAAAGAAGCCTTGTAAGTACAATGTACCTTGTAATGTAAGATAGTCCTGAGAAGAGGATTTAAGAACATGTTGTGAGACTTACAGTCACCTTGGTGGTCCTACTGCGAGTGGGGAAGGCCAGGGTGTTCAGGCCCACAGGACACTGGGGCCGGGCGGCATTGATCTCTTTCCGTAGCTCTTCAATATGTTTATGAGTCTGCAAGGGGAAAATACAGTACACCAATTTACTTATCAAACATTTGTTTTCACAGCAGGGCTCAAAATACATTTATGGGGTCAAAAATTACTTGCACCAGAAGAGAATTACTTGCACAACCAAAAGTAGTGAACGATCAACCTTATATCTCCTCTTCTGAAAATTTCATATTGAGTATAACTATAAGGAAGCATGAAGACCACATGATTTGTACGCTTGGCTATGCCATTCACTTGTAGGACATTTTATTGTTGCCTTTAAACTGTACAGTTTCATAAGAATATGAATTTAGGCTTATCTAAAGACAATTCAATCTCATCAACTGGATGAGATTGGTGGATTACTTCCAGACAGTTCGAGTGACATACATCACTCTTGTTCAGAGTCAACTGGTAGAAGAGATCAATACTAGTACATCTAAATGGTAAAAAACAGTTTCAAGCATGTCAAAGTCACTAACAGTCTCAATGGGATGATGCAAACCATCATGGCTACCATACTAGGCCTGGAGATGTCTGGATAGGGCTTAACAGTTACATACACCTAAAAAAGTTGTGAATTTAGACTTCTAAAACTAGTAAAAGGCTGTTTATTTTCTTCCTTTGACTGATGCAAAATGTGCTGCTTACAAAACCAATATGCCCAAACGTGCCCTTGACCCTCAGGTCACAAGAGGCTGTGAATTTCTGGGACCACTTTATAAGGAGCGATGGCTGAAGAATACATTGTAATAAACTCAGTTGGATACAGATACTGAATCACCACCCATGCAAGTAAAATTATAAATCATATAACCTCATTTGAACTCAACCAATTAACAGTTACTGAAAGTAATGGGGTAAAAAAATTTAATGACATGTCTGAAACATTGTCTGCCAGTAAATGATATACATTTCATGCTATCATTTAGGTGTATTGCATTATTTCAATATCATGCATGTAAACTTGTACTAGGTACGTGTACCTTTATGCACACTGTCTCCAAAGGCGTATTACCCTTACATTACCTTGGTGAAGTGAACCGAAAGCTCAACAGGCAGTCTTGGCTGACGTGACATGACTGTCAAGTGTGTTTCTCCCTCAAACATTTTTGCATATCCACAGAGGCCTACCATGCATAATATCATATCAAAAGATCATCAAATGATCTATTTTGCGCCCTCTGTGTAAATATCTTTGGGCTCCTAGCAGGGGGGGGGGGGTGTTCCTCACAACCATTTAAAATCTACAATGTTCTGCAACACCTTAGTGATATGTTACATGTAGCTGGAAGCAGACCAGTACATATTACCCATGGGCAACATGAAGACATTCATGCATGGTGAAGATCCATCACATACTGTCTAATGTGAATAGGCTGTAGTAACATCCTGGAGACAGATAGCAGATATTCAGAGGTAAAGTGGTCTAACAATTTATCCTTGCCACAGTTAAGACGACCAAGAGAAATGACACCCTAGGGCCATTCAGGTATCCAACTGCGTAGGGTTCATACCAGGACAAGACGAGGAAAACCCTGATGGTAAATCCGATAGTGACTGAGCAGACGTGCTCAAGCATCCCTGTAGAATATTGCACATCCATTTACATCCATCAACTTCAACTTGTATACCCAAAGAATTCCCACGGACTGCAGGGAACTCTGCATGAAAGCTGGCCTTATCCTCAAAGATATAGCCTTGTAATTCCTTTAGTATGTCAAATGAGATACACAAATATATTCCCGTGCAAACCTGATATTAAAACATTTATGTGTAGAGCCATGCATTATCATTATCATAAGGCCTAGGACAAAAAGTGTTGTGTTTCCTGTTTCCCTACCTACCCTAAAAAAAATGCCAACCCTAGACTTTTTTGGGGGGTTGGCAGAGGAGTCACATAGGTGCCACTTTTTTTCTAGTCTGCTTCTTATTGAAGTACATATAAAAACACTGCTTGTCCTATCTAATAAAGGATAAATTTAAGTTTGACATTGAAAGACAAGTGTCCTCATGCATTTCAGTTTACTTTGTTCAACTGTATTGTAATATGTATCACTAGAGTTTTGGCCAGCCTAAAAAAAAATCACAAGAAAAAAAAGATAATCCCTATACCTAACGACCCTAATTTTTTCAGGACTGAACCAGGAAACAACATTTTTTTCCCTAGGCCTACCTACAATTGCCAACATCTAAATCAGGCAAAAACATTTCCTAAAGAATATAGATGCTACTAAATTTGAATTTGAAATTTGAGTTGCAACTGACTAGACCCACTCCACACTTCCCTAGAAAATTTCTTGACATAACAAAAAATGTTACAGAGACTTTCATGTGGTCATCTACAAACTAGAAAATAATACAAACTTCTTGAGAAAATGCAGGATGTTTCCCTCTCAATAATTTTAAGAAACCAACACAGGTTTTCCTAGTGCTCATATTTGCAGTAACAGCTAACATTTCATTCATATTTGTTGTAACAGCTATAATACTTTGTTCATATTTTCTGGAACAGCTAAAATGATGACTGGCAGTTCTAAGCTCTGATTGGTTCATGACAGAAGAAAAAAAAGAAATACTTGACAAAAGAAGAAGAACACACCAGCAAAAACAATTTATATGTTTTCCCCTCAAGAACCACAGGGCTCGAAATACCACCTGCATTACTGCATATGCAGGATAGTGCAGGTAAAATTGGAGCTGTGCAGGTGTTTCTGGTGTCTACCTGTATTGGTCCATGTACTGGGTTTTATACATAAATGTCCTATGATGCAGGTGTGTGTGGATTGTTATTAGCTGCATTGACTGTTACCACCTATCAAGCATAAAAGAAAAAATAACAATGGTTCCTGAACAATTTTAGTACGCTTCATACTTCCTAAATTCAGAGTGGTGTAGGTAAAATTTGTCTGGTGCAGGTAATTTTCAATGTTACCTGCACCTTTTTCCCATGCAGAAAAAGTATTTAGAGTGCTGAACCATAATGACACCTTCAAATTTTCCTTCTGAGGTAGACAGGTGATGTCTTACCGGAGTTTTCTGTAGCCCAGCCGAAGAGCGCCAGAGAAGTGTCGCCCCGCACAAGTCGATCAGGGTGCCATCATGGAGAACGTTGGACTCGTCATCGATCAGCTTGCCTCTCTGCGGATTTGGTCGCGTCTCTCGGAGTGAGTAGATCCCGCCACAAACCGACACCTCCCTCCAGACCCCAGCTTTGCACTCCTGGCCGAAACCTCCCGTGGGGTGCATAATTAGCACTCCATTGGTTGTCAGGCCGTCCATCGAGCTATCTGGTCTCTTCCATTTAGTTGCTCTTTCCTGGAAACAAAAATCTCATTAGTTACTACTATCCCTCGGTGGCTTAAAGAATTCTCGTACTGAGTGTTGATGCTGATTGGTTATCTACTAATGATAGGATATTCTAACACACAGCTATGTGATGCATGAGTTAAAGTAATCATATTAGGTCAAGTCCCAAGCCAAATGATGAACCCAATTCTTTTGTGTTTCAAACAAGTTCAGTCAAAGATATGGTAAACTTGTGAGCTAAGGAATCAGTCACAATAAAATATCTTTCACAAAAAAAGCTATCATAGAACAGACTAGCAATCCTCCTTAGCTAAGCTATCATAGCCATACTCATAGATATGCAAATGAAAACCACAATCAGGGCTCGAAATACTGGGGTTTTGTGCACCCAGGTGCACCCAAAATTGGAGCTGTGCACCCAATTATTTTCTGTGGGTGCACAGGGTGCACCCAAATGTTTTTATAGGCTCATGTATGTTAAGATGTCAGTATACTAAGTAAACACCATATTCTTGACATCTATGTGTTAGAAAGATAATAGAATGACTGTCATAGTACTTCCGATTTCTGAAGAGCTCCGTTCAAATTACTAATTTTATTATAATTAGTAGGTTTGCAATTAGGATATTCTGATATTCTACTTTATTTTATGTGGTGCACCCAAAAATATTTTGGTGCACCCAATTTTCTAGATTGGGTGAACCAGTGCACCTATTCCCAAAAATGAATTTCGAGCCCTGACAATTATTCTTAATAAAAAAACTGTCAACTAAGTGAATTCACTGTGCAACATTCAAACATTTTTTTAGAAAAGCAGACAAAATTTACATGGGGTATGAATAATGTTGCAGTTAACACTTACCCCCAGGAAGATATTGTTGGAGGAATCAAAGCCTGCAGCATAGATTCTTGCTGTATGTGTTGGGTTTCTTTCTACCACAATGCGACATGCGAATCTAGAAATGGTGCTCTGTTGTACTTTACAGTCCTCGGCAGTCTTGTTGCCCGGCACGGTGTCTATCACTACAAAGTCTATAGGTGGCTCTGTTGATCGGCCAATCTGAGGAGGCAACACAGAAACAAAACAGATTAGATTTAGAGCCAGTATTCCTTTATTCCTTTATTAAGATATAAGTATGTCTTTCACCATTTCATTGGTCAGCATTTAAAACTTCAATTCAAAAAGCCTACATAAATTTGCATGTAATATGAACCATTTGCAATACAGTTAGCTACCTTGAACTGTGAATGTAACATAATGGCTATGATAATTAGTTTAATGCAAATTCTTGCCGAGGGCTAATTGCAAATGACAAGAAAAATACAAACATGAAGAACAAAATATCACAATATCAGATGACTAATCTAAATAACAACTCTAGACTCTTAACTTGACTTCATCTTTTGAAACAGTGGAAAATAAAAGATCTACTTTTTATGCAATAACTGCATTCTGTTTATGTTAAGGATAAGAGGAGAGTAACCTTTCTTTTTCAAGTGTTAGTCTGTAAACATAGGAAAATTTGCATGGTATTTGGTGGCTTTCCGACAGAGTTCTCAATGTAATCAAACAGAGACAGGTTGACACTAAAAAAATTAATTTCGTCTTCAATCGTATCATACAGATACACAAATTTAAAATGAATCCCAAGAAGTAGAAACAAGCTTGAATCTTACAATGCACATCAAGAATGTACATGTACATTTGAACTGCCTTTCAGTTGGTAAACCAGTACAGTATAACATGCCTGGATACACATACCGGTGACCCAGATTAAGTACAGGTACATTAATACATGCACAGAGGCAAACTATGATAAATGTTCAGAACCTTACCTGGAACATATCTGTATCCTCATCTCGTACATACTCCACTACCACAGTCTGGTTCCGTGATAACGTGTACGACACACTGTGGTGAGACTTGTCTGCTACAATCTGTTACAGGGATGAAAGTGGAATTAAATTTGGAGAGAACAAGGAAGACTTCTTTGTTTCCATCCACCATAACATTTGTTTATTTTTGCTTTATCTATTTATTTGCACAAAATACATGAATCAATACAGAAAAAAAAAATACAGAAAAACACTACAGGTGCAGGAGGAGGGGAATAATTACAGTGCATGGGATAAGATAATGATACAAAAGAATAATAAAAAAATAATAGAAAAATAATTTGACATAAGATAATAACTGAGACCATTATAAAGGACTAGTGTGGTTTATGAGATGTGTTTTCAGGAAAGAAAAGAAGACGTTTTTTGTTTGTCTGAATGCTGTTCCGTATTGTGACACATCTGTATTTTACGGATTTGTACAATCTCACCAACACCATGTTTATCATCCCCAGGCTATGATAAAGCATTTTGAACCGACCACAGTATCCACAGCTATAAACATTTACATTAGATGCCTTAGCAGATATCACGGCTAATCACCTAAAATGCTGTTATCACTACAATTCCATATACGGTTCTTGCCAGCTATAGTGTGCCTGTTACATTTGATGTCTTAAACACTGTTCCATAAGGAAACACCCTTCCTCATTCTGACACATAATTTAGAAACCTGACCTTCACAAAAGACAACATGAACCAGTTTACATTGCCATTTAGAGAACTAACATGACCTTAACCCTTACCATTACATGACTGTGGCTTTGTAGTTAAGTGTGTGATGCCAAGAATGTGGCTCCCATGAAACAAGCCCCATCCTGTCCCCAATAAGAGACATGCTCATTTTCATGTGAACATTTCTTATGTTAGTGGAATCTTGCTAGATTTTAGCACCCTTAGATCACGCTGCTGTACAGATACTACCGGAGACGACAGATAACTTCATGACTGAGGAGGACTATGATTAATGAAACAGCGATAAAACTGTTTTGCCTTGTGTTTGTAACTGTTGTGTTTGTTCACATTTTGAGATATTTTCTATGTGATGTTACGTGGACACTGATGGATGATCCATCATGTGTTAACCTTGTGAAGTTAACCTTTTCAAATACCACTGGTGAACGAAATATTTCCTATTGCCTGTGTATAATATGGTCTTTGTTTTCTCTGTGCATTGAACACAATCTCAGCTTTCCATAACATATCGTAAATGCAGAAACTTTCAAGGTGATTAAATGTTCACGGTTTTCGCGGTAGCCGCTTCACTCCCCTAACTTAAAACCACCGCCAACATTTTTCCATGGCAGTAAGATACATTGTACTATAGTGAATGGTGCTACTGCAAACTTAAAACCATTGCGAAAAGTCCTTTTTCCCACTACCACGACATCAAATCCCCGCAAACTTAAATACATTTACATTACAGTATTGTTTTACCCATTAAGGTTTATGGTAAACAGAGCACAAGTCCCAAAACAGCACAGAGGTGGTTGTGGCTAATTTCTACAATGTACCTAAATGCTTGTGTGGTTTTATTCAACAGGAAGGGTTAGAGCACATCAGCAATCAAGTAAGGTGCTGGAATGTCCCATGGAATGCAGTATCGGAAACAATCCAGGTCTGTTTCCTCTTGTTAAAACAGTAGCTCAGGTTAAAAAGATTTGTCCGAGCCATGCCAAGAGAGGAGTAATCTCTGACAGAGTTTGTCTCGTAACTATGTGCAATATTGTTGGCATTTGATAAATAGTGGATAACCACAAAGTAAATAAACACAAGTAGGCCTGTGAATGACTTGAAAGGGTGCCTACAACCTTGGTTAAATCTCTGGGTGACATTCAGGAGTAAACATTGCAGGCAAAGGTCATATTTGAAGGACACTGAGGCCAAGTTGAAAGGTTTAATTTTGCCACAGAGGTACCTACTGTTTTAATACATTTTGTACCCTCAAGACTTTTTTTACACATTCTATTAAAAGATATATAACGAGATGTATTTCTCTTTAAAATCAACAGACAATATTAACTGATATAATCAAAATCAATTTTCTAATAAAAAAACTAACCTAAGGTTAGCTGGCAAACTGAATGCATTTTTTCCTGGAATATTTTCTTCAGTACTAATGGACTCAATTTCTTCTTTCAATAATATCTGTACCTGAAACCTTTGTAACAAAGGATATTTTACAAACTTGTCTACCCATACAAGTACATGTATGGGCTGGGTTACATCATGCAAGGCAACATCATAAAATATTCATAACTGAATGAAATTTCTGCAACACTACAATCATGAATGGTCTCCATAAGTGTTATGTAAAGCTCAGGGCACAACCCGCTGTACGTGCATGCTTTCATGCTGTACAGGGCAGGCGCGTCGCCCGTACTGGCACATACGGGGGGCCAATCCACAGCCCGACGGCACACAAAGTTTTGCCTCCACGTAAAGTTCTATGGCGTTTGTGTGCTCCAAAATCCGTTGGATTCCCTACGAGTTCGTACGGAGGCGGCACTTACCACTTACGCCGTTACAGATCCCAAAAGATTGCCCACGTTTTGCCACGTAGACAGCACGTATTTGCACATACAGCGGGTTGTGCCCTTAGCTTAAGGTGCACCTACCTTAGATGCCTGTGGTGTTTTGGCAATGTGATGGGTGGATGGCTTGACCCCATTGGCTGCTGCTCTCTTACATAACGTGAAGCGTGTCTTGCGACGACCCTTCTCTCCATACGGAAGTGACCCATTGTACCTGAAATGTTAATTCCCAAGTTGAAGACATTTTCACGGATATGTTTGTTGAATTTTGAGTGATAATATTTCTTAAGTATGAAACTAATCCATCTAGCTGTTCTTTAGTTGTCTTTTCATCAACACCATGGCTTGTCATGGAGGTGATAAACTGATGGAATAAGTATAGTTCAAAAAGCAGCTTGTAAAAAAGGCACTTTTCTCTACACTTCACTAAAAACTTATCAAGACAAGATGAAACCTTCAGTCAATTCTTATGCCCCTGGTATTTACTATAGGCAGTTTACTAGTGAAAACAAAAACAAACAAATAATGCAGAACCACTATTACTTACCCCAGTACTACAAGTTCTCCGTATCTGAGCTGCGCCTTCTCAGGTGATGATGGTACCTCTCCGTTCTCTTCTGTGCTCATGTGCTGGGCCTCTGTCTTCAGTTTCTTTGCTTCACAGCGTTCACTGTCACTTCTGGGAAACAAAAGAAAACTACTCTTTAAATTCCTGTGGATATACTGTATTATACACTAGACAAATTTCTACTAACCACATGACTTACAGAATAAGAAAAAAGCAAGCAACTGCAATACATATGTACATCATGAATCTATGACAGATGTATTCTTCTTCAATACTTGCAGGTAAATTGTAAAATAGCTAGTGGCCTAGCACATTAAATGGCTAGGTGACAAATGCTACACAGCAGCCATGCACAGTAGACTGTGCAAATCCAATAACAAGTACCAAGGAAACTGGACCCAATGAAACCAGGGCATTAGTTACTATGGCAATGGCACAAGGGGTCAACAACCCCCACTGCACTAGATTGATCCTTTATTTCATGGACATTTGATCCTTTATTTAGTGGACATGTTAGTTAAGAGAGATTCATCACTGGACAGGGCTAAAACAGACATATATAACACATCCAGAACAAAGCTCACATTTGTTTCAAGATGGTTACTAAGCAAACATGAGTTATTTCTTGTCCATAGTTAAGTCATTCAGTTTATCTTTGTGGTAAATTATAATGTTATGGCTGTTATTACTCAACACATTAGGTAGTACCTGCCTATGGCACTGGCTGCAAATACACCCGATATTATTATTATTATTATCATTAATGTTAGTGAGGAATTAGATATATTAACTTGATAATAGTTTAGTATGGGCTGACAAACACTTTCCAAGAAATGTTTGCATCACTGCATTCTCATTATATCATACACAATGTACGTGCAGAAATCATAATGGAACTTCTATAGAATAATACATGTAGAAGAAAAAGAAAGAAAAGGAACACACTAGCAAAGGCATTATGCGTTCCCCTAGCAGGGAAAACATCATGAAATGTCCCACAATACAGGTTCAACAAACAAGTTCATTATGAAATAGCATCGCCATCAAGCTAATTATTTCCCCACCATCCAATTTATGCAGAAATATAAGCATACAAAATAAATAAAAAAATCACATCAAATCATTTACACCGGTCGCTTTTCAAATCAGCCTAATGACTGGGTATATATAGAGAATCAGTCTTTTAATCTTTCTTTTCAAAATATACCAGTCCGCATGTTTGGTAACACTGTAATCTTGCTTTTTACCATTATCAACTAAATCCTATCCACTGGCATGAGTTCGTTTAGTAGTCTGCGCCAACTCCATGCGAAATGACCCAGACTGTCCTTGTATCGGCTTGTGATTCCGATCGCAGGTTGTGACGCGTCTGTGCATGGGTTGATGAGCAGACGTGCAAAAACTAGCTACATGCCCACCCTTGTACAGACTCATTTTCCCAATAAATGGGACCTTCTATCAAAAGCACACATCACGTTGGCCCGTAATTCAATTCAATCAGGTAGAGATGCTGCCAATGCCTGGCTTCATGTCAACTCTGAATAATTGATGTGCTTATGAATTATGGGTCTACACAACCTGCAAATGGTAATATGGGGCCAGCGGCACACCAATATGAGGTCCCAACCAGACGCACGCTTCCTGGAAGTGCTAAACACCTTCCAGGAACCTCAAAATATTGGAAAATGGACTTGCTTGGCTGATATCTGGAAGTAGGACAAATGAAGACGTAGGGCTATTTTTAGGTGAAGACTGGTGGGAGAGTGTTGCTATGCATGGTAATGTTGCAATGGCAGTTACCGCTACCATATTCATACGCCTTTTCACAAGCAAACAATGCACAGAAAAAATAGGTCATGGGGCATCCAACAGTGAGCCATTACATGTCTGCTACAAGAGGTGATATTCCACAATAGAATAAAGGAATCATTTCTTAACGTAGCAAGCAATGGGTCAAACGTCCAAGCTTCTATATCAATATGCACCAGGAAATCAATCAGATGTCCCACATCAGCGAACATAAGGTTACACAGCGTCTGTGTCGGAGGAAGAAAAAAATGTCCGTACGAACATTTGTCTGGTGTGCATTTCTCCCCACCTCCTCTCCCCCTCCACGTCTACGTGCCACAGAACCGTGCCGCTGTATTCCAGGGGCTCCCCGGGCCCAGAGTAGGGAATGGTGTCCTCATCTTCGCTGTGTTGCGTGGACGTCTCCTCCATTAGCACCCAGCACTGTTGTTGACCATGATACCACGCACCCTGCATGCATAATGAACATCAGGCTGCCTGATGGTTTATCCCTGACAGGAGGCCCAAAGTCCTCGGGGATTTGGCTAGACTCTAATTTTCGGCATCAGCTGCTTTGTTCTTGGGACACAGTCGATTTTTCCATTAAGGCCCCCACTGTAGCCTAGATATACATGTGTAAGGCGATTACTGTTGGGTAAAATGAATTTGACTGGGCAGCCCCTACTGTTTGTAATATAGCGTGCAAGGTAAGATATTGCCTACTCAGTACTTTACCATGTCAATACCTTCTTTTAGTTTATGTTTAAGGTTTCCAAGAGAGAGAGATTTCACCAACGTAACCATTGAGGGCAAACACAGACAGGCACGGCATTGTTCGAATACTTTACTCACATTAACGTATCGAGAAGAATATGTGTATCCATGTTTGCTCGGTTGCAGGTGCGATTCTGATCCCTGCAGAGTTATAAAGCAGTAAAGCAGCCAACCAGGAAGAGGCAGACCATCCGTCATCATTCTTGGACCAACCAGGTCAAGAAATGGAAGATTAATTTCGACTCCTTAAACCAGCGTAATTCATAACGATGCAAGTAATGTTGGACGGTAAATGTGGCAACCACCAATACATGCCACAAAACATGCCGAGTGCAAAAACAATCTATGATACATTCTTGGATACTCGAAAAGCCAATGCAAGCTTTAATCCACCACAACACAATATATGTTAATTGTATGAACTTCACATGACTCAATGTACCCAAAGTAATATAGGAGCTGTTGCATCCCCAGGCAGTCCACCAGAAATGGCCCTTTCTAATTCATCAGGATAGAAATTCCACTAAAACCACAGGAGATGAGAAGACTCCTTTATATTTAGAATGTCATCCATCATGAGGAAGACAGGACAACACAACCTCAGCCTAAATGAACTGTGACTGTGAGATACACAGATTGTTGAAGGTCCTAGGGATTCCAGGCACTGAAGAAGATGAATGAGAACTAAATGCATGGGAAGATGAAATTTTCTCTAGATGTAGCTTTCATATTCAGGAATTAAGACTTCATTGTCTGTGTATGACACATAAGGTTCATGTATGTATGCAACAAGGTCAAAATGTATCTAGTAATAAGTACTAGTATTCATTTTTGTACAATGTATTTCATCATTTTCATGATATTTTTTTAACATTTTATTCATTTCAATAGGCAAATACAGTCTTTTATTAGCAAAGCATTGCCAAACTTCCGTCTTTCTCAGTAACAATGTCACATTTTTGAGAGTCCTCTGAGTGACCACTTCACCGTAAACTTAAAACCACCACAAACATTTTTCTATCATAGTAATAGACTGCAGTCTATGGTGTTACCGCGAACTTAAAACCACCGCGAAAATGTGTTTTTCCCGCTACCGCGAAATTAAATCCCCGCGAACTTAAATGCACTTACAGTATTATCCTTCTCAACTTGTTGTTCTAGGTAATAATCAGTGTTTCCGCCAGACCTCAGCTGAGAGGCCGTCCACTTGGGAACGGAGTGCCGCGAAAACCGCGAAAATTAAATTTAATTGTAAAGCCGCGAAAATTAAATTTAATTGTAAAACCGCAAAAATTAAATTTAATTGTTGCAAGGAAAAACAAAACAACTACAAGGAAGTTTTGAGAAGTGTTGCGTACGGTACGCCGCGCCGAACCCGGCACTAGACTTGTAAAAAGTTTCGGTTCAAGTCCGGTTAAAACCGGAACGGCAGGAAACGCTTCTTGGACTTGGAAAAAATAGAACTTGTATATATTCTCTTTTATGTTGCCGTATACTTGTAGATCATCTAAAACCTTCCAAAGATCGAGAAATTTGCGTTGAGAAATGACGGAAAACATCGTGAAAGCAACTAGCTGTAATGGCGGCGAAAATATCGTAAACTCTCGCAAACTCTCGCAAAAAAATCTCGCGAGATCTGTGACGTCAGGGGTAGCTAGCTATCTGATTGGCTTAGGAAAAACAACAACTCAGACCGCCATTTTGAAGCATATTTTGCCGTATTTTGCACCGAAAATTTCTGCCGTTTTTTCAGATTTTGCGGGCTCAAAACTCATTTCAAAAGGAAGCAAAGGTATACTTGTTGTTTTTACGCCTCTTATGTGAACGTTTTATTCTTCCGCCGATCGCGAACTTGAAGGTCGGGGATTCCCCGTGGCTAGCACATGTTTGTGCGTGTTTTGTTCTGTTTACGACGAAAACAGAGACTGTCAAGCTTGTTTATCTAGAAAAACTAGGTGTGTTGTCTTATTTCTCCCAATAACAACTTGTACTTTGTAGTGTTATAGTGAGATCGTCCGATATAATTTACGAGTACCGCCAGGTTTTCGAAATGTCCGGGTCATAGCGGCAAGGCAAATTCGCTGAACTGAAACCTTGAAAAACGGGTTTTTAATGAGATTATCGTATGCGAAAGGCGCCGACACACATTGTCAACAATCATTAACAATAGCAAAACAAACAGTGTGCGGCTTTCCGACTGTGCACGGCGTCCCCAAGCCTCTAGCTTCAATGCAAAACACAAAACTGCGGTTTACATTTATCGACTTTGTACAGATTTCTCGGCAAAAATGTGGGTAACAAATTTTTTATCAGGACGGCCTGTGCTTGCGTTCAAGCCGTCCAAAACGAAATGTGACCGTCCCTGGACGGGTGGACGCCCCTCTGGCGGAAACACTGGTAATAATTCAATGTATTACCACCCTCTAGTATAAAAGTCTCCTTCTCCCATCTTGAAATCAAGTCCACGCAAAAAAAACACACACGAAATAGATTTTTACATAACTTACGCATGGTGATGTTGACCTTCAACTAACACATGCGACAAGTGTAACGTTCCCATTATTTTCCATAAGTGTTTTTTTGTATTGATTATGCAAATCAGTCCCTCATTTACATGTTTAGTACATTTTTGTATCTTTTTAATCTTTACGTTCCACCTGCCATGAATTTATGTGTTACAAGTCCAGTTCTGAAAAATACTGGAATTACAGAAATTACCAAGAATTATGCAAATTATGTCAATAGCATAATATGCACATACAAATGTGAGCATCTATCCCAAAGCTGCCTCTCAAGTCTCATACTGAAATTGACGGAAATCCGTTTTTTCTTGAATTATGAAAATATATAATTCCTTTTGGAAGCATTTGACTAAACTGCCCCTGCAATTCCAGAACTAGCTGCTAGGGGGCCTAAACTTACATCAGTACATTACAAGCACAAGAGCTATCTACTGCCCTGATATCAAGACCATAAACCCGGAAGTTCTGCTGCAGTACCTAGGGAGGCTGCAAGGGGGCCCAAAATCTAATGATATATTTCCAACTTTTTTGTCACACCCTACCAACACACCAAATATAAAACCAATCCATACAGCTGTTCTTGAGTTATCTTGTTCTCCAACCCACACAAACACACACACACAAAAACGCTGCCTAAAATATAACATCCATGACATACATTACTGGACTAGTTTATCATCAGAGGTAATAAATATTAAGTAAATATCTAAATATCGCCTGGCTGTAGTATCAAGTAATGTGTCAGTTGTTCTAGATAAATCCCTAGGGATGGTGAAAATGAGGTCAGTTCCAAACATGTTGTGATGAAAAAAAAGACAAATGTTATGATAGTGAACCCCACCCATAGATCTAGCTTATACTTTATACAGCAACAGTTATCTTACCTGATAACTAAAGATAATCTTGGTAGAGAGAAGTAACGGCAACTGTTGCTTTCAACAGATCTTGATTGTTTTGTGGTAAATAAGACCTATGGTCACAGCAGGAAGTTATGTATTCTAGGAGACATGGGAAAATCTATTTTTTTGTGAAAATTATAAAAATCATCTACAAAATACTCGTAAAAACTTACATAATTTGCATAACGTCATCATCATCATCATTGGTCAGTTGCTACACAGGCTTGTAAGCTGAGCCAAACCAAACCGTTTTGATTCTTGCATCGTAAACAGAGCTTTAAATTTTCAGAATGCAAAGCCTGCTGTTGTGACACATGCCTACTGTTTACAAGCAAAACATATACTTCAGAACAGTTGCAACAATTTACATAAGTCATACTAGCACATAATAGGGGTGTTCTTCTATGCTCTATTTCATAAGTTCATTGATGAAAGTAAAGTAAGTCATTGATAATATGTATCTCAGTTCCTCTCTCAACAAAATAGAGTCTGTACTGTCAAAATTATAAAATAGTGGATGCCACACTTCCTGTTTTCCAGTAGGAACCAAAACATTCTATCACTATCATCAGAGATAGTCTGTGTAACACAAACTTCGCTGTCCAGGGCTCTAACTGGCCCCTCCCCGCCGGGGCCGGCGGATACTTGGCGGGCTGCTATAAGTGAGATTTAATCAGGCTATCATCAGAGATAATTATAATATTTGTTACATTCCAACAGTATCACTATGTTGTCTGATCTGGTCTACAAAAATAATAGCACAACTAGCAAAGGGTACATATCTAGTGACCACTCATACTACTTCCATTGGTGATTACATTTTCATACAATTTGCTGCGAATATGCATTTCCAATGTATACTACAATACCATATAAGATCCGTGTCAACAGTAAATTCAAAACACAGTGAAATTCAAAACCTTCCTTCCCTTAGGCCTCCTAGTCCTACTTATAGATAAATCCAATGCAAAAGTAAATAAATTTACATTACTTTGTTTTCAAATCTAACTTGGTTACTAGTAGATAACACTATATTAATACGAGTCTTCGATATCGTCATATACTTCCTCATCGGAAATGGTCTCAATTCATTCGATGTCACCAATTGACTCAGTTTATCCAGTGATAACAACGAAATACCCAGAGCTATCTCTATTCAGATGCAATATCTCGGAACTGTCTCTAAGGAGATTCAGCCTGATGTCTTCCTGGCCTAAGGAAAAGCAGGAAAGGTTTGACATGCTAGGTCAAGGGTCTGGTTTACTAATGAGCTTAACAGGAAGCTATCCCAACAGAATATCCATTCTAACAGCTTGAGGCTATCAATGATCAATGACCTGGGCATACATATAGGTAGTGTTTATGTGTTCTTTGTCCTTTAACACAGCCCAAAGCATTGACAGCCAGGACTGCAATGTTTTGATAAGGGACTGTACGATATTTATCAGGGGGGGAGGGCTGGTGCGTTAGGGGGGGAGGGCCATGTTAATTTTTTTTGAGGTGGGGGGAGGGCCATGTTAATTTTTTTTTAGATAGGGGGAGGGCCATGTTAATTTTTTGGAAAGAATTGTTTATACTATTTTTTTGTTTTGATATCTTGACATGGCCCTAAAAGTGATAAAATAAGCCTTCTGAATAGCCTAAAATGCAAGAGCTTCTGGGGGGCTTCGCCCCCTAGGTCCCCCAAAGTGGCGCTGCCCTGGACCAGCGTTCCCGCCAGGCATACGTCATTCCGTCTCCGGACTTATTTTTTTCTGGAAAGACGCACTCGGCTCGGCTGAGTTTCCCCAAATATTTAAGTTACAAAAGCGGTGCGCGGTAAATATGTGAAGAATCCAAAACTATACACTTTATTTTTTATTTACAACATTTCTTTTATTTCAAAAGGACAAAATTTGCGGCAGAAAAGGGGCCGCAATATTGTTGTCAAGCGTCGATCGAGTCGGCTGTGCACTGGCATTGTCGTCTGAGGCACATGGCGCGGCACGCCCCCCTCCCCAGACGGACTGTCGATCGCAGCGCCCAGCACGTTGGGACGTCTTTTCTGGCTACTCCTTCAAGGCTACACCGACACTGATCACTGCCAAAGACGCAGCAGATCACCGTCCTTCGTATAATGTATAACGTTCTTGGTCTCTATGTAAAAAGAAATTCAGCGGTGAGCCAAAGATTTCACGCCGAAAACGGGGTTACCTGAGGTCGCACGAAACAAACGCACGCTTGTGGAAAATGACGGCGAGGCCTTGTAAAACCCGACCGATTCGATAAATTTTAGTAAAATCATCGGGCAAAATAGAAAAAAAAAACACAAGGTGTGATGGCGCCATTATTCTATCCTCTGGAAAAACTACTAGCATTTGATGCAGGAGGGCGCAATATCGACCGCACGAGGTAGGCATTCTTTATTCAATGTCGGAAAAAAATTGGCAGGATTTTTCCATGAGCTGACAAACTCCGACTGCTAGAGCCCTGTTTGGAAGCATCAAAAACCCAAAATTTTCATATAGACATGACTGGACAAATAATACCCGGGCCAGATCACGGACTGCTGATTCCCCGAGCTTATAGTTATAACATATTTTTGGGGGAGGGCGGACGTCGATTACTGAAAAACGGGAGTAAAAAAGGCAACCGGCATCCAATCTCAAGGGCATAATTTTCCTCTCAAATTGCAGGAAATTCTGTTTTAGAGGGTTTGAAAATCCAAATTTTCCCGGAGGAGCATGCCCCCGGACCCCTGCCCCGACGCTGTGAAAAAATCCTGGCGAGAACACTGGCGCCCTTGTGCCCCGACGTCTATATTAAATTAAGATTATTTTATCGGTTGTTTTTCTACCCGTTTGATTATGCCTGTCGGGGGGGAGGGCCATGTTGATTTTTTTGAAGTGGAGGGGGAGGGTCACGTTAGATTTTTTTGAGATGGGGGGGAGGGCCATCAAAAAAATTTTTGATCCGACTTCCAATGCACCAGCCCTCCCCCCCGATAAATATCGTACGGTCCCTAACCTGTCTGTGTTTCTCTGCAGGATAGAACAGCTGCCCTCAGCTGCTCACATCCTCCCTAGCCTGCTGTCCTTCAATCAATCACAACTCAGGCCACCCTAATATCATTATATCAATGATCCCATGCACAATTTTCATGCATCAATTTCCATTCGTCCAAAAACAAATGTTTGTGAATTGTGACAATACCATAAACCATGGGAGCTGCAAAATGACAAGAGGATGTGAAAGTACAAAATGACAAAGACTAAAAAAGGATGTGAAAGTGCAAAAGTCAAGAATATACAGGTAGTATTTGATTGCTCTCAGTCTGTGTGTTCAGTGATTTATTCAACCTTCCTGACCATCTGATCTAGATTTCAAAACGAATAGATGATACAACTTTATTGAAATTGTGCAACTTTTCTTTAGCAGAATCGCATCAGTTTTGTCAGAGATGTCAGTTTTGTGGTGTTTAGATATCATCAAAATTCAAGTCAGTACACATTGTACCTCCAACAAAAATGGTATAAGCAGACTATGACTCCAACACCAAAACGTAACAGAAGATCCATTATTATCTACTAGATTCTAAATTATGGCTGGCAAGCACAACAGTATACAATCAAAGCAAGTTAACTGCTATAGAATTTCTAATTGTATTTACATTATCATCAAGCTTTGGTAACAGTGCTGTGTTACTGGTAAATAGCATCTATGTGATGGGCAAATGTTTCTGTTTATCCGCTCAGTTTGACATCAAATCCAATGGCCTGATTCTAGTGATTGCCCTGGACAAATGAAAGTGCAGACCAGGCAAGTGCTTGGATTAATCTCCTGTACTTGCCTGATAGGACCAGTGAGATTTTTTCCATAATGTGTGGTTATTTCATGGGTAGATGTGTGTATTGTATTGATACTTGGCATATAAATCATAAATAATATCTGGTGTATTTTGCCAGCCAGTAGGTACCCATTGTTGAGTAATGACGCTGATTAACGTGGTCGAGGCGTCTCTTCAAGCATGGGACCCCCATTTTGCGTTCCTCCCGGAAGACGATTTTGTGGAAGCTTCGTGAGGCTACAGCAATCCAGTCGTCCTTGGTTGGGAGACTCCCATCCAAGAACTGACCGGACCGCACATTAAACTTCCGAGATCAATGTATCGGGTGTATCCAACACGCCATATGGATTGGATAGGTGTTGATGAGACCTGAAAATGATTGTGGGACCCCTACTAGTGTCTTGTTATGGTACTGCAGCAGATACTTCGTATTTGGTATCTCAAGTTCTGAACATGCTATGGTGATTTTTGTGTGGTGGATATCCCTTGAGACAGAGAATGGTGTAGGTTTGGGCCCCCTAACGGCTTTATATTAACTGCACGAGCCGATTTCGTTTTATATTAGTAACGGGTTAGGCGACAGGGAGACAAAAGCTTGGTGAAGTTCTGTTTTTGTTCCGAGAACACAGGATGCACCAGTTACTGTCCCAACTGGGGGTGTACACGATTTCTTTTAGTTTTACGGTTATCCACAAGACCACAACATACCAAACCTCCTACTTCTAAATCATCAAAAGAATCCTTAGCACATCTTCGATGTAAACCATGTAGCCAAGAATTCCTGTACAGCGATGAAAACCGAAACGTCGTCTGTGTATGTGTACAGTACTTACGTTGGCATCGCCTGCTGGCCCTCTGACGGAACTACTGATGGCTGGCTGCCCTCACTTGACTCAAAAAACGTCGTCTGACGGGCAGAAATAACACCTTTTCCCGCTCTCCACGTGAGATCCACGCAAACTTTACGTCATAATTGGAGCATAAGGAAGCCAAGGAAACATATCCTGACCAAAGAGTCTAGAGATATCTCCAAGAAAGCCAGCAAACGATGTGAGAAGTGTGTGGAAACAAAGCAACAAATCGTCCGACTTGGACCTGGATGTCTGCTTCGCTTCTTTCTACGAATCTCGCCAAATCTCGCTCGAAACTGAGTTCACGTGACCGTTGGTACGAGAGTTCTCATGTCTCCAAGCAGAAGCAGAAGTTCAATATTCTTCCTATTTCTTGCGCTTGTTTTGGCGTCGTTTTTAAGCTTTTTGTCGGCCTTTCTATTTTGCAAGACTTTGCTTTAGTCCTCTAGCTTAAAAGAAAGCCTCAAAAATACATAGCCGGAACAAAAAGTATTAAAAAAAGACGTCAAAACAGGCTGAAGTCTAACCTCTGCTTGAAGACGAAGAGACTTTGTCCTCGGTGATTCAGCCCGTATGAATCACAGGGCAGGAAAGGTGTCGTAATAATATAAACAGGTGAGATCCAGGTATGGTTAGTAAGGTCTGACTCACAGCAAAGTCAGAACTTAAAAGACGAGTGAGTCATTGTCTGAAACTTTCTACAGAGGAGGTTACGTTACTGTTCTTTAAGACAAAGTAACGTTACTGCAAAATAACATGTCACTTGTGCACATATTAAAAAGAGGAAAGCACGTAACTGCTAGGCATTGAATTCGAAGTCGGCTAACATCGCTTCCGGGTTTTCAAGTACGCAATAGCTATCTGTTTTTCACTCCTCACATACTCCATAACTATTTATATCTGATATATTAAAAAGACCTTGCTAATATCAACAAACCCACTTTGCTAAAATGCTATGCAGCAGAAGCGCTGGGCCCGAAAATTTAACAGGGCTTTCAAACCGCCCTCCCTTAAGTAAAATCTAATAGGAAATGAGCTATACGCTATCGGATACAATGCGGGAGGTAAAGCATTAAATGTAATAATTGAGTACGTTTTCAGTTTCACAGTAAATCTATAGACATCAGAAAATAATATGTCGGTGATCGGCTAACCTGCGAAGCTTAGACGGTGGTTGTTTCATATTCGGCATGGCACCAGTTGCTCTATGACTATGTCCTTCTTGAATCATCACAACCAGGATCTGATCTGGTATTTAAACCGTCCGCCTTCTAAGAACTCGAACATGTCAGGACTTGCCCCCTGCGTGTTGGCAAATCATAAACCTTGGATGATGAAACGATTGG
The DNA here is from genome assembly GCA_019207045.1 of Branchiostoma floridae x Branchiostoma belcheri. NCBI lineage: Eukaryota > Metazoa > Chordata > Leptocardii > Amphioxiformes > Branchiostomatidae > Branchiostoma > Branchiostoma floridae x Branchiostoma belcheri. The sequence goes on from CM033023.1 coordinate 33,495,080, forward strand.
AGTACCTTAAAATAGAACCTTGAAATCGAGAGCATGTCTGGCCATGATTACACCAGCGCGGGTATATGTCCGGACAAGAGTGTGTTTATAATAGTTTCATTTTCATTTCCATTGTTAACTCAAACGTGATCAATGTGTAAAATGTCATACATTTGGTATGAAAAATAACCTTTTCTCGTATGTTCATATAAATCGTCATCAGTTACTTTTCTTTTTAGACAGAACTTGATCAAATAATTTGACTTACGTTACGATGGTACCTGCTTCTAGGGTGGTACGTTGCTGTGTGTAGGTGGTATGGTCCAAACAGTATTGCGCAATACGGCAATAAATTGATCACCTTGTAGAGCAACGACGTACTTGCACATCGTTGATTTACCGCTAGAGAACGCTGTAGTTCAATCTAATCGCCATAATTCCACAAGCCTATTTTGCCTTTATCCGCGGAGCAACCTATATCCGTTATTCTTAAAAACAAGGCGTTTTAGGATATGAATTCGACGGACGGTAGTTTCCCACTGCAATACCACCGCCCGTCGACGTGCAATCCATAAAAACCCTGTGTTTAAAAACAGCTGATGTAAATTACCACACGGACAAAGGTGAACTAGTGAAAATGTGACAGCCATCTTCGGCAGCCTAACGCTAGTTCACCTTTATCCGTTCGGTAACCTATATCGTTATATTTAAAAAACAGTGTATTTAGGAATATCAAGTCTAGGGAAGTTGCATTATTTTGAAAACAACTACAATATTTTGAAAATATTGAAATTGAAAACAATAGTCCGTTGAAATAATGTCCCTAATAGCCTGTTTTTAAAAACAGCGACAATAGGTTACCCCGCGGATAAAAGTGAACTATCGTTACATGCAAACAACAAACACAAGTTTATACAAACATACTAAATCATTGAAACACACCATGGACAGGTTGCAATGTCAGTGCCTTTATTACAGTCTTTTTATAAACATCAACTTTTATAATCACAATGGTTGCCATAAGATCGCCACATTAGAAAAAAGTGTTATCAAGACCTTTTCAAAATGTCTTGAAAATCTTTAAAAGGTAACTTGGTGACTACTGGGTGCTACATTAGTGGATCAATCGTTGTTTTCGTTCGGTTGCTTTGTTGTTGTTGTTTTGTTTTGTTTTTTAATGCAGCAGTCCCAGGGGACCTTATGGGGTTTAACTTTAGACACATTTGCTGTGATTTGATCATTGGCAGATGTTATGGCACTGGTACCACGGTAGTTGGTCATAACGCTGGTACCACGGTAGTTCATTATTGGGAGTTGGTACCACGGTAGATGGTCATGGTACCACGGTAGTTGGTCATGGCGCTGGTACCACGGTAGTTGGTTATGACGCTGGTACCACGGTACATGACACTTGCTGGAGGTTGGCGCTCAGGGTTGGCGCGCAGGGTTTGGGCCGTCTCCCCACCACGGGCTTCCGAAATCACAGATGTACCTGAGAAAACAAATGTAAATATATTTTATTTTTGCAAGATCCAACGAATGTGCGATGATCACAAACAAAATATAACTGTAAAGGGCAATTAGACTTTCTTATGATATATAATACAATGTAATTGAAACCGTATTTATGGAGAAAAATAATCGACGAAAGTTTTGTGCTATATCTTAGTGCTATAATAGATACACGTCATAGTATATCTTTCTCAATTTCTTGTAATGCTACATGTATCATAGAGCAAAAATGGACAGAAAGAAAGAAAATTGATGTTTTCATTAAATTTGATATGATGAATGAAAAAGAATTAAGACTACACACGTAGAAGGAGAGAGGGTCCCGTCCGGCTGGCAGCACTTCTGGTAGCAGCCGCCTATGTACGCGTTACACTCTCCCACTGCCAGCCAGTGTGCGGGGTAGTAGTGCAGATTTTCCACGTAGCAACCGGACCCGGGGATTGTCGGCGTGGCTGAAACAAACCAAACAAAAAAAAAAAAAAAAAAAAACAGAAGTTTAAAATTCCGTCTACCAAACACGCTCAATCAGAATAAACACAGTCAGGCTACTGAAACCAAAATCCAACTCTCAGAAAAGCCGTTTTCTGTACAGAAAGTCACCGTTGTGCAACAACACAGGCTGCAATTAGCAAAGTATTGGACGGTAATTATTGCCTTTAGAATGAATTGTGTTGTTTTTGCTCGCTGCTGTTACTTTATATGTTTCCGTGTGTATTTATGTAATGTGTAAATATGAATGAGTACACTACAGGACGAAGCGAATGGCCTTTTGTGAGGCGAACTGTGGATCTAAATGAAGGAAGGAAAGGTATTAATGAATGTATTGCTCAACAATCGCACAAGGTACAATGTATGGCAACCAATTACAACTAAAAGAAATTGCATTGGCAAAAGAATTCCCGGCAGAACAGCAGGCAGTGGAGAGCAGGACAAGGGTTAACTAGTATAATGAGGGGGGAGTGTTGTATCCGGTTTATTTGTTTATTGAAAATTAACTACACATGTGAGGATGGGATGAGAAAATACCTGTTACCTGTTGCAAACGATGCTGATGAATAATTCTATTCTAATGCCTTTGACAGAATACTTTTGCAGGGTGGACCGAATGGACGAAACTTAGTGTTCGGAATGGAACGAAATGAAAAGCCGAATTAATGTGCATATTTCATTTAGTCCCATATAGAACTTATAGTTCTTATTTCTTACTACTTACTTGTAGGGACAGTTGTACCGGACGTGGTAGTACCGACAGTTGTTGTACCGGAAGTGGTGGTTGGTACTGTCGGGTTAATGACCGGAGGCTGGGCCTGACGCTTCCGGAAAGTAGGGCCACCAAAATCACAGACAAACCTACGGACAGTGATGTGAAAATAACACACATGGGGAAAATGTTGTGATTCTAATGGGGGTTTCACTAAATACAGAAAACTACCGAAAACAACTTATTTTCACTAAATACCGAAAACTACCGAAAACAACTTATTTTCGGTTGTTTTCGGTATTTATTGAGACCGCCTAAGGGTACTGAAAAAACAGGGTAGGTAGGTATTCTCGTTTGTTTTAGATCGCGGCCAAGGTGATCTAGAAATACAGAATAGCACCAGACATTATTATTTTCATCATCATATTTCAGTTACACAGAATATACAGGGCGTCAACATAAATGGCTTTTCTTGTACAACAGAAATAATGACGACCTATACGAAAACGATTCTACAACGTTTTTTCATCGAAGCTTTTATGTCCCTTGTTTTGGTCGAGGTTTAGTGGAAAACAGAATTATGGGCAACGTAGGGGCAAGTGACAAATTGCCATGACAACGTCCTTGGGGCGCATGCGTACTGCATCAGGTCTATGTTGGCATGGCAATGACTGAATTATCCCCTGCATTACTCCATTGTCACTGCGTGCGAAATGATCCTGAATATGGTCAAAACACCTTTTCGTTACCTTAGGTCTGTTGTTGGCAATATAACCTCCTTGTTAAAAGCTCAAATTGCAACTTTGTACGTACCTTAAAAGCAAGTCATGTCTTAAAAGCTAAGGACACAACCCGCCGTACGTGCAAATACGTGCTGTCTACCGTTGCCAAAACGTGGGCAATCTTTTGTGATGCGTAAGTGGTATGTGCCGTCTCCGTACGAACTCGTAGGGAATCCGACGGATTTTGGAGCACACAGACACGCAGTAGAACTTTATGTGCAGGCAAAACTTTGTGTGCCATCGGGCTGCGGATTCGCCCCCGTACGTGCCAGTACGGGGCGACGCGCCTGCCGTAGTACAGCCTGAACGTTTTCAGAAATACGTGGCGTACGTGGTCTCCCAACAAAAACGTAAGGACAAATTGCACGTATGGCGGGTTGTGCCCTTAGCACAACAGGTCTTTACTTTATTCGCCTCCTGTGCCACACAGATAGTTGTGAATAAACATCCGTCTCGTACAGAAGTATAATGGACATACGTGGGGGAAGACAGATGTCCATTAGCCTGGCAACAGGCCTCGTAACAGCCACCGATGTAACGGTTGCATTCTCCGAGAGCCAGGTAGTGGGTGGGGTAGTAGTGATAGTTCTCAACCTTGCAGGTAGCCCATTCCGGCCATGATCCTGTTGTGGTTGGGACTGAAACAAAATAGGAAATGCTATTATTGGCACACTGAATATGCAACGATGTATGATTTATTGAAATAGCATATGCGTGTGTCTGAAAAAGAATGACATTTTGTGTGCGGTTTTTTCCAACTTGAAAAATAGCCCATCAAAACGAATCTGAATCCGATCTTCTGTGTTAAATAGTGTATTACTATGTCATTACTTGTTAGGGCGTGACGTCAGTGATTGGTCAAAAGCAAACGTCCCTATTACAGACATGCGCAAGACCACTTTCAGTGCTGTTAAGCCTATCTAAGAACCGTAGAAGCACTTGGAAAATGTAGATGAATTCTTTCGATTGGTGAACTTTCAATTTTGGTAAAAAAAAAAGTTGGGCCCATCTTTTTGAAACCTGTGAGGACCTTTAAATTCAAAATGGCGGTATCACTTTGAAATTTCGGCCCGCGCCTAGTTCTTATGCCATATACAAATCGCTTGAATTGGACTTTTCCCTGATTGCGATTTTGGCGACGCTCTCAGCTATAGAGACTGATAGTATAATAATGCAGAACATAAGATAATGGAGTTATAGAGACTGATAGTATAATAATGCAGAACATAAGATAATGGAGCTATAGAGACTGATCTGATAGTATAATAATGCAGAACATAAGATAATGGAGTTATAGAGACTGATAGTATAATAATGCAGAACATAAGATAATGGAGTTATAGAGACTGATAGTATAATAATGCAGAACATAAGATAATGGAGTTATAGAGACTGATAGTATAATAATGCAGAACATAAGATAATGGAGCTATAGAGACTGATAGTATAATAATGCAGAACATAAGATGATGGAGTTATAGAGACTGATAGTATAATAATGCAGAACATAAGATAATGGAGCTATAGAGATTAGAGACTGATAGTATAATAATGCAGAACATAAGATGATGGAGTTATAGAGACTGATAGTATAATAATGCAGAACATAAGATAATGGAGTTTTCTTTTTTTTACACTCTCACCTGCTTACCAGCACGGTACGAGGGCGATACAAACTTAGTCACGTTTGGGATTGTGTTCTCGCTGGAAAAGCGCGGCACTCAAGTCAGAAGGTCTGAGGAAAACGTCTTGTAGACATCGAAATGTAAGCAGGTGAGAGAGCGTACTGGTGGGAAAAACAAAATTCCAATATCCAATAGATATTTTGTAGAAAAAAACAACGTATTTCTCCTTACAAGGAGTGGTTGTGTGGAAGTGTGGAGTAGTTGTAGTTGCGGTGGTGGTGGTCCGAGCCTGCAGTCCCCGCAGTGGCAGCTTGGCGGCGCTCGTTACCGACACAATCAGCAACACGGCAAGGAAAACAGCCATCGTCTGCAAAAATGCATCGATGTATCGTTTTTTGGTGGAAAAATATGGACCAATAACATCATAACGTTACTCGATTACCAAACGAAAAATTAACGAAAGGACAAGAAGTACGACTTGACATGATCTGGATTTCCCTTTTTACCTGAGAAAGAGAATATTGGTAGATACATGTGTATATATTATGCAAAATAAAGACCTAGTTTGCATAATCAATGAGAAAATGCTATAATGTCATTGTGGTAAATGACGGGAACTTCTTACTTGTAGCATTCGGAAGTTATGTACAGGTGAACATCGTTGAACATTGATTAGGCAAAAATTTGCATAGATTATCAGAAAATGCGATAAAAACCTTTTTTGTGTACGTCTGTTGCTTGGTGAAGGAGATGATGATCAAGTCATATAATTTATGCAAATATGGTCAAAATTTTTGGTTGGTAGATAACTCATGTGGTCGGAAAGAAGTGACAAAGGTCTGGGCCCTCTAGCGGCTTTCTTTGGAACTGCGGGGGTGTTTGAGTTTCAGTCTTTGAAGCAGGATAATTCAAGCGGGGGGGGGGGACTGTTTAATTTTTTCCTGATTTCTTACCAGTAGGTACATGTAACTAACAGATTAACGATCAACATAATAATAAATTGTATCTTAGTTTGGCCACTTAGGACTTAGCATTTGCAAAATCAAGGATACAAGTTTACATTTACAACTGTTCTAAATGACAGGGAAATTATACTCAGTACACGAGTAACTGTATTTACTTTGTTAAAATCATTTTACCCGGAGGTTCTGTTTTTTGTATTCCAGCACATTTATTTGTGACGTATGCACCGGAAATGCTTAAACCGTCTTATCAATCGTTTGACCAATTATTGACGTCACATATCCGCGAGATCACATGTTAACAAGATCACGTGTCTGTAGCTCTCGTAAGTTTACGTTCTGAAGTGATTGGTCATCAGTATTGATCATGAAGAAGGCGACAGTGGTCGTTGAAAATTTGATCCGTGTATGTCTTTGTGTTGGAATAAAGTTTAGCTTATCACTATCATCGGTACCCTATCATCTTGTAGTCTCATTGATGAGGGTTTTTTTTTCTCCCCATAGACTTCTATGTTATAATACGTGTTTTACATGGTCGCGTTCATAATGAAGCTACATGAAATGTCAGCAGATTCTTCATTCTATGTTGAGCACATTTAGTCTACATAATGGAAAAAATGCCAATGACCATGATCCATACGTCGTTTATAGCAATTACAAACTACAACTGTTAACTAGTCAATCTCCACAAAAGACACTTCCCTGTACATGTTCGTGTACAACCGCACCACTCGGAACCCAGGACAGTGTACCTCCGACCTAGCACGCGGCTGCCAAACTTTACCTACTACTAGTAATTTCCTCAAATCTAAACAAACTTCTAAACTTTTGAGATCAGTTCCGCTGGCTAAAAGCGAATTTCTCACCGCTGAAAACACGCGTCTATGCAGTTGTTTATTTTGGGCTCGGATCTCTTTTAGGCATTCGGAGTAATACATCAATTAGACCTTATAAATCGTACGACACGTCTGTGGAATACTGTAGAATATATGACCCAGATATGTAAATCATTAGTCGGATCGCCATCTCGAAATCCAGTCAAACGTACGACGTTCGTCTTTAAAACCAAACGCTTTGAATAGTAGAAATTCCAACACTGACGTTCAAAAACCGATTGAAATCTAATTATGGGATAACATTCTAGCAAGCTAGTACATATTTGCCAAAATGTCTCTCCTAAGATTTAGGAAGAATCTGAAAGAAATCCATTCAAAAGAACGGCAGAAGTCTTTACCTCCGTGATGAAAATGGAGGTATAATTTTTGGTGTGTCTTTGTGTGGGTGTGTTTTCGTATATTTGTGGTTATAACGTAGGGCCCTCTGGATGGGTTGTGATGATACTTTGTATGTGGATAAGTGTTGTTAATTGTTGTTGACCCGAAAGACATTTTGGCCCCCTGGTGTGCGACCTTGGTACTGCAACAGAACTTCCGTTTTTTTATACTTTTTGTCATGGACATGCTGTTTTCTTATTTTCATGATCTCCTATTGTTTTTCAAGCGTATTCACCCATTGCGACCTACAAAATTTTAGTTTTGCAGTTAAGGATTTGTAAAATGATCATGCGTGTTGTTTCAAATAGAATCGTTTTACATTATATCATTTTAGATACTGTAAATGCAGAAATTTTCGGGGTGGTTTTATGTTCGCGGTTTTTACGTTGCCAATTCACCGCGAAATTAAAACCACCGCGAACATTTTTCCATGGCAGTATGAGATTACAGTGAATGGTGCTACCGCGGGAACTTAAATCCCCATGAACTTAAATGTATTTACAGTATTGCATGATTACTCATTCACCCATGACTAGCATCGCCACCTATTTCACTGTAACCTTTTGTGTGTCGGGTCTACATGGATTGCGTGGTACCCATCTTAAGCGGAAACCTTCTGAGCAAAGCTCAGAGTAATAGACAGCATATGTTTTACTCTAGAGTCTAGGAAGGAATCATTTACACGACTTTTCTCGCCTCACCCAGGAGTGAAAATGGGTACCTAGCCTCGGCTAGGGCCGTCCCTCTGATACGACGTTGACTGGAGTTCCCGTATTTGAGGACAGCTACACCTCGAGCACGTTAAAGAATCCACAACACAAAAGAGTTAGGGTTCACCGGTGGATCAAAAACTCGGTCAAACAGTCGGTAAATAGGCTACAGATTCTTCAGCATGTTGAAGTTGGTAGCCTCAAACGAAAAAAGAAGAAGAAGAAGACTACTCTCCGAATTTTGGGGAACTTACTACAGGCGGGGCTAAATCGCAAGGCCAAGGGTTTGGAGTGGCTGCCATTCGGCCCTAAACTCAATTCGCCAATAACTGCCCCCAGATGAATCCGAAGTTCTGTAGGTTTGAAGCACTTATTTTGTTAAGTGTACATGTGGTGGGTTCTTTGTGTATTCGAAGTGGCTCTCCTCAAACACGGGCCCTCCATTTAACATCCTATCCTAAGGACGGCCTTAATCCAACGGCTTATGGAATATGCTATTCCTAAGGACATAACACGTCGGAATATCAATGGATTTTGAACCCAGGATTTCTGGCTTATGGGGTAAAAACCCTACTGCTATGCCATACGGCCCCAACGATAGCCAGCTCCGCGTATACACTCGATTTGTGAACGTTCTATCTAGTATAAAAAGTTAGTATGAAAGTTTAAGCTAGATAGTTTCTTTAGCTATCGTTCAAAATGTCAAAATGGATAAAAAGCACTTACTGAAATGTTGAATCCGATCTCTTGGCAAAGAAGAGAACTGGAGAGGAAAACGACTGTTGGCTGACTGGTGGTTTGTAGAGGGGAGGGAGTAATTAAAGGCCAAACTAAATAAAACTACAGATGACATCCTCTGTAGACTCAAGATGTAATTCGAGAGGATGAAAAAAAACATGATGGGTGGAAAATGGCTAGATAGACTAAATACACACCATAAGCGTTCTAAAGCCGGGTTTACAATTCATGCGGACGCCGGCCGAATTTGTCGCTCGGTCAGAGCTCGCCAAATTTCAACATCGCCCGAGCATCGGCTTTACTTTTTATCAAATAATCTGCACCGTCACAAATTGGACGGGGCTCGGTGTTTCCCTCAGGAAAGTTGAAGTCATTGTCTTTCCTGCTTTTTTGGTGCACAACTGACATCCCACGGAGGTTTAAATCCCAACGGACGAGCTGTTAAAAGTCGCCCGAAGCCCGCGTAATCGCCCAAACGCCGGTCATACTCCGGCCGAAAATGCCCATTTGGAGCTCGCTGACAAGTCGGCCGAACTGAATTCTTGATTTGTAAACGGGGCTTAACAAGAACTGAAGCGACGAAACAGAGTATCACATGCACAGCCAACAAGTCTATCATTTCTGTATTCAAGAAGTGCGCAAAGTGACACTAGTGCGGTAGACAACTACAGTCATGGCTACCACATTGGTGCCAATTTTACTATCGAACTAGTTTTACTTCTACAACTACTGTCATGGCTACATGTGTGTCACTTCTACAATTACAATCAAGGCTACCAAGCGATACCTCTTTCCATTTGGATACTTTAAATTTCTCGTCACGTTCATAATTTCCGGAGGAAAAAATATTTTTTTTTTTTCAAAATCAGGCGAACATCAATGAGCTGATGTCATCCATAAAATTTACATGCTGTGGCCTAAAGGTGAGAAAAGAACCAGGTGTGCGCGCGGATGTGCGCACATCATATCTGAAGGTAAATACTACAGGTGATCAATACGTTCTGGACCTGACCCAGAAATAAGTTGCATAGCTCGAACTTTGGGGCACACTCATACCAAAATGCCTTTGGGACATAAACCATGAATGCCTACCAAAATACTAATTATTCTGATCATTTTTTTGCATGCAACGTTTTTTTTTATCAGTAACTCTAAAGTAGAGATAAGGACAATTGAGCTGTCAGCTTCAGCTCTATTGAAAGTCAAATACCCACTTCTTTCCACCGAAAATAATTTAATCAGGTTGGTAGATCATAGGACATACGAATTTTCTCTTACACAACCAGTTTTTCTCACCTGCTGACGAAGCTCTGAGGAAGGTGTCTGACAGACATCGAAACGTGAGCAGGTGAGATAAACTGGTTGTGTAAGAGAAAATTCTTATGTCCTACTTCTTTCCAGTGATACGACGGGACTCCTAATAAAACATTTTAACAATATAAACAGAGATTGCATGCTTTTGAGAACACTGTTTTTTTTTCAGAAGGACGTCTACTCAAAAGTAATGATCACAATGATATTATATTTGGTGAACATTGATAAAAGAGTTCTTTCTACATAATTGTGTCGAAATTTGAGTTCTGTAAAGTAGTGCTGGTTTAATTTATTGGCGCTGTTCGTACATTAGATGACGTTTTCTGAGATATTGTAAACACTGTAGCGCACACGGTTAAAAACCCAGTACATTGCTATACTTGTGTACCATGTAGTTACTATGTTAAACCAATTGTGTTTACTTATCGGACCGGTGAGGTGAGGTGAGGTGAGGTGAGGTGAGTTTACTTATTTGTCTATCTAAAATTCTAGCTGGCTGTACTTTTGTTCTGTCAATCAAGCATCTAATCTTTTTCAGGCGCCAGAATTAAGCTAACATCCGATTGTTCTGCAGATATTGGCAAAAAAAGAATGACAACATCTCTTTTCAACCCATGTGTATATTTACCTTCACGAAGATTATGTTTCTTGTAGCGCTTGTACGTATGTTTTTCTTGCCTCTTCTGAATAGCCACCGGGACGCTTTTGTGCTACTTTATTCAAACAAACTATATTTCAATGTGGAACAACCTGTAGAATACCAGGCTGTGTTGTCTTTCTCTGTAAAACAAATATCATAAAAATCCATAAGAAAAGACTAGGGCTGAGATATGATCTAACTATGAACGCAGTGTATGGAGTCATCAAACAATAGTATGCATCACCTGGCCATGGTGCTGGACGCAGTCTCTACTACAGTTGCGCTGTTCTCTGGTTGCTACTGGGATCGGATGGCTCCGATTCTCAATGAACTTGGACTGGACAATATCGCTAATATCAGGGAAAACCGAGACCATCATATAGAAAATGCTATGCCCTTTGCCAGCGACCAACTAAAAAAAGCTAGGATCGTCAGGTTATTCTTAGGGTCGGTTGGGGCATTGGAAATGCGACATTCTTTCAAAAGGCCTTTAAAATTGGATCATAAAGTATTCCTTGTAAAAATGTGACTGAAGTTAAAAAAAATTTGGTTGATTTTGTTTTAATAACTTTTACAAAATAACATCCAATTCTGGGGTTGACCCCCCTCCCCCGGTGTTTGGGTACCCGGCAAATTAGAACAGTTTATTAACTCTAGTCCACCTTTATCCACAGGGTAACCTATATCCGTTGTTTAAATACGCGTTTATAGGGATATCAAATCGACGGACGGTAATTTCAAACAGCAATGTTTTAAAATGTTGCAGTTTGAAAATACCATCCGTCGATTTGATATCTCTAAATACCGTTTTTGAAAATAACGGATATACATGTAGGTTACCCCGCGGATAAATGAACTAGCGTACCATCGTAACGTACACGTAACTGTAAACTCAGACAAGTTGGAAAAGTGTGGAGACAAAAAAAACACGGAAACTTTTTTACGGTTGTAAAACTCACAACTCAAACCAGAACATACTATACAAAGACGTACACAAGAAGGAGAAATCTACACGTAGAAAAAATAATAGAGTTTGCGTTCGTACCCCCACGTTATGGTTCATATTTCCAGTATGTATTTTCAGAAAATGCACCATCGACGCTTCAAAGAACCCCTGACAAGAGCATAATGTTTTCTTTTCAAAACCCATTGACAATTTATACTCAGTGTACATGCTGTCACACGCTCTACATGAATGTTCCTAAACATAGAAAGGTCACAAAAGATATTTTCACCGACATACCTAAAACGTATCCGATGTGACATGTTACTTAATATGTTACGGTGAGGTCACATGCGACTACAAAAGTACATGTAGCCTGTGACACAAACAACCGTTCAACCGTTGCAAGCAAGACAGCCAACCTTTGTACGACACATATACGACAATCCTAAGAACACCCTCAGTTTGTGCGACGATCGAACGACGAATGTGGCGGGTCTTGATTGACATATGGTTGAGCACGAGTGACGTTTACAATACGTTGACTTTGATTTCTGAACATCAGAGAGGAGAATATGACACGCTATGGTAATACAAAAAAATTAAATCACGATAATTCCAAGATTTTACACAATTCGATCCCAACATACGTATTACATACTGGCTACAAGTTGTATCTGTCGCCGCGCGAACCAACGAGTGCCGCGCGTGACCGAAACGTTAACAGCCCTCATCCAAATATATCCCGCACTACAAACCATTTATCAATATGTCAAGTGCAACTACATTCACCGCATTGAACCCTCAATCCCCTAGTCCAATACAGAAGAATATATCTGAACGGTGCATCGTCCAAAACTGAAATCCACATATGGATCCAGTTTTTTGCCCATGTCCTTGTCCGTGGATTTGACGTCCTTTCACGCAGGGATACAATAAATGAAGCATCTGGCCTGTCAATCACTGCAAGTTGAACACACAGACTCCCAATGGACTAGCTCCATACTGTAGTGATTTTACAAAGCTGTGTGGCCCAAGGACTATTAGGACGGAGGTGGGTGCCGCCCTATGCACCATCTGGTGCGGGAAGGATTTTTGCTAGTTTTAACCTATCCATCAGTCTTCGTTGTCCTCTTCTGTTGCTTCGTCCTCCCGTAGGTTGTACATGGTGTCAAAGTTTGTCACGATGACAGGGACCGGGAGGGCGACGGTCAGGATGCCGGCGACAGCGCACACGGACCCGACGAACTTCCCGCCGGGTGTCTGCGGGTACATGTCCCCGTACCCTAGAGTCACCATCGTAACAAGAGCCCACCAGAACGCCTCGGGGATGCTGTGGAAGTGAGAGTCAGGATCAGACTCTTCCGCGAAGAAAATCCCCGCGGCGAAGAGGACGATGAGTATAGCCATGAAGCCTAACAACATGGCGATGTCGCTCAGGCTTCCGGCCAAAGTTTTCCCCATGAGTTTCAAACCTCTGGAGTGTCGGGAAAGTTTCAGGATCCTAAGAGCGCGAATCATCCGCGTGCACCGGAGAACGGTGTGTAGTGTTTGCGCGTCTCGTATGGCCAACATAGCGATAACGTTAAAAAAGAGAGGTAGTACGGACATGATGTCTAACACACCCAGACAGGAGCGTCCGTACGCTCTCTTGTTCACAATACCCGTCAAGCGAAGAGCCATCTCAAGAACAAACCATGCCGTCACTCCGATTTCCAGAATGAAAAATGGGTTTGTGAATCGACTTTCCTCCATCGACAGCTCTCCTATGTAATCCGAGAGAGTTTCCAGCGACGCCACACATGTAGAGAGAAGTATGAAGAACACAGACGTGTAGGAGAAGTGCCTGGCGATCCAGGAACTTTTAGGATCTTCCGTGATCCGCCAGATCTTTTTCCGTAGGCCACCCTTTGGTTTGTGGACTGGTTGTTTCTTCACGTAGCCTTCCTCGTAGCGAAAGCTGACGATGTTATCTTCCCCCATCTCGAAAAAGCGAAGCTCATCTGTGAAAACATCCACGGGGACTTCCATGGGTCGCTTCAGTGACCCGCCCGTTTGGTAGTAAGTAAGTATGGCTTCGGCGCTCGGTCGATGGCGGTCGAAAAAGTACTCCATCCGGACGGGGTCGTAGTACTTCGAGAGCTTGTCTGGATTGCCTAGAAGCGTGTCCGGAAATCTGCTGAGAGTTTCTAGCTGCGTCTCGAATCGTAGACCACTAACGTTGATGATGACTCGCTTCTTGTGTAGGGAGAACTCGGCTCGCCGCCACTCTTCGGTAAGGTCGCGGTCGAAGTCCTTCCAGTTGGGGGATCTGCTCTTGAACGGCCAGGACATCTGGCGGCGTAGCGTCCGTGGGGTGGCGATGTCCATGGACTGACTAGCCTGCCCCATCGCAACTAGAGCCGCCGCCATTCTCGAGCACTCAAACCCTACCAACTACTACTGAAAACCAAACAACACGAACCAAGCCGCGCGGACACAAGCTAATACATACTGAACTGCCGCTGGGGGAAATTTGACGCGGAATGCACCCTATGTTTTTAACGACTGTCACGTAATACCATCTCCCACACCGAAATGATATCAGCACGAGAATTTACCCATATCCAACCTCGGAGGCAAGGGGTCATGACTGGAAAGGAAAGCTGAAACATTTTGGATCTACACCGAAAAAAGAACTACCTTAAACCAATTGTTACACATGCTATTTGTAGTGTCCCGTTCACTGCATTGTATTTAGTAGCATGCAAGAAAAAGCACGTCTTTTACGAGATATCTACATTGGATTTTGTTAAAACCCTTTGATCTGTCGACGGCGCATCGAAAACAATAAAGCGAACTTTTAGCCTCAAGTCATTTTTCTGATGGCTTTATGACGTACGGCAGCAAATGTGACGGTACGGCAGGAAATGTAATATGATTTTCTATAAAAGCGTTATACAAGCGACTGACACTGATGATTGCAAAACGCTACCAGGTTCTCAAAATGATACTGCACTGGACGTAGAAGACTAGCGTATGTTCGAAACTCGCGTTGTTTTGAAATGATAGCAATTTCTGGTTTATTTACAGAGTTGAAAATATAGAAAGGAGCACGCACATGGTAGCTTGCAATTCCAAAGACTACCGCTGGTTGTTTTTTTTACAACATTGACTCATTAGGACACATGATTCTCGTTGTTAATGCGATCTTCGGGCATCCTCTGATTTTAAATACCTAGGCGGTTACTCCGATAGTGTACATGACATGAATGTAAGGATGGCTCAGGCATGGAGTGCTATTTACTCTCTACGTAAAATTTGGAAAGCTCCCATTAGAAAACAAACAAAGACAAATGTGTTTAAAGCATGTATTGAAGCAACTTGCCAATTGTATGGTTCAGAATCATGGGTAATAAAGTCGTTACGCTCCAAAAAAACTTGATGGTACTTATAATTCTCGGACAGAACTACACTTGCTACAGCTCGGCACTCACTGAACTCTCCCTCACATCACTGACTCAGAGACGTCACGACCTATGTAGTTCGTATGCTCGTTCACTGTATAGATCCCTACAGGGTCTGGTTCCCTCCCTGTCGTAAGGAGATTTCTGGTAGAAATACACGGTCAGGCAACAAACTTCAGATTCCCAGAGCCAACACCTCTCGTTTAAGGAAAAGCCCGATATACTATATGGTCTCACTGCTCAATGATGACATCGTATAAACGATTTGTTCCTACCTTCAATTTGTAAATAAGTCTGCGTAATTATGAGATTATATATGTACATATGTATATAGTTTGAACAGTTTGTAAGCCATTTGTTACTGTTAACAAGCCGACCAATTCAGCCCTTGGGCTGCCACCAGAAGCTTGTATGTTTATTGTTTTGAACGAATAAACCTGTCATCATCACAAGAATGTTAAGGGTAGTGTATGATACACCATGGTAGAAACACATTACAAATAGTCAGCTATATGGATCATTACCAAATGTTACATCTGTTGTTAAACAACATCGACTACTCCTTGCCGGCCATGTGGCTCGTAGTAGAGTCGGAAAACTCTAAGACTTGTTCTGAACACCTGTTTTCTCTGAGAAACGGGTGGCGCCCAAGGCTAACTTTGAAGAAGCTTGAATTAGAAACTGGATTGACAGACAGATAACTATTCAGATGCACTGTGTCAGGGATGTCGTTGTACCGTCGTTTTTTGTAACTTTTTTATTACCGCAGCTAGAAGGTGTTAGGTAGCGTTTATATATACATGTAATAGGCGTATATGTGTGTGCATAACTCAAGAAGGGCCTGGATGGATTATATCGATATTGTGTGATTAGATTGGATGTATATGACTGTTGCTCATTTTACCTTCGCCATGAAGGTAATATTTTGTGTGTGTGTGTGTGTGTGTGTGTGTGTGTGAACAGGATAACTTGGAAAGCCTTGGAGGGATCCTAATGAAATTCAGTAGGTGGGTAGGGTTAGGGAAGTCGATAATGGACCTCCTAGCGGCTTTCTAAGGTACTGCTGCAGAACTTCCATTTGAGATTTCTCCTGTTCTGGACATGCTGTGGTCATGATTTTTGAGTGGTAGATAGCTCTTATTATCAATAAAAAAATGTATGAAACACATTGGCATGACTAAGACGCATCTTTATTGGTTTTGAACACTAAAGTATCAGTATCATTTCATCCTGCACCAGTAACCCACTTGAACATATACGAACACACTTTCCTGCACTACAAAATGACTCTCTTCCCTCAGACACCTTGTAACATTACATAACATAAAGCAATCTCAAAGGCGTAAACTGTTGCAGTAGACTAGAAGTCTCGTACAGGCAAACTCAACAATAACGACACCATCAACGTTTGCACTTTCATAATAGCTGATATAGGGCATCTACTGGCCATCCATGTGATTATTATGCTTCTGCAGAAATTGCTAGCTGTTGCAAGTATAAAATCTTTCTATGAATAGGCTCTTCTTTTATGTCTACCTTTAATATGCTTCCATCTTCCCCAATGACTATACATGTAGTAAAACTAAAATCTAATGTTAGTGCGTTCTCTAAACAACTATTGTAACCTACTATAATGTTTTGAACAGATTTTTTCAGCCACACCTGTATTGGATGTCTACTCTTAAACAAAACTATAAAAAGTATTTTCTAATCAGATAATGCAAGCTTTGTGTCACAAAGACCCTAAATGCAATGAGCATAAACCTTCTTCCTTTCAAAAATTCAGTACACATTCCATTTTATCAAATTGATTGACAGTCACTTTCCATGCATGGTCTTTTATACTTAATATGTATGACGATGATGTAGATGAATTCAGAGGCCGATAAACTGCCAAAATTAACCTTTTTGCCAATGAAATTCTACATGTTCAAATAGAAAACCTTTCAATCTTATCCATTAACTAGCACAATGTGTGGCAGTTACACATATACCTTAATTACTGTGTGAGTTTTTGCTGTCCTACTTAATTGTTTATTGCATCACAGTTCCCAGCAAGCCGATTCCGTTCTTACACAGTTAGCATCTTGCCATTTTCCAATTCCTGCATATCCACCACCCTAATTTACAATTGGTAATTCCTTCTAATCAAAGCGTCGTAAATATATACTGTGTACCAGACAGCTCTCCGCAACCAGTGACTTAAAATATTAACATTTATCACTTTAGGAGATCCTACAATGCTTTGGATAAAAAGTAGCTGACATATAAATGACTAAATGCATGATCTTTAGTGAACAGTGGGTGGAAAATTCCTGGGCTGGTTTGGTAACCCTAGGCCCTGCCCACTGTGTCACTCGTAGTAGTTGACCAGGTAGTTGATTTTGACCGTGATTGGTTCCGATTGGCTGTTGTGGTAGTGAACGACGTTGTCCCCGCTGCCGAAGGTCCTACGCTCGCCCGGCTGAAGCACGATCTCCTGGAACACTTTGTCGCCAACCTTCTTTCGCAGGTCGTCAGTCATGGTCTCCGTCGAAGTGCTCGTCCGCTGTGGAGGACGAAAGATGATAGTACATTGTAAACACAGCTTTTAGCACAAGGGCGGTATTTTTGATATTTTGGTATTCTTCTTAGAGACCACCAAAGGAATCGACTGAAGTGAGAAAACATATCTCTTTGGCATCTACAAGGTGCATGGAATCAGCTGAATGCAGACTTTCAGGTCTTAAACAAAGCTTTAATAAGTTGAGTTAAATTGTGTTTAGCACAAACTCGATGCAGCAAATATTTTTAGTACATGAACAAAACGCAGTTAGTAATAAAAAATGATTGGCAAATGAGAGTTAAAGAATTTCTTTAAGTTACACAGACGGGGTTTAACGGTGATCTCAGAGATGGCATTCTACTAAAAATAGCACAAACTTTAAGTATTAAAATATTCAAAACTTGAGCTTTGAAATTGCTGACAACAGAATCTTATGTAGATATTCTACAGTCTGGGCCAAAACTTTTTTCCAAAACAATAAATTCTTTTGACCACTTTCTAATGTCGTGTGTCCCTATATGATCACATGATCTCTGAAATTGATCGCTTGAAATTTGATGCCCAAACTTTTTGTGCTGTAACAAGATTTTTAAGCTTTGTACTACACTATAATCAAACACCAACAAAAATTACTGTTTTTGACATAATCCATATTGTAAGACACAAACATTTCCACATCTCTGAGATCACATCTTTTGTTGGAAGGGAGGGTTAGATTACCATGCACAGGGTGGTCACTTGTTAATGAGAGCCTATGGACTCGACGGCCAGCCCTCTGGGAGGGTGAGCGCTTTAAAGGTGCCATTATTTTCAGGGTAGTAGAGTGGAACTGTGCAGAGACACACAGAGGAAACCTTAGTCATCCAAATACAAATGGACCAACACCACCGTACCAAAGTTGGCATGATCAGATTTTTTAGTTGCATGTATATGTCACAGGAGAGATGTCGATCCAGTAGAATCGTCGATTCTCCTAGGAGAGATCTCGATCGGAGCTGGTCCTAGGGCCAGCTCCGATCGGGGTCTCTCCTAGGAGAATCGACGATTCTACTAGTATAGATTGCGATCGGGGTCTCTCCTAGGGCCAACTCCGATCCAAACTCAAATGATGCTAAGATATTGGAAACAGACTGCGATCAGGATCTCTCCTAGGAGAATCGGCGATTCTACTAGGAGAGACCCCGATCGGAGTTGGCCCTAGGACCAGCTCCAATCCAAACTCAAATGATACTAAGATATAGGAAACAGCAATACTTTTTATGATAAACAATGATTTTATTTAGTATTAATGCAAACCTACTAACTCATTAACAACTACACACAAGCCTACTTGTGTCTACAATGTTCACTCAAGACTACCACAATAGGGTCGCTTCTTCAACTTTACTCAAGGTAGACTATAGTATATAGCATCACTTTCATGGTAAATGAGTATGTTTTCTGATAAAGTAATTTCTGATACAGTAGTAGCAAAAATCTTATAATGTGTGAAAGGCACCAACGGGCGATCAATGTGTCAGTATGCAAATTTCACAGCTTTGGAAGAACTGGAAGAACAATAACAACTGTAAAGTCGTCAAACAGGTGTCAAAAGATTAAGTAGAGTTTCAAGATAATACTCACTATTTCACACCTATTGAGTACATTTCACTACTGACACTAGTCAGACTTGTATTTGTCTTGAGTGAACATTGTAGAAGTGACACAAGTAGGCTTGTGTGTAGTTGTTAATGAGATAGTAGGTTTGCTATAGTATACTAAATAGAATCATTGTTACCTCCATGAAATGTCATGGAATGGAGGTTATATTTTCTGTTATGTGTCTCTGTCTGTGTAGATGATTACTCAAGAACGGCTGGATGAATTGGTTTCATACTTGTTGTGTTGGTGGGGTGTGATGAAAGCTCGAATCGATGAGATTTTGGGAGCCGTATCTGTCGTTATAATCGATGTAATAATATCAGAAATCACCCCTATATTTGAGATATATTGGTACAGGCATCGTGCTTTATGTGTTTGTTAATGGGCTTAGCTCCAAGCAGATGGTGAGGTGACAGCTGTTTGGGGAACCCCGAGTTTTTTTAATATGATAATTAGTTTTATTTATGTCTGCTTAGGATATCATGGAGATGTGAAGCGTAAGTATAATTGTAAGAAGTTGAGGTACATTTAACGATAATGCTTAACAGGTATGGATGTCTCACATACTGTACTGCTGATTTGAGTGACATGGTGATTAAAATGCCATTAGGTCCTCTCATCTGGGTTGGGTGTCAGAAGTTTTATGGGCGATACAGATGTTCTGATTTTGTTACGATAAGGGACAGTTGTTACTTGTCTCTTTCGTAGCCAATGGTACTTGTTTTTTAGCAGACGGGGTTGGCGCCAAGTATTCATCTTACAGTTGGTGTAGGGCTGTTAGAGGAAAGTGTGCATCTCGTTTTTGTACCGTGTGAACAGCTGATGTTATGACATATTGGTGGAAAATCAAATCACCATCTGACTAAAGTTGGCCACATCCCTTCTTCTTTCTGAGTTTCCCAACTTCCTCCCACCACACAGCTCTGAGGCACATAGTCGAACCTCAATAATGCTGACAACCTTAGACATTTTAAATGCCAAACATCAAGCTTAAGGAACACCACGCTACCATATGCCGTCGACCTCTTAAACGCACATTACACAATTAAGTGTCACATTTTGATAATTACTAATCAGATGGACATCCTCTGTGTCTTTAGATAAATACACCACTACTTTCCCATAACATTTATATTATATAACCATTACTCTCAAATACAACCGACTATAAACATACATATCCACAAAAAAGCAATAAATATTTCATGGAGGTATGAGGTCCCCGAACTCTAGTTTATCATAAAAAGTATTGCTGTTTCCTATATCTTAGTATCATTTGAGTTTGGATCGGAGCTGGTCCTAGGGCCAACTCCGATCGGGGTCTCTCCTAGTAGAATCGCCGATTTTCCTAGGAGAGATCCCGATCGCAGTCTGTTTCCAATATCTTAGCATCATTTGAGTTTGGATCAGAGTTGGCCCTAGGAGAGACCCCGATCGCAATCTATACTAGTAGAATCGTCGATTCTCCTAGGAGAGACCCCGATCGGAGCTGGCCCTAGGACCAGCTCCGATCGAGATCTCTCCTAGGAGAATCGACGATTCTACTGGATCGACATCTCTCCTGTGACATATACATCTTAAAATGCTTCCGAACACCACGTGTGTACCCCACCAATATCAGTTAAGGTGTAAAATAACTTTAAGGTCCTCTAGTAGCGATCACACAACAGATAGTGAGTGAGTGACACCTATTTTACATTCAATGCACTCTCAGTGCCAGGATTTCTATTTGAAAATTTTGATGAGTATAGTTGTGTATTTACACCAACACCATTGAATAGTTCCATAACCCACCATCATTGTATGGATGACTAGGGTTCCCAAGAATTAACACTTACTAGTCTAATAACTCAACTACGTGTACTCTATCTTAACAATAAATAGAAAATACACAACATACATGTACATCTAATATTTTCCAATTCATAAACAACAGGTATTGACTTGAACACAGATTTTTGTGAAATTACACTATTTTGGAGCTGCAGCAAAGTGAAAAAAAGCTGAAAGACAAAGATTAAGCCAAGCACACAGCACACAGTATGGCAGTATACTGTATAATATGTTGGAGAAATCATGATTGATAAGAAAACCATTCAGAAGCAGCATGCCAAGCCAGAGATAACCTAATGCAAAGAGGAAGGAAGTTCTGCTGATGTAAAACCAGAATAATTTTAAGTAGATTGATCTAAAAAAAAGGCATTAGCTAGAAGCTGCAAAACATAAAAAGGTCAATGATGTTACTGAAATTGCAACTACATGAACAACTACTTGGAAATTGCAGGCAAGCGCATAAAGCTTCTGGAAAAAGCAGAAACAGATTGCTGGCAATAGTCGGACATCTAGTGAGTTAAACACACAGAGTAGAACACTACCATCACCACAGAAGGCTTGCACAAGTTTTCCAGCTTGCAGAAGAGTTTACAGATCTGACTAGGTATCATGCTAGTAAAGAGAAGGAGTAGAAAGGCCTGTGTTTAATGAGTTAGCAATGGTGTCCACCTGACGACTGGGACTGGGCTGGATCCCAATGTCCTTGGTGACAGAACTCGTCTTGACACGGCTGACTGACACGTCAAAGACGGCCGAGGATCCTCCACCCAGGAACTGGTTAATGCTGGAGCCTCCTCCGACGCCTGTACTGACACCACCACCACCACCAGCACCACTAGTACTATAAGTACTACTAGTGGTCTGGACTCCGTAGCCACTGCCGGTGCCACCACCATATCCTCCGCCGGCGGTCTGGCTGATACCACCGTATCCACCGCCAGTGGATTGGCTGATACCACCGTATCCACCGCCGGAGGCCTGGCCGATACCACTGCCAGAGGTCTGGCCAATACCACCGTATCCACCGCCAGCACCACCAGAACCGCCAATGGTCTGGGAGCCATAGACAGTTTTGGTAGACTGAGTGTACTGGTAGGTACTGCTGATTGACTGCTGGGATAGGTTTTCGTCAAGTCTCTGTGTGAGTGGACAAAAACGTGAGGGTTAACAACAAAACAGAAGCGAAACATTCAGACAACACAGAACAATACAGGACACAGTTGTGCTTGTTAGTGTGCAGGGTTATTGGGTTTAAACATAATGTCATCCAACAGGCAACATTGAGGGGAATGACACAAACACAGACGAGGAGCAGCCATAACCCCGGGATAAAAGCACCACCAGAAGACGATAAGGTTTCACCAGTACCTGCTCAATCGCTATACTCCTGTCACTTAGTTTAGAGCGGTTGATCTCGGGCTTCATTCCCTGGGGTTGGTTCAGGGGAGGACGGTATAAGTCAGAAAAACAACACAAGTAAAAAAGAAAAACCACCACATGCAGACACATTCACTGGAGATTCAGACACACTGGGGGCCAAGTTTGGACTGGTCTGGGCTTTTTTCGGACCAGCTAGCCTGGATATTCTGCCATACAGTAGGCTAGGTGTAGGATCTTGTAGATTATTCATAATGATCACATTAAATTTGATAAGTTGGAGACCAATTCCAGACTCAACAGAAACAAGACTTGAATTACATGATGAGGTATTAACTGTCAGTGTAACTAATCATGTATTTTTGCAGGGTCTTTAAAGTGTCACAGCGAGGACGTTTTTGGGTGTGTGAAGTTTGCAGTAACTGTTGAAAACAATTCTGCACTTAGGAAAAACAAAAACACTTTTTTAATCAATGAAGTCCCTTTAAGAGGTAACCTGAGAAAAATCAAACTGTGACTAATTAATAAGTTAGCTTGGTCAAAAGCTTTCAGTCATTTGAATTTTCAAAGTGGTAACATGGACTGATCTGGGTTCAGAGAGACATGGAGCATACTGGTGTAACGAAACCTTCTGCTGGGTTTGAAACCATAAAACAATGACCCTGAATTGCAGTGAAAATCATGGTCTTTGGCAATGAATAGCACCACTCTGTGAATCTTGGCACCAAATGGTAACATTCCAGGTGAAAATGTCTGCCAAAAAATATAGCAACAAAGCTGATAATCGATGAAAGTGAAAATGGATTGACATGAATGAAAGGACAAGTGACATCTATGGTGTTATGTTAGTGATGTTAACACAATAATAATACATTGTGAGTTTGTTCAGTAAGAGGTTATAAAGATGATAGAGAAGGACAGAACTAGGTAATGGCTTAGTACACAAGGCAACGTAATACTATAGACAAACATATACAGGAAACATGCAGTTCACAACATGCACAGAACATGCCACAAAAACAAGCACCTTATAAAATCTTTAAACACAGTCAACAATGTTCTACGTGCAGTTTGATTATAAGACATTTCAAGCATCCTAAAACCCATAAGATTGTACCCTACTGCCTTTTGTTAGTTCAAGAATTACACTCAGTTAAGATTCTGGGCAAGCTCATTAGACATGGGAAGCTACATTTGTATGCAACTTTATTTTGTTGGCATTCCTCTAGTACGTAATAGTTGAGAATTCAAGAAAGACGATGGATTAAACCCTGTAACAGAAGTGACAACAGACAAAGGGTGACTGTGTGCGCAAGGTTAATGAAGATCCAAACTCTTCACTACAAAAAAAGGGTAAATATTCCTCAAAGCAACATTCTGCTGCTTTTGTCAGAGTTGCTTAGTGGCGGAGTTTCTTCTTCATCTTGAATTGGTCAGCAATGATCCATGCATCACTACAACCATGCAGTATACATGCTTTAATTCTCTTCTACATGTGAGTCAGAAGAAACTTAAAATAAAACAATGATTAAATCTAATTGAGAACTGAAAAGAGAATGCTTTTAAAGGTATTTGAATGCACAAGACATAATTGCTATCTACAAACTACTTGTCATACATACCTCCAGTTGTCCCTCCACCTTCAGCTTGGCTGCGTTCAGCTCTTCCAGGTAGAGTTGGAACTCGTGGCGAAGAGATTCCACTTGGTCGATGATGATTGGCTTGCCGTCAGCAGACGTGTTATCCATGGTGACATCTGCCTTCTCCGAGGTGTTGTTGATCTTGATCTCCCCTCTCTTCTTGGTCAGGAGGAGGAGCTAATTGTGTGGTACATGCAAATTAGACCTCTGTTCAAATAGTCTCTATAAATATTGGATAGCATAAAGCAATTTAAGATGCACTTTTTGATGTAAGTCAGTCTACATCCATAGAAACTGTACTCAAATTGCATTCACCTATATGAGGATTGCATATAAGTATATGTAGTCTACATACATCGAATGCAGTTTACATACAGTTGTAGGTGTATTAGTGTACATAAGATTGTAGTCTACATACATGTAAGAAGTGTACGAATTCAACAAAAACTATTGTGTACATGCATTCTACATTCTACAAGTACAAAGGTTTATGCAGTACAAATATCTAAATGCAGTCTATATATAGGTTCAAGTAGTCTAGACACAGGTGTATGCAGTCTATATACATGTATAGGGTATACATTTGTATGTTGTCTGCGTCTATATCAATGTAGTTCAAGCTCTCGTTTCAGCTAGAAATGAGTTTTCATAATGTATGACATACGATGTACAACTATGTACAGTCAGCAAGTTACATGAATGGAAAATGATTTGGGTTTTTCAGAAATCTATGCAGCTCCTTGACTCAATTGACCATTATAAAAGTGGTCTCACATTGATGTTCACATGATGCTGTCTACTGTATCATTAATCAACAGGTTTATTATACCTACACTATTAAAGTGGTCTTACAATGATTGATCTTCACATGATGCTGTCTACTATCATTATTATAAAAGTGGTCTCACATTGATGTTCACATGATGCTGTCTACTGTATCATAAAAGTGGTCTCACATTGATGTTTGCATGATGCTGTCTATTGTATCATTATTACCTTTGCCAGAATGGCTAAGGTTATGTTTTAGGCTTGTGAGTCTGTCTGTCTGTCTGTTAACAGTATAACTCGAGAAGCCTTGGATGGATCCCGATGATATTTGGTAGGTGGATAGGGGTCGGGAAAACGAAGGTCAAGTTCGATAATGGGCCCCCTAGCGGCTTGCTAAGGTACTGCAGCAGAACCTCAATATTTGATATCTCGTGTTCTGGACATGCTGTGGTTATGATTTTTGAGTGGTAGATAGCCCTTGAGGCAGAGAGTAAGTACTATAAGTTTGGACCCCCTAGCGGCTTGTTTGGAACTGCAGTCGCCGATTTCCTTTCAAACTTTGGACGAGAATAACTCGAGAACGTGTTGATGAATCATCACGATTTTTGGTATGTAGATAGCCCAAGTAACAATGTACA
This sequence comes from Branchiostoma floridae x Branchiostoma belcheri, assembly GCA_019207045.1. NCBI lineage: Eukaryota > Metazoa > Chordata > Leptocardii > Amphioxiformes > Branchiostomatidae > Branchiostoma > Branchiostoma floridae x Branchiostoma belcheri. Next base: position 33,520,648 of record CM033023.1, read on the forward strand.
TTATGAAATACTAATTATGCAAATCAGGAACTAATTTACATAATTAATGAGGAAATTTTATAAATCCACTGCATTTCATGATAGGACTTTCAAACTTGTCACATGTATAGATGAGAAAGAGAAATATCAATGCATGTTAATTATGCAAATGATGACCTCATTTGCATACTTAATGAGAAAATATAAATGCATTGATGGATCGTCATGGTTTTTGGTATGTAGATAGCCAAAGGGAAGACTCATTGCCTAGTGATATCTGGACTGAACACAACAATGATGTAAAAGCCATGTTAGGCCCACTTCACCACGCACTCTCGACAAACGAGATATCTCCCAAATTAGCCGGTGAAGGATTTAGCGACACCATGAGCGATTTTATGGCCAGTAAGCCGGAATTCTACCACGACAAAGAAGAAGGGCACTCATCTGGTTATGTTAGCCACGAACCATCGTCCCTTACACAAGTTAAACGCCTGAAAAATAAACTGCGTAAAAAGGCATTCCAAGCCAATGCAACATCTGAGGATCGCAAAGCATTCCGAGACGCAATCAAAACATACTCTTTCATGAAACGACAACAGAAACGAAAAGAAATGTCAAAATCAGCAGCACATCAAGAGAAAGAATACCACAAAAATTTTTGGAAATTTGCAGGAAAATGTGCAAAAGGGCAACTTGACATTCCCCCTGTGAAACCGGCTTTCTCTTTGAACTATGCCAACGAGTATTACCATAACAAATACTCCACCCCGACTCCAATTGACTTCAACAAATTGTTCTGGTTCCCCCACCTGCCCGTGGAGGATCATGCTCCGGATAATCCGTTTAACATGTCACCTGTCAGGCCCAAAGACATCAAAGCAGTCCTATCCAAACGATGTGCCACATCTGCACCTGGCCCTGATGGGATCATGTACGGTCACCTCAAGCGCCTACCTGCATGCCACCTGTTCCTCAGCACTTTGTTTTCCAAGCTGCTTGAGTCCGGAGACCCACCCACGTCATGGTCATCCTGTACTGTGGCACTACTCCACAAAGAGGGCTCCCCTGAGGATCCCGGAAACTTCCGGATGATTTGCCTGACGTCTTGTGTTTCTAAAATCTTTCACCAAATCTTGTCCGAAAGGTGGACGAAATACATGACCGACAATAACTTGATTGACCCTGAAACGCAAAAAGCTTTCCTAACGGGTATCAACGGCTGTGTGGAACACATCCAAGTCATGAGGGAAATCTTGGCCCATGCAAAAAAGAATCGGCGGACAGTCCATATAACCTGGTTCGACCTTGCAGATGCATTCGGATCCGTTGAACACAACTTGATCTACTATCAAATGTCAAGGAACAAGTTCCCCCCCATCATCATGGAATATGTCAAAAACCTGTATTCACGCCTCGAAGGGAAAGTTAAAGGTCCCGGCTGGGAATCCAATCCATTTTCGTTTGGTAGGGGTGTATTTCAAGGAGACAACCTGTCACCTATCATTTTCTTGACTGTGTTCCAACCCTTGCTACAGGACCTTAAGGCTGTGGAACAACAATACGGCTACGACCTTAATGGACAACGCTACATCCCTTGCGAACATGGGTTTTAACACAGACTGAAGGTAGACAGAAGGTGGACTTACTGCTGGCAAAAGGGGAGTTAGTCCCAGTATAAGTCCACCCCATGTTACCATGTCCGAGGGCTGTTGGTGTTAGCTTTGGTGGGCTATTATCCGCACTGAGTCCTTCACACTGATTAAGAGAGTAAGTCCATCTTTAGTCCCTGTTATGTCCTGCTCATTAATCACCAGTGCTGGGAGAAGGCCTAGCACAGATGTAAGATGGGCCCTTCTGTTCTTTATCTGGGGGGTTCATCATGGGATGACATCAATTTGTCATGCATCCAAGCTCAACTTACAGGAAGGTCCTGCAGAAGAAATCTATAGACTGTAACTTAGTGTAAGCTGACTTAACATGGGCTGGTTCATCAAGTTGATCATGGTCTACAAACATTCCTACTTACATGACAATTGTTACAGAAAGGCCAATAGAGAAATACCATGACCAGTAGCTGTTAGTGTCCTGGGGTTACAGACCACCTTTGTTTGTTTAATGATTACAGGCAAGATGGATGAGTTTTTAATGTGTGACTTGTACTGCTGAGGGAGGTCACAGAGAAGGAGAGCCCCTGCAATTGCTGGCTTTATTACATCTTCAAAAGTGTTCTTCTACAGGGTACCTTGATATACAGATGCAAGCGCACTGTAATTGAATCAAGTTTCAGTTTTTCAAATATGATGAGCTATGATGAAAATCAAACCCCACCTGTGTACATTTTTACATGTATCTGATGTGCTCTGAACAACATTAACACTAACAGACACAATCCAATCCTGGTGATTTCCTCCTTTTTTTCCAAATACATAACACTGCCAGCCAGACACATAAGGGTAGAGACAGTGGTAGACTGTAGGTATCATTTGGAGTCAGCATTAAATTGGTGTGACCACTTCCACTGTATGCTGCCCAGGGACCCTGGTGTATCATGTTTACATGTGCCTACAATTTCCTTCAGTTCTGTGGAAAAGTCTCATACCTCCAGATTCTTGCAATTGGCTTATTTATATTTCATCATTTAAATATACTGTGGGAATGAAGCAACCTGTCTTCCATACTCATGTTCATCTTTGATAAACCTGATAGCAGTCTGAGTGTGAACTGACCTTTCAGTGACCTAGAAGCTTCATGACCTCATGACCCCTCTCTTAAGTTAGAGCCCTTCTCTTCACTGAACTGGACCATGTCTTTCTAATTAAGCACAACTCATGAGGGAATGACAGCCCCAGATTCTGGTCAATGCTCCCTTGTCTGTGTTTTAGGGTGGAGAAAGCCACAAATTCTTTAGTCTGTTTCATTTTGGCAACTTGGTATGGAGTGGCCAGGTCACATGACCTATCAGGGTACTGCTGGCCTGATCCATCATGTGACCTGGCCACTCTACTGGTTGGGTAGTGTTGACACTGTTGGTAATACTTAGGGGCTGCCATTACTGTGGCAAATGAACACTATTATTTCTAGGGGATTACTGGCATATGTGCAGAGTTGTATTTCCAGTTATAACTGTGGACAAAACCTGTAAACTCTTTAAGGTACCCCTCCAAAAAAGAATGGATGTGAACAGCCCAATTCTGGATCATATATTATCATTATTAAGCATAATAGATGCACCTCTCAAAATGTAACTAGGGGACAATCCAACCTTGGTAACAAGATGATGTTTGGTCTTCTTCAACCAGAGAACTGAGAGGAGCACAAAAGGGGCTAACACACTGAACCATCAATAACAGTGTAAACAGACAGTGAGTCTTGTGGGTATCTCAATTACATGGTACATCTGGCATTACTAATCCAGAAACAACTTCAGAAGCACACAGGGGACTCTACTGAGCAGGGCAGCAGGGTGACAGATCCAGCCTGTCCACAGTAAGTCCATGGGAGGGGCAGTTGATCACAGTTATTAAGCCACCCTCCCTGATTAAGTCCACTTTCAGACCATTTGACTTACTGTGGGTGAAAAGAGGACTATGGTCCATAATCAGTTGTTCATAAGTCCCATGTTCGCTAGGGATCACACTGCCTTTCGCGGACGACTTCTGCCTGATAACTACGAACAAGAAACAACACCAGAAACTAATCAGTGAAATTTCTTCGAACACCAAGTCAATGAACCTTTCACTGAAGCCGCGCAAGTGCAAATCCATGTCCATTACAAGTGGCAGACCAACAGAGACTACTTTCACAATTGATGGTAAACCTGTCAAGACAACTAAAGATGCTCCAGAGAAGTTCCTGGGTGGGTACATAACTTTCTCGGGTAAGACAAAAGAGACATATGACATTGTGGCGAAGACAATACAAACAGCAGTTGAAAACATAAACAAATCGGCTATAAGAAACGAGTACAAACTCAGGGTCTACATGGAACACGCTTTTCCGTCATGGAGGTACCTCCTAATGGTGCATGACTTGACCGACACTCAACTACAAAAACTCGATGCAATCCATACTAAAGCAATTAAGTCATGGCTCAAAGTGCAGGCTAGTGCCACTAACGCTATCCTGTACAACACAGTAGGACTAAACTACAAAACCATCTCAGATCTGTATCTCGAGGCCCACACATTGGCCTACAGCAGATCCGTTCTCAAGGCTGACGACAAGGTGAAACATGCTCTCCAGGCCAAACTAGATAGAGAGTCACAGTGGACACGGAAGATGAAGAGATGGGGCCTTGGAAAATGCCACTCAATCCACCAACAAGCTATGAATGCGACAACAGACACATGTTGGCCTTCGGTCCGAAAACAAATCAAACATCAAGTTACAAATATGCGTCACGAAACTTGGTCTGAACATCAAAAGAACCTACAACAACAAGGACACATGCTACAGCTTATCGAAGAAGAGAAATGTGATCTCACCTGGAAGTCAGTGATGTATGACCTCCCAAAGGGTATTCTCAGCTTCGCGGTACGTGCATCGATAGACGCTCTGCCGACATTCTGTAATCTAGCCACTTGGGGCAAGCGTACCAATGACAAATGCAAACTGTGCGGTAACAGGGAAACTCTACATCATGTTCTTAATAACTGTGGCGTCTCCCTTCAGCAAGGACGATATACGTTCCGGCACAATTCCATACTTAAACTCATAGTGGATACCCTTCAGGAGAACATTGATCACTCGCAGATAGACGTCCATGTCTACGCAGACTTGCAAGGGTATACAACTGACGGCGGTACTATTCCTGTTCAAACCATACCTACAGCACAGAAGCCGGACTTAGTCATATTCCTGCCTAGAGAAAACACCATCCATATACAAGAACTAACTGTACCTTTTGAACAGAACATTAAAGCCAGTCATGAGCGTAAGGTTAACAAATATACTTCCCTTGTGTCAGACTTGAGCAAAACAGGCATTTCAGTTACTCTTACTTGTGTTGAGGTTGGGTCAAGGGGGCTTATCACCCCAGATAACAAGAATAGACTCAGAACGCTGTTCAAGACTGTTAAGGCAAAAGTACCAAAGAAGCTCTTCAGAGACATTAGTCGAATGTCATTATTGTCCTCCTATGCGATATGGAGAGCTCGACATGAGCCACACTGGGAATACTGTGCAATAGAATGATTTTAAGACGAATGATTTTAAGACGATACTGAACTAAAGTGTTTGATATCATTATTGTAATGTCGTATGTCAATTTGTCCATGTCTCCCTGCATGTTTGATCTGCAAAGACCGGCATGACCTGGGATCAATGTCACTTTCCTTTATTTTCCGAATAAAGAATGATTTTACACATGATGGAATTCTAATCATGCAAATCAACAGCTAATTTGCATAATTAATTAGGAAAATGTGTAAATCCACTGCATTCCTTTATAGGACTTTCAAACTTGTCACATGTGCAGCTGAGAAAGACAGAAGTATCAATACAAATTAATTATGCAGATGATGATCTCATTTGCATAATTAATGGAAATATGAACGTGCTGACGGATCGTCATGATTTTTGGTATGTTGATAGCCTAAGTAAAACGTTACATAATGAGATACCAGTTATGCAAATTAACAGCTAATTTGCATAATTAATGAGGAAAGTTGATAAATCCACTGTATTCCGTGATAGGACTTTCAGAGTTGTCACATATGTAACTGAGAAAGATGGCAGAGAGTAAGAGGTGTATGTTTGGGTCCGCTAACATCTTTTCTTGAACTACAGGAGTCGGTTTAGTTTCCTACTTTGAAAGATAATAAGTCAAGAAGGGATTGAATGGATCATCATGATTTTTGGTATGCTGACAGCTTAAGTGATGCTTGATACAATTTAATATTAGTATGTAAATAGGGATCTGATTTGTATAAGCAATGGCAAAATGTTATGAACCAACTCCAGGCATATAAAATAAAATATAATGAGTAGCACATTTATGTCTTCAGACATCATGCTACATAACAAACCTGGTTTATTTGGCAAAGGTATGTGTTCGTGGAACTCTAGTTATAAAAGTGGTCTCACATTGATGTTTGCATGATGCTCCTCCAGTTCCTTCCAGTCGGTTGTGGGCTGCTGTGCTTCCCTCAGCTTCTCCCTCTGCTGCTTCAGCCACTCGGAGGCCTCGTCATACAGCTCATCGTACTGGCTGTGGTCAGCCACGTGCCCCTCACACTTCTTTGTTATGTCCTATTTGGTGGGGACAGGAAGGTCGCTCTATCACTGATATATGTTAAAGTTAAAGTTGACTGTACATCTGTGCAGTTGTGTAGGGGTGGGGCCCATCTCCATTTCTTTAGCCCTAATGGGCCACACATTTGTGCAAGTCACTACAGCAGGGGACTGGTCCACTGGTAGTGATGTGGGATTAACTCCCATACTTTTTTCCCAAATGCTATAGGTGCTAAGCAGAAAAAGCAGCATGCACCATTTTTAAAGTCCTTGTTATTGCTCGGCCGGGGATCAAACTCATGAGCTACCGAATGCAAGGCGAACACTCTACCCACTCCATGTAATTTCTCAAAAAAAGCTCTTCTGTAGCAAGTTTTTTCGGTAAAATCTTACAACACTCATTAATTGTTAAACTGACTTGAAACTTAAATTTCAAATTGCAGGCTCACTAATCTCTTTATCATACAAATCTACAATGGCCGCTGTATAATATAGAGAAAGGTTAGCTTTATCGACACAGCAGAAAGCACGGTGAATTACAGAAACTTACAAATTTTTAATACCAAGTGCTAATTAATTTCTAGGCTAAATCCAGTTAGGTAAAGGTAAAAGTAGTCCGGGACCAATAGCCTATTTTTAGGGCCGAAGGGGCAGTGGATATTTTCTGTGTCCAGGTATTTGGGGGCAGTCTCCCATCCCTTTCCTTCCACTGCCTTTTATCAATTACATTGTACATCCCCAACCAAATTCTTCATACACAATCTTCATACCTGGGTGAGAAGGAGTGAGGAAAGTCCAAAACACTGTTAAGTGCCTTTCAAAATGGCACAAGATTGGTAGCATAATAGGATTCAAACCCAGGACCTCTGGCTTCTGGGCCAACCACCCTGAAGTTGCGCTACACAACCTGACTTGAGCTAAGGGCACAAAACGCCGTACATGCAATTTGTCCATACGTTTTTCTGGGAGGCCACGTCTGCCATGTATTTCTGAAAACGTTCAGGCTGTACAGGGCAGGCGCGTCGTCCATACTGGCATATACAGGGGGTGAACCCCCAGCCCGATGGCACACAAAGTTTTGCCTGCACGTAAAGTTCTACGGCGTGTCTGCGTGCTCCAAAATCCGTCGGATTCCCTATGAGTTGGTACGGAGACCAACGGATTCCCCACGTTTTGGCATGTACGGCAGGTTGTGTCCTTAGCTTTACACTGTTATAGACAGAATAAGTCTCCTGTCAACAGATTGGGAGCTATGTTATATACGTTTAACTTACGTATGATCATGTCATACTTACGTCGCATTCTATCTTGAGAGCACTATAGCGATCATTGATCTGTTCCAGCTGCCTGACAATCTCGGGGTTCTGGCTGAGGTTCACCTCCCTGGCCTTGGAGTTCACCTCATCAAACTTCCAGCGGTGGGAGGCAATCTCATTGGAGAAACTCTGCAGGTAGAAGATCAGTTGAATGTCAAGATTCATCATTATAGTTCTGTAATAACTATTTATGGCATTATATTGCCAGACACTCTCATGGTTGGTCTGTGAGCACACAGGAGTTACTCTCATCTCAACCCTGGCGTTGGCGTTTTTCATCCAGCTTCAATGACATTTGTACACAGAGAAACACATTTCATCAATAAAGTTATATTCGTCGTCGTTGTCACGAATAAAGAATTCACGTCGTCACGGCGACAACGAATAAAGTTATATTCAAGGAAACAATTTACAGCTGGTAGAAAAAAATGGCCATATGTCAACTTCCGCTTTCAAAGACTGCCATCCCTTTGCAGCAAATTAAGCGCCATAAACATATTGCAAAAAGTTTGTTCACTAAAACTTATCTGACCACCAGGTCATGGTTGTACAAAGTCTTTCTTCACTCTGTAACATATACATGTATGACAGAAATAAGATTGGATTTTTAGTACAAATTATCAAACAGTTGTCACCATGAATGTAACAACCCAAAGCCAGCTTTATAGTTATATACGACCATACTCAACACAATTCTAAATGAGGTATAAGGTAAAAGATCAATTAATTATTTGAATGCATTTAAGTGCTCGGTCAATCTTGAATAGAGTCAGCGGAAGGTGTCATACCTCAAACTTGTCTCTTTGAGCCTTCTTGCTGTAAATGTCCATCTGTAGGTCATACTGGGCCTTCAGCAATCGTTCCTCCTTGTCCAGCCACTTCTGCAGAGGATCCAAGTTACGGCGGCCAAAGTCCTATAAGGATATGTCAATATTGTGACCATGTATATTACAGTGGGACCGCGTGGCACGATCGGGAGCGCGTTGGTCTCAAGCCCGAGAGGTCCCGGGTTCAAATCCGCTTGCCGTGTCACCGATCTTGTGCCCTTGGGAAAGGCACTTTACACGACTTTCCTCACCTAACTCAGGTGTAAATGAGTACATAGCTTCGGCTAGTGGCAGTGACAGGCCTTTGTTGTGGTGACAGGCCATAGGGGCATGTTTGGGCATGACGCACCCGCCATGACACACGAGTCAGGGGTAGGAGGAACCCCTTACATCCTTGGTCGGAAGTCCTCCTAGGAGACGGAAACTCCAAATAACAAACCTGCATCTGCTGGGGCCGTCTTACACGTTGCAAACAATTGCCCCTGTAGGACTTAGTGCGCCAGTGGACGAGAGGGTGGTGGAGAAGGAAGTGCACACCCCTCCTTCACCTTAAAAAAAAGTGCAGGCCAGGCAGACGGGTCGCCTTAAACCCACCCTGTCTGCCTACCATTGTCTTCCGAGACAGACGGATGCCAAAACTAAACTATATGACAATAAATCTTCAAGGAATATCAACAGCAGGGAAAAAGCACTACCTGTGTAGCATCAAATCTTCTACCAGACAAAGGTGCATAAAGTGTCAAGTTGCCAAAATATCCTACTATTTTGCGAAGAAGTTTATGTTTTGGGTTGCATATGTGTGTTTCTGTGTGTGAACACGATAACTTGAGAATGCCTGGATATAGTAAATAGATATCTCTGGAAACGATGTGATCATTTTGAGTGGTAACGCTAGATAACCTTTATCTGCAGCTAACCTAGTATATTCATTGTGTTTACCCACACGGTATTAAGGAATATCAAGTCGGCGGACGCAGGTTTCAGGTTGTGATATATTCAAACTACAATGTACTGTAGTTTGAAAACACTATCGTACGTTGACTTGGTATCCATAAATACCAATTTTCGAAAACAATGTAGTATGTGTATATAGGTTACCCTACGGGTAAAGGGGAACTAGCGTGTATAGTTAGCTCTTCAGATGGAGAGTAAGTTGTGACAGTTTGGGTTTGTACAGTGAAAGCCGGATAATTGCACGGCCTATTTGCCAGTAAATTTTGTGCAATTATCCAGCTGGTGTAATAATGCGAAGTTATCTTGCTTGACCGCACCGGTTTGGGATTCGGCAATTACGTGCGGTTAACAGAAGTGTGCGTTAATCCATTTTGCAATTAACTGGCGTCTACTGTACCTGGTTAGCCTTGAAGCTGTCCAGCTTGCGTCTTCCCTCAATGGCTAGCTTCTTGGCCTCCTCAATGCCGTCCTTGTTCCTCTGCACCAGCCTCTCCACCAGAGAGATGGGCACGTTCTGGTTCAGGTCCTGCAGCCGCTGGGCACGGTTGTTCAGCTTGGTCCACTGGTTCTCACGGTCAATTATCTCATCCTGTGGGATAGAGGGAAAATATTTAGGTATTTATACTTCAAAAATGTCTGTGCTTCTAGTCAAAGAGGACAAAGATGTCATGGATGACAAAGAGGGGTGGAGGAAACTAGTAAATGTGGAGACTCCGAGCGAGCTCGCCGGAGTGAGTGAGTGAGTATGCTTTAACAAAGAAGGAAAATAAGAATTTTAGACAAATTCAAAGGGAAATAACATCTATTTTAAATCTACTTCTATTATAATTACCTTTGCCAGAATGGCTAAGGTTATGTTTTAGGCTTGTGAGTCTGTCTGTCTGTGTGTTAACAGTATAACTCGAGAAGCCTTGGATGGATCCCGATGATATTTGGTAGGTGGATAGGGGTCGGGAAAACGAAGGTCAAGGTCGATAATGGGCCCCTAGCGGCTTGCTAAGGTACTGCAGCAGAACCTCAATATTTGATATCTCGTGTTCTGGACATGCTGTGGTTATGATTTTTGAGTGGTAGATAGCCCTTGAGGCAGAGAGTAAGTACTATAAGTTTGGACCCCCTAGCGGCTTGTTTGGAACTGCAGTCGCCGATTTCCTTTCAAACTTTGGACGAGAATAACTCGAGAACGTGTTGATGAATCATCACGATTTTTAGTATGTAGATAGCCCAAGTAACAATGTACATTATGAAATACTAATTATGCAAATCAGGAACTAATTTACATAATTAATGAGGAAAGTTTATAAATCCACTGCATTTCATGATGGGACTTTCAAACTTGTCACTTGTATAGATGAGAAAGAGAGAAATATCATTGCATGTTAATTATGCAAATGACCTCATTTGCATAATTTATGAGAAAATATAAACGCATTGATGGATCGTCATGGTTTTTGGTAATGTAGATAGCCAAAGGGAAGACTTACATGATGGAATGCTAATCATGCAAGTCAACAGCTAATTTGCATAATTAATTAGGAAAATGTGTAAATCCACTGCATTCCTTTATAGGACTTTCAAACTTGTCACATGTGCAGCTGAGAAAGACAGAAATATCAATACAAATTAATTATGCAGATGATGATCTCATTTGCATAATTAATGGAAATATGAACGTGCTGACGGATCGTCATGATTTTTGGTATGTTGATAGCCTAAGTAAAACGTTACATAATGAGATACCAGTTATGCAAATTAACAGATAATTTGCATAATTAATGAGGAAAGTTGATAAATCCACTGTATTCCGTGATAGGACTTTCAGACTTGTCACATATGTAACTGAGAAAGATGGCAGACAGTAAGAGGTGTATGTTTGGGTCCGCTAACATCTTTTCTTGAACTGCAGGAGCCGGTTTAGTTTCCTACTTTGAAAGATAATAAGTCAAGAAGGGATTGAATGGATCATCATGATTTTTGGTATGCTGACAGCTTAAGTGATGCTTGATACAATTTAATATTAGTATGTAAATAGGGATCTAATTTGTATAAGCAATGGCAAAATGTTATGAACCAACTCCAGGCATATAAAATAAAATGTAATGAGTAACACATATATGTCTACAGACATCATTCTACATAACAAACCTGGTTTATTTGGCAAAGGTATGTGTTCGTGGAACTCTAGTTACCTCTGTCATGGTAACAATTGTGAAAGAAATTAGGTACTAAGTACTAGAAAATAATCAAATTGGTTTGGTGCTTAGCTACGGCCGCGTGGCGCGTTGGTACACCTGATCCCTCGATCTCGGAAGTCAAGCAACGCGCGGGCCGGACAGTGCTTGGATGGGGAACCAACCAAGGACGTCCGGATTGCTGTAGCTTCACAAAGCTTTCCACGAAATCGTCTTCTGGGAGGGACGTAAAACGGGGGTCCCGTGCTCGAGGAGGTGCCTCGAACACATTTAACAGCCGCATTACTCAACACATTGGGTACCTACTGGCTGGCAAAATACACCAGATATTATTATTATTAAATGAGCATCTAACCCACCTGGAACAGATCTAGCCTCCTCTGCATGTCGGGCACTTCGCTGGCATCGCTGATGCTGTACAGCTTTTTGCGAAGGTCCTCCACTGGGCCATTGAACCAGTCCTCAAAGTCACTGTTGATGTTGTACATCTCATCCCAGATGTTCTCCATGTTCCTCAGCACATCCTTGTTGTCATGCAGTTGCTCACTCACCTGGATATCATTAAAAGTTAAATTTTGGTTCAAAATCTTACGTACTTTGTTTTGAATGAAGAGATAATTTGCTTGTCGAGTACATCCTTAAATAATTATTCAGGTAGAACTTATTGGTAGAACATTATATGAATAGAAGTCTCCTTTTGCACAGCCAATATTTCTTGCCTGTTTACGCTGCAATGTCTATCAGACATCTTCCTCAGAGCTTCTGACTGAAGTGCTCCCTCTTGCAGCCATGTGTAGCAAATGTTGGTGGCACGTCTTTCTTGTCGCAAAAGTGCCTACATTAGCTATATGGTGAGAAGTAGCAGTCGAGCAGTCAGAAGCTCCGAAGAAGATGTCTGATAGATATTGAAATGTACATGTACTAATCAAACTTAACTGAGACTTAACTGGTTGTGTAAATTAAAGAAAACTGAAATATCCTTATGAAAATACAGTATGGTTAAAATGTTCAGCCTTACCTCGATCCACCTGTGTGAGGTGTGGTCCATCTCTTTACGAATCTCGGTTGTCTTCCACAGGTTGGACGACCTGAGATCCTGCACCAGTTCAGTCCCTCTCTTACTCATCAGGTCCAGCTTTGGCATGTTGTTGGAAAGCTCGCCCTCTGCATTCTGCAATATTGGGAAATATAGCACACAAACGTTCATCCACATTCGTAGAAAACGAAGCAGTGCCTTGCAGTGTAATACTATCATAGGATGAACTTTATTGCTCGACATTTGTACACGGTACAATGTATGGCAACGACTGTTACACAAAGTACAAAATAGGTGTATAGAATAAGACTTAATATCCTAAATAACATTAGAAGGTCTTCCTCTAGCTCACATCATTATACCTGTGTCTCAAAACAGTGTCTTCTACAGCAACAGCTTCTTTCCACAGACTGCAAAACTATGGAACTCTCTCAATGATAACTGTTTCCCCCCTGTATACAATCTTCAGGCCTTCAAAACTGATGTTCATCGCTATCTCTCAACTGTCAACTTAGTTCTTATAGTGGTTAAATGGCCTTGCTTTGAACAACCCTAGGCCTGTGCGCCAATAGGGAATGCGTGCTGCATGTGTAGATCCAAGTCGAGGAACATACTTAGTCTATTGGCACCTTCTTAATCTTATGGAACCTATGATGGTGAACAACCAGCACCACACAGTGTGTGACGTAACCACTAGCGGACCCTAACACTTGTTACATGGGTGGTGATCCAGACCCACCATAACAATCACTATACAATAGTGGTAGGGAAAGAAAAAAATGTAGAGCTGACCTCATGCTTGTCTAGCTGACTGGCGATGTCTGCAGGCCTCTGGCAGATCCTGCTCCTCAGCACCAGCTCTGCCCTGTCGATGCACTTGTGGGTCCTCTCCTTGCACTCATAGAAGTCGTTGACCCTTGTCAGGAGGTTCTCGTGTTCCTCTCTTGCTCTTCGCAAGTGATCCTGCCAGAAGAAGATGTTTTCATTGTCATCAAGTGCAAACAGGTTAAACATTGAAAACAATCACTAATCCTCTTTACAACATAAGGCCAATTGATTTGCTTTGATTACATGGATGACATCAATGCGCACATGCATCAATGTTGGGCCATTTCCAAAGAAACTTTCTTGACCATGCTATAAATCATACAAAGTACAATGTAGCTGCAAAAAGAGCAATTGATATGTATTACAGATGGATAACATACTCAAATGTTATAGAATGCCAAAGCCACTTCCAAAGTCAAAGAAGATGTGAAAGAACAAAAATAAAGAATCTCCAATTCAACCTTTCTGACCATTTACATGATTGTTTGTATATCTTAAAGCGAAGGCAACTTTTTTTGCCGTACGAGGGTGTCATCCATGAAATTAAATTAACATGGCTTTACAGAAAGTCACAGTTGATACCACCTACCTCAGTTTCATCTTGTGCCTTCTCAACAAAGGCAATGTCTCCCACGATGTCGTCTTTCTTATGAGGCATTTCCCTTTCCAGCCAACTGCCCATGTCCTTCAGATCTGGGGTCTCACCTCTGTTCTGCTTCAACTCACGATCTAGACGCTAGAGGGGGCGTACAGTAAACATTTTAACATTTCATCTACCTATTTTTTTTTTGTCACCATAGTCTATCAAATACGTTTATAGTGCGAAGCGTCGAAAGGCTTGCGATATATTTTTAAGCAAAACATGCGATATACTGCTTTGGAACCAGCCAACCACCAAATACTACATACTGTGTGGACTGGGGAAAGTTTTTTTGGCTTTTGGGATTCAAACCCGGGCCCACCAGCTCACAAACCCAACGCACTAACTGCTAGGCTAAAAGGTTTGGACCTGTTAGACTGCTCAGTTGGTGACGCTTGAAGCCCTGGCACTGTCACCCTACCCTCACCCTATTTTCTTTTTTAGAGTCATCCTTGGAGTTCAATATCCCTGTGTGGTATGTTATGTGGTGCCTAAAAAAATGCCATTATTCACATGGCCAGCATAGGAACCAGTGAATCAGTACACTGGTCACAAGTACAGTCCCCTGGCAACCCTATGACCAGCAGCTCACAAACCCAATGCATTAACTGCTAGGCTAAAAGGTGCAGAGTCCAGTTAGACTGGTCAGTTGGTGTCCCTTGAAAACCAACTCTTACAAGTCATATTAAGCACTACCAGTTGTACCATTTTCTACATGGTGGGGAATACTGTAAATGCTGAAACTTTCATGGTGGTTTAATGTTCACAGCTTTCATTGGCGGTGGTCGCTTCACCACGAATTAAAAACCACCGCAAACATTTTTCCATGGCAATAAGAAACTACAGTGCATGGTAGCACCGCGAACTTAAAACCACCGCAAAAAGTCCTTTTTCCCGCTTCCGCGAAATTAAATCCCCGCAAACTTAGCTGCATTTACAGTACCTACAACACGTACCTCAAACAAATGATCCCTTGACTTGACATTGGGTGGAGTGATCTCCAGCTGCTCTTCCCCATCCAAGGTGTCATCAATCTGGGTACACTCTTGCAACATAGCCTCCTTCTTCTCAAAGAACTGCTTCCACCTGTGCCAAGGAAAGGAGATTATGATTACTTAATAGGCGACTTCATTGTTATCATGCACTGTATGACGTGTTAAAACAGCTGGTGTCCACATAGTATTGTCCTTGCTGCAATTTGAATAAAATCAAAGTCAAAACTATCAGTGACATATTCTCCCCTTTTTTCTTCTCTTTTCATGATAATTGTGGGTTGGTAATATAGAGGTTTGGGGGAAAGGGCACGACATGGCGTTCACTTTTAAGTGAAGGTTACAGTCCAGGTAACAAACATCACTGTGAACATGAATAATGAAAAAATTGCAATGCTGAAATTTTAGCAGACTTGAATACATATATAGTGAATGCAAAAGCTTACAGTGTTTCTATACTAGTCCATAGTACATACATTCTTAATACTATAAGATATAACAGGTACAGTGCTCAAAAAACTTTTTTCAGCCAGGTTGTCCAAGTGGCAACCTGAGTCAAAAGCCAGGTTGAGCCATCAACATTTCAGGTTGCCCCACTTTCAAGTTGTTACTTTCTTTAAATGAGCTACTTATCCATTATCAATTATTCCAGTTATACGTAACTATGTAATATGTTTCATGTTATCAAAAAATAGATAAAAAAGCTTAATATGCATGTATGTGGGGGAAAAACAGTGTTCCAACTGCAAAATTTCAGGTTGCCCAGTGTGCAACCTGGGTTTAAAATTAAGTTGCGCAAAGCAAAATGTGGTTGCATTTTCAAGTGGGCAAGTGGGTATTTCGAGCCCTGAGGTACTATGGTAACAGGACTGTTAATAATATTTGTAGACATGTATGGTACGTGTATACTTAGGTTATTATAATATTATCATACGCCCAATCATGATATCAAAGAACTGTCAATATAATATTATACACATAAGACTTATACATGTAGATTTGTGGTCTAAACAACTAAAAACCCAAAGATATGCATACCTGTGTGCTCGTTCAATCTCCTCTGGTCTAGTTTTCCAGGACCCGGTTCCGTAGCCGCCACCTTTTCCCTGTTGATACACGTTTTGCTCATACTCATTGATCACAATGGTCTGTGTGGCAGGGACAAAACAGGAATTAGGGTCAAGAAGTTGGCATACCTGTCCCCAGCCATAGATCATGGGGAAGACCATCATGGCCAGTGCATTGAGAATACAGTATGACTGACATTTCAATGATCGTGAACCAAAAACAATTTTGATTTCTTTTTTATTCTTGTTGTCATCAATCGTGCTGCAAGAAGGAAAGTTGGCGTAACTAAAACAAGAATATATTTCAATATATATGGGGATGCAAGGTCCAATCAGGTTTGCACTGTCATGATAATTCCCCAGAAATGAGACAGGGCAGGTTGCCAGCAAAAATGACCCATGCCTGTTTTGTGGTAACATCCCGGCCCTTTCAGAACAGTGTTAGTCTCCCTTTGCAGCCCCTGTTGCACCAAAAAGCATAATTGCTGGGGAAAGAAGTATATTAGGCTATATGCATGACTACACTTGTCAAGCGGAAGAATCAGTAGAGGAGAAAAGGGGTCAGCTATGTATGGGCAGAAATATAATGTTCACTAATTCAAGAAGGCTTTGGGTAAAACTTTGTAATGTTAGCATGTACTGTTGTTTAAAATCAGTGCAAAGACAGAAGGCAACGGCTGTACTCTATGCTTGTGGCAAGTATTTTAAGCTGAGTTTCAAGTTGCAGCTCACAAGGTGAACCCAAGCATGAAAGAGAACCTGCAAATGAAATATCAGTACTGCAAAATATATCACAGTTGTTAGTGTCGCAACTCTTCCAGCAGCAAGCTATGAACTTTTACACGCAATATTTAGGAGTTAAGGAGATAAAGGTGCAGGACGCAGGTCAGGACAAGAGAAATGTTACCAAACATCAAAACAGGACAGGGACACCTGTAAAAAACAAACAAAGGTGAACAAACACAATAACACACAACAAAACGTGATATAGGAAAAAAACATTACTATAGCAAATTCCAAGCTGAACTCAATATATCATATCACATGTGAGGTATGTTTTGCAAGATAAAGATAAAGCGAATAGTGGCAGAAGCATTGCCCTTTTTGTATTCAAGTATGCTCAAACGATACGGAGGAAGAAAAGCAAGCTGTCCCAGATTACAAGCTTGATCAAATAGATGAGGCTGCATTCTAGGATTCCCTAACTCTACGCAAACCAAATCCAAGCTTCAAAGAATGTATGCAACAGTACGCTTTTCACTCAAAGATGCCCTAATCGGATATAAGCCTTTGATTGAACTACTAGCAAAAGCTCAGACAGAAACATTAAAGCTTAGTTTGAAGAGAGAGACTAAGAGGAATATGACAAGGACCTAGTATAAATGTTAAGACAGAGTTGTCCCCGAACAAGCGATTTTTACAACAGCACATCGATGTGTTGAGCAAAGAAAAGTTGGTAGCACATGTAGTTGGAAATAACTGTTACAGTTATTACAGGACTAACCACTTTGATCAGGATGAAAATAAATGTTAGCATTTGAATAAGTTAACACACAAGTTAACACAAGCTTCAATAGACAGCTTCAGGTCAGTGTGTTAACATTATAATTGAATACAATCATTTGAATTATATTATATTACAGTTACGTATTATTTTATGTTAATTATGTCCAATGGGATCAACAAACTAACTAGGATAGATGTTAAGAGAAGTTTTTAACTGTTAGAAAATATTGAGAATCACATCCACCTCGTGAATATTGATTTGACCGCCTCCGTTATACCCATCCCGGCCTCCAACAACTTGTCCTGGTCCATAGCCATCTCCACCACCCCTCTATGATAACACAATGATTATGGTGTTACATGGGAAGTGCTAAAAATCAAACAGTCAATACTATAACCCTACTGATACGAGTACAGTTATCACAAGACATTTAGGTAAGGACATACGGCTTTCATTCAAGTTCTTATAATATAAGTCATCATATCTGATCATTCAGTGAAAAGGAAACAAATAAGTCATCATATCTGATCATTCAGTGAAAAGGAAACAAATACAATGTATATCATGTAAAAATGATTTCCTTTGCCAGAATTAAAGAGGACAGTTTGATTTGAATGAAAAGAAAAGTCTGTAACACTGCAAGCCATTCATACTACAGAAGTGTATAAAAATGATTTGTTTTGCTAGATATTTCCTTGTATGTGTACCTAGGCCCAGATGAAAATCAGTTAGTGAAAACTAAATCGGGCTACCCAAGAGTCTGAAAATATCAATAAACAATGAACAAAAAAGAAGACAGAGTTTGATTTGATTGGAAAGTAAGGTCTGTAACACTGAAGAAAGCCATTCATACTACAGATTCTGAAGTGTTGTGTGCTGGGATAGAAGGCAAGTGCCTACGTTGGGCTACATCTACTGGATATGGATATTGGATTGGCAACCTGTGAGGCACCATCTCCAGACCGCTGCTGGCCATCCCTGTCTCTATCCCTGTCGTCGTCTTCACCTCCCCGACCCTTCATTCCAGAAATCTGTGTGTTTGTTGTGACAATTTGAACGGGGTTAGTCTGAAACTGTTAGCCATAACCGACATCACAGAACAAACCGTACATTTGAAGAAGCTAAGACAAGACACAAAAGTGTAGTCTGAATTCACACAGGGAAGACATTAAAACACACAATGTCATGTTAACGCTGGTTCCCCGTTATCCGAGGGTAACCTATATCCGTTGTTTGCGAGAAAAAAATTATTTAGGAATATGAAGTCAACGGACAGTGGTTTCAAATTGGAATATTTTGAAAATATTGCAAATTTGAAACCACTGTTTGCAGAATACATACTCCTAAATGTGCTGTTTTTAAAGATAACGGATAAAGGTCACACCCCACGGATAAATGTGAACTAGCGTTACTTGATAGACACAACTGCACAAACACAAGAGAAGGAAGTATCGGTTTTGTCTCCATACGTTTTGATCCATGGGGTTCGAGATCTGCGTCCAAGCATGTAAGCAAGACAACATGAATTGTGAGGAACAGGCATGAATGGGGTGAACGACACATAGATAGAAAAACACTCTGTCTGAATCGCAGCATGAAAATATTAGAACCGTCACACAGACAAAGAAACTAACAGTAGAGAGATGTCAACAGTACACCTAAGGATCGGTTCTCACGAGTGATCTCTAATAGTGCTACAAAATTCTGTACTATTGTTACAGTAATCATTTTCTAAGTTAACTTTTTCCCTGCTGCCATAACCAATAGAGAATCGGTTCCTTAAGACTACTTCAGTGTGCTAAAGGTGTAAATTAACAAGTCTACTTTGAGTAGAAATAATATGCAACAGAACAGCTACATTAACAACTGTACAGAACACTGAACGGTACCTTCATGTAATATCCTTTGTACCAAGAGGACTTGGTGTGCATGATACGAGGGGAAGACAAAAACGTGACTCATGGAACATGTATAATATGTAAGATGGTGTGCAAGATTAATCTAGACTAGTTATCACAGAAAGTGAAGGTTATCAAACAATGTGTAGATCCATGTTCATGTTTACAACATTTGCGTCATTAATGATATGTAGTACAGAAGAAAAGGAAAGAGAGTAGTGAGAACTAGTTAGTAAAGTGTAGATGACATGTCTTGTCTTACGGCACCTTGTCTGGAGACACAACAATAGCATCTCCCTCTTTCTCAGACACTACTATGGTTATGGGTGCTTCAAGGTTGGTGGGTTCACCACTCAGGTTATATTTCTTGTCTGGATGTGTTGGTGTCTGCTTCCATCCAACGCAGCAGAAAACACAACAGATTTCTTTTTAGATTCTTATAACAACATTCAGTTTAAAGAGGAAAATATATCATTTACATCCAGCAGAAAAGTTTTAATCCATATAGATGGCACTTCAATAGAGAAAAGTTTCTTCTTCTTTTTTTTTTACCTCAAGATCAGGGGCAAATCTGACATGCATGTCCTTTCTGTCACTGTTGCGGCCAGGTTGGCTGAATGGCTAATCACAATCCAACGCAGCATGCAGGAAAGCATTACAGGATATTCAAACTCATTACAGAATCAGACAGTTAACTTCAGAAATTAGTATAATAATTGTATCCAAAACTTTGATCCTTAATTTTTACACTGTCGCTAATGATTCAACTTGAACTTGATTACTTTCAACTTAGATGGTAGCACAGTAGAAGGTAAAATATGTTAATTCTAACAGAGCATGCTACACATCCAATTAAAATTTATTTTTGGCACAAGCTTTTGTTAGAATAAAGAAAACGAAGCATGCCTCGTTTGCCAAACAGAAAGCTAATGTGTAATGAGCACAAAATACGTAATAATATCTGTTCATGTGAAATGTAGAGTAGTGGTACTCTCCAAGCAGAGGTTAGGCTCCGGCTGTTTTTTAAAACGTTTTTTATAGTCGTTTTTATCAGGCTTTCTATTTTGTCACATTCAAGTACGTTAGGTTTCGACACAGCAAGATAAAATACAAAATTGAAAGCCCGATAAAAACGACTAAAAGACATGTTAAAAAACACCTGGAGCCTTATAACCTCTGCTTGGACAGTAGAGTAGTGGTGGGTGTATATCAGCATGTACAATGTACCTGCATGTAGAGTGTGGAGGTGTAGCGAGGTTCATGGTTTTCAATGGCGGTGCACGGGTGTCGTTGCTGTATCGTGTGCGCAACAGAAGCAGGATATTCGCAAAAGTTGGGATCATCCCATGGACAGAAAGGATCAGAGGAAGCGTATCAAATGAAATCAACTCAGTAAAAGGAATAAAATTAAATCAAAGCACAGATTAATTGATTAACATTTAAAGAAAGATACTGTGCAAAATAAAATTTATGATACAAGCAACAAATCTAACTGCTGAGATATGTAGTGAGTGTTATATGTTTAACTTAATGACACTCATTGAATGTAAGGCAGTCAATAACAAATGGAAATAAAACATGCAATTTTGCCCTCAAAAAATATGCAGCTGTCTTAACCAAGTGAAATTATACACCCTAGAGTAAAGCACAGACATCTGCAAGACTGTAAGTGTAAGTAATAAGAAAAAAGACTTAAGTTTGTACCTGTTGTCCAAACAACTGTCCAGTAACAATACCAGAATAGTACAAAAGACGTCATGAGATTACAACAAAATCTTTATGTAGTCATAAACTAACTGGTAAAAATGATGACAAGTGGCTGGAACGGGAACGTCAATAACAATAAAAGAATGACAGGGAAAAATTTGGTTTTAAATCAATGTATCATGATAGGAGGATACCATGTACCTCATTGAGTTTAGCTGAAATGTCTCTTCTATCTAGACTGGCATCTGGTCTGTGCTCTAGTGGTGGCTACAGTAAAGACGCAGTGGACATGTACACATGTAGGACAGATAGAATAGAAACACTCAAACATACAGCACATGTGTATTATATGCAAATGACTGAGTACAAATTCAACAAGCAAAGGGTGGCAGAGTCTTAAGCTAAGGGCACAACCCGCCGTACGTGCAAATACGTGGCTGTCTTCGTGCAAGAATATCTTTTGGGATCCGTAAGTGGTAAGTACCGCCTCCGTACGAACTCGAAGGGAATCCGACGGATTTTGGAGCACGCAGACACGTGACGTTGTAGAACTTTACGTGCAGGTAAAACTTTGTGTTGCCATCGGGCTGCGGATTCGCCCACCGTACATGTCAGTACACACTGGCGACACGCCTGCCTTGTACAACCTGAATGTTTTCAGAAATACGTGGCGGATGTGGCCTAAAAAAACGTACGGGCAAATTGCACGTACGGCGGGTTGTGCCCTTGGGTTGGGATACGTCAGTGATGAAATCTATGACTGCCTGAATCACACTGTACAACAAGACAGCAAGAAAGAACAGGCTTGCACAACACAACCATAGCAAACAACACGACTACATCATGATGAGCAATGACTACCTCATACTCAGAGGTGGAACTGACGTTTCCTAGATGTGAAATGCCGGCGGACCCTGGGTATGGGGGTGGCTGAAGCGGAGCACCAAGCAGCATTGTGTGCAGAAAGAAGCAAGGCTTTTACAGTGAAACAACAAATGCTAAGTTTCAATGGAAAAGTTGAAACTTTACGTTATCTTTCTACATAATGAGAGACAGGCATAACATTATAAGCTGAGAATGCCACAATGATTTCCACAAACAACAACAAAACTACATTCACTAGTGGGTTGATAAACTTGTGAAAGGTTAACAGCAGCAAGCCAGTAGAAAAGAACCATGACAACGACAAAAAGTTTCCCAGTGTGATACCTTATGAGTAGGAAAGTTATCACTCCACCTGTCCTGACTGACTGCATGAGGCTATGTACAGGGAAAGTAACAGGAGAGAAAGACAAGAAAGATACAGTTACAAAATGCACAACGGTGTCAGAAAAGTCACGTCAGACTTTCTTTCATGAATCGTTGCCGGTTTCACACAACTAAGACCTGAAGAATCACTGTTGACGTGTGATCGATGTATCATATTATGTTTTCTTTATTATCTATAGTAGCTTGACTGCTCTACTTCTTGGTATCAACTAAGGTCTTTAACTCAAGTTGAATATCTTTCAGCTATTGATGTGCTTGTGACAGATGGCAGCTAGCTAAGGCTGCCCCAGTACCTGTACTTTGGGGATAACTGTAGCAAAGATGGTAGCATCACTGGCACCACCACCACCACTGTCAGTACTGTCAGGTAACTAGAGAACAAGCAAAACAAAACATAAAGCTGCACCCATGCAAAAATAAACAAAGCCACCATATAAAAAAATATCATTCATGTTAAAGAACGCAAAATATAAGCCAAATACAATCTAAAACTACCAACTACTAGAAGCTAAAATCATAAAAACACAAAAAAAACTTTTGTAGCAAAATTTAAGTACTACTTTGATCGCAACATGGCATGCAAAGCTAGCACGCTGGCAAAATGGGTCAAGATATGACATGCAAATTGCTGCAATTAATAATATCTGCACCTGCTGGGGAGTATCTCCAGAAGAGGCACCATGATATCCGGCACCTTTATCTGGACGACCAGCCTCCTGGGGTTGCTAGGAGCCACCAAAGCACAAAAAGGGATGTTAGTAAGGATTTAATACACACTACTAGCTAAAGATATCAAATACACACACACTGTGTATCTTCTAGAAATGATGGTTTAGTAAATGTTTGTGACACACTATTTGCTAAAGATATCAAACATAGTGTACCTTTTAGAAATGGATGTTTAGTAAATGTTTGTGTAGCATTAGAGGACAGTGATCCATGAAACAAGTGATTCAAGAGGATGCGGCAACTGTCTGCCTTTTTCTATTGTGAAGGTGTTTCTTATTACCTCAGTAAATAGTTGACGAAAAAGCCTTACAATTACACTTAGACTGCTACTGCTACTAGACTAATATGACTTTGCCAGTGTGGCAGGAAGGTAACAGTGACACAGCATTAACACATGAAGCAGCTAGCACAAGCACCTGTTTATCTGGTATATCTGTAACACTGCGGTCAGCCTCAGCTTCTACTTTTTCTTCATTTTCTTCTTCTTCAGCAGCTTGCTACCAGTGCAAAAAAACAATTAGCACCATGCATTGCCAATTTCTATGAAAGCCGTGAGCAAAATTGTACCACTAAAACAAAGCTGTGCAGCTTGCTACAAGCCTTAAAATTGCACTGATACTCCAAAACTACTTTGCCAGTGTGGCTGATTATTAAGACAACAGCAACAAAACAAAAACATAAAGCAGCTAGCAGAAGCACCTGTTTATCTGGCATATCTGTAACACTGCAGTCAGCTTCAGCTTCTACTTTTTCTTCATTTTCTTCTTCTTCAGCAGGTTGCTACCAGTGCAAAAAATCAATTAGCACCATGCATTGCTAATTTCTAAAAGCCATTTACTAAGCAAAATTGTATCAGTAACACAAAGAAGTGCAGCTCGCTACAAGTGGATCATAACAAAGCTTGTAGAATCTTTTAAGGGCATTAAAGCTTTTATATGATGAAGATGACAAAACATAACTACCCAATATATGAGGAAGAAGAATATTCACTCCAGCTACAAGATGGGTCTAGGAAGAGGAGCTATACTTTTGCAATCCAAAAACTCTATTATATTCAATAATACAAAATTATCTTTGAGATTTGATGTAGCAGTTACTGTACTCGGTAAACTGCTACAAAAGATGGTATCCAGTAACAAAGCGAGGCAGGGGGAGGGACAGTATCACTCGAAAACAGCTTGGAAAAGCACCTGATCACTTGCTGGGACCGTAGCACTGCTTTCAGTGTCTTCCGCTACAATCTTTTCCTGCTCTTTCTGTTCAACAGGAGTCTAGTAATGCATATAGAGGGGACACATTACATCTATGTGGGACAATTGAACCATTTCTGCATTCAAGGTATAGCCATGAAAGTTGATTCCGTTTCACTGTGCACAAATTCTTAATGCAAAATGATCCAGATTTTGGGGTGTCCTATATATATAGTCCAATCTCTCCTACCTTCTAATCTCAAGACACAAAGGAAGGTCCCATATTCTTTGGATGGACATGGGAAACTTTTTTTAAGGACATACATGTACTTTTCTACTAGTACATTGTAAGTGTACATTGTTGTTGGCATGTCTTCTAGGGCTAAGCTACATGTAACTGTATGGACATTAAAAAAACCTGTTTGCTTGTTTTGTTATTATACATTATCAAGTGTTCTACAATGCTGATCTTTACCAGCATGGACGCAGAGGTTACAGCAAGGCCTTCTGTGCATGTACAAAATGTACATGTACATGACTTGTGTATGTAGCAAATTAAACTAAAGGGAATAGCAAAGCGTTAAGCAGATTTTAAAGCACCTGATCTTCTGCTGGGACTGTATCACTGCTTTCAACAGCAACAGTTACAGTATCAGCCTCAGGTTCAACAATTTCCTGCTTTTCTTCTTTGGGTGGCTGCTAGCAAAGCATTGAAGGATAAGAGCAATTAATAGCAAATAAGCAAAATGCCCCCGTATAGTTAAGTTACACACTAAGTTTTATCAAAAAAAGCTTAGAAATGAGGTGAAAGTTGCCAGGCAAAGCTGTGCTACATGTAAATTAAAAAAAATAGATATCAAATACGTATTAAGCTAAAAACAGCTTTGAAGTGCAGACCATTGCCATTGCCTACTCATGTCATGATGGTTTTGCATGTCTTAAAAATGTGTTTACGTTTTATGAGATGCTTCCCAATAAAAAAAACATCATGGTTCTTATTTAAATTCTAAAATTCACTACAGGCATTACATACACTTTGCTGGGAGAGAGAAAATGACTACATCTCCGAGCAGGGTACTTGCATGAGGACTTTAGCTACAGGCTTTAGCTATGTCCAAGTCATATACTTCAGAATTCAGATCATTAATTCACGCTCTGGATAGTGCAGGTTGTTTTGAGAAATTACAGGAAATATAAATGGCAAACACAGAACAAGACAGCTGGTGTGTTATGCCGAAGAGCGGTTATACTAGCTAATAGATACAGATGCAGGTTAAGTACTACTGATGAGCACCTGATCAGATGGAGTATCTGAGGCACTGCTCTCAGCATCAGCATCACCACCACCTTTTCCCTGTTTCCCATCTTCCACAGGCTGGCAAAGCAGTTAGAGGGGAACAAATCATGTCATGCATATCAACACTGTGAGTATCTGTCTCTAAGCAAGCATCAAAACCATTGACCTCCGCAAAAAAGCATAGAGGAAATGCCACAAAAGCTTATGAATAACATAGATTTATAGAAGCCTGCCCAGGTTATCATTAGGGTGGCAATTACTATTAACTTTTAATTGCATCTGCTTGGAATATTATGATGTAGCTCAGACACGTATAGCACACTACTATGAGTACTGCACAAAAAACATGCATTACCAGAGATCACTAGTAGAGCTGAATATGTTTTAGAAATAAACGAGCATTTAGACATTTCTGAATAAACGATATCTACCTTTTTTCTTGTTAACCGGCAATAGACATTTTGGTTTACATCTTTTGCTGCCCTCAGACACCATTCATTGTTTAGAATTGTTCATTGTTTTCATTAGAAAATACTATTCATGAGCTGTTTGCCATTCTCAGACATCTAAGACATTACCAATCTCTTAGCAAGACAATCAACATGTCCTGAGAAAAAGACATTGCAAAGACACCAAACAAAACCCCAAAAGGACAATCTTAGAGAATGCCTCAAAAAGGTCCAAAAAAAAGATCATTTTCAAAAAAATGCATTCAATTGGTGCCAGTAGCTTTCACCTAACTAAAGGCATATCCTGCTCTACTAGTGAACAGTACAGTAGTTTTCTACTGTATTTCAAGACAGAATCATTTAGTAATAGTTAATAAAACTATGCAAGAGAAGAAAGATAGTACATGACTAGAAGGGCACCTGCTTGGTCCTATTGAAGGGAACACCACCATATCTGTAACCTTTATCAGGTCGTCTGTATCCCCTGGGGTACTGGGGGGCACCGAGGGGGAAAGGAAAACAGAACCTTACATTCCCATGTTGATGTAACATTTCAGATATCTCTCTCATTATATGTGTAACGTTATATGATGTTCTTCTGTTGAAGGATATCGTATGTAAACAAGGATGTGAGATACACGTATGGTACATTCTTTAAAGAATATTATGTATTGAGTACTGCAGGTAAGTCTGTCTTTAAAATCTTGTCCTACTCTCATCATATTAATGGGTTATTAATGAACAGAGAAGAAATTAACATCCCTATGAAATGATGATAAGCAATAATGATAAATTATTATATAGTAATGTGGATGTACATGTAGAATGGCCAGATTGCATGATCATGAGTTGATAAAGGGAGAAACATGTATTGCTGTTATCATTTAAACCCCCCTCTTTAAAATCACACAGATAACTGATGTCATGACACAATGTGATATGCAAGACTTGACACAAGTATACATGACATTCAGCATCCTGCTATATAATAACTAAAAACAAAAATATCACAGTCACACACAGTTGGCAAACAAAGCGGGGAAATGCAGGCATCTTAGATAATTGTGAGAGACATCCAGAAGAAGCTTAGAGACAAGACAGCTTGAACCACAAACATCAGGCACCTGATAGGACAGCCTTGATGGGACGCCACCATATCTACCACCTCTGTCCAAAGCACCATATCTTTGAGGTTGCTGAGGTAGGAAATAAACCACAAATACATGAAGTACCATTTATGATAGAAACTCTCCCAGCAGTACCTCAGTTCAGCAATGGTTCAAAGACAGCCATCATTGGGTAACAGATGAGCAACTGATTGGTTTGATCATTCTTATGATCATTTAAGACCATTAATGCTCTCTCAGAAAGTGTTGGATGCTCAACAATATCACCTCTGTAGTACCCAACAATAGAAAAGTATATCCATTTAAACGTATGCGTCCTCCAACCAGAGTAAAAGAATGAGAACACCAGTAACACTGCAGCAGCAGCAGAGAGATACACCCTGCCGCATGATTCCCTGAAAGAATGAAATGTCAGTCAGCAAGAGGAGGGAATGAAGATGTCAATCAGGGGAGGGGCACGTGTAGTTTGAGTAGTGATTGGCACCTGATTGCCGTCGATTCCGTACCCTCCCTCCACGCTGTTGTAATCTGGTGGCTGGCGACCCTGTGATGAGCAAGGGTTTGTTATATCAGTAAATAATGCTTCAAAATATGATATCACCAACACAGCTCACCAGCAGGCCTAAGGTACATGTCGCCAAGCCACTATACACCAAGAAAAATTAGGAATAAGAAGAAATACAGGAAAAAAGTTTCTTCCATGATTGTTGTACAATATAGAGAATTCAAACGAGAATTTAGTATGGAAACAAAGCACCTTATATGTATATGCCCTACAACAAAAATGAAAGACTGCATTAAAACTCTTTAAGTGCCATGCAAGCATAGGCTGTCGTGAAATCATGTTAGGCACCTTTCCGGGGTATCCTTTGGGACCATAGACACCATCAAGGCCCTGACCTCCATGACCTCCAGGTACCTGACATAGCGCCATGGAAAGGATTACTACTAAGGAGGCTACATTACAATCTTTCCCAACAGGATAACAGTTTAAAAATGTTCAGTTAGTTCAGTTCATCCAACAGGTGACACAAATGTTAAAGTAGGAATAAAAATCTTAATCTTAAATTCAGCTCTATTAATCACTTATCACCTTCAGTTATCTGAATCTTGTCAGAATTAGTCAAACATGAGCATGCAACAATATATTAAATATCTTCTTCATCACTTAAAAGTAAAGTTATGGGGAACAGTAATTCTAATCAATACACACAAGAGGATATCATACATAAGAATCGAACTTTAGTTACGCACAAAAAGAATAGTTAAAAGAAGTTTAGGCACCTGTGTAACGTTAGTTGAAATCTGATATCCTCCTGGACCTTTACCCTGCTGGTCAGTCTGTGGGGTTGACCATCAGCAGATGACCAATGTTGGGAGGTGAGAGTTCAGAGTAGTAAGAGACACAACTTATTGTTAAATTGTGAAGAAAACTGTGTAAAACACCCACTGACTATATAATTAATTTTAACTATGGGAATTAGAATGTATATTATACATTGCACATTTGTAGTTAGTAACAGAGAACAGAGAAAGCGTAACTGTACTAATTTTTCTGACATAGGAGGAAAATTGATATAGTATATTACACTCTTTAGAAACATTTGGATTGGAATACCACAGACTATACATACACATATACTTGTGCTACTCACCCTTGCATTCCTCAACTTTTCCCACAACACTTGCTGTTCCTTCCTCACACCCTCAAAGTGCTCCCTGTTATCTTTAGCGGGTCCCACCAGGGACATCTCGTCCACACTGTACTGTACCAGCTCCCGGCTGTAGTTTTCCATGTCACTCACGTGCCTTTCTGCAGTTGGTATGAAGCCTTCTGGCTCCCTGAGGTACAGGCCCTAAGGATATCACAGACAGTAGTTAGTAACGTTAGTTGACCTTTATTCGCGGGGTAACCTATATCCGTTGCTTTTCAGGGATATCAGATTTTCAATGATATGAAGTCGAGGGTTGTTTCAATTTTAGATATTTTCAAAATGTAGCAGTTTGAACTCAAATTTCGTTGGTATGATAGCACTAAATACCCTGCTTTTTAATACAACGGAGATAGGTTACCCCACGGATAAAGGTGAGCTAGCATTATAGTTGAAAATTGTCACTCACAGCAACTGTCATATTCATACTATTAAATTTCAATAAACGATATCATGGAAGGCAATTATAAGAAAACAAGAATTAATTGAAATTCAAGGTAAATGTTCAATACAGGGCCAGCGACAGAAAATTCAGGAGCAGGATGATTACAAAAATAAATGGCTCTTCTACGATTGTATGTGGCACTGGCATGCATGGTTATGAAAACTGAATCCTGCATTATATGTAAACATAGGCCTGGTGAGATTAATATGTTAGGACCTTGGTTTGGATCAGCTTAATTCAATGCCTTTCTACAAATGTAGAATGTGCTGTAAATGCATTTAAGTTTGAGGGGATTTAATTTTGCGGCAGCAGGAAAATGGAGTTTTCACAGTGGTTTTAAATTCGTGGTAGCGCCATAGATTGTAGTCAAAAACTATAATGGAAAAATGTTCGCGGTGGTTTTAAGTTCGCGGTAAAGTGGCCACCGCGAAAACCGTGAATATAAAAACCACCACGAATATTTCTGCATTTACAGTAGTACATAGCTGAAGAAATATGGCAAATGTCATATGTAAGCTTCTCACCAGCGGCAAAACTTGTAGTGTATCGATATCTCAGTTTAAATTCCTAGATTCCTAGAGTATGAGTCAGTCAAAGACTAGTAGAGAGAGACTGCAGTACCTCATGAGTGTGACGGAGGTCGTCCCTGTCCACCGATGGGTTTACCAACAGCTCATATTCCCTGTCCGTCTCCTTATTCGCCTTGTCTACAGTCTCCCTATACAGGTCCTGGGACTTCCGGAATTTCAGCTTCATCAGGGCAATGGGTGCTTGGTACATCACATCCTGCGAAGGGCACAACCAATACTTTGTTCAATCTAGCATAGGTGGCTCTCTCATGCATGTCTCTATTCTTAAAATGATGGTCAGAAGATCTAGACAACACATTTGTGACATGTTGTCTACTGTACTACTCCCAACACTTGATCGCTAACAAGTTGAAGCAACTTTTACTCAAGCAAGACTGTGCAAAATTACTGCCTTTGACCCAATACCGATACGTTCTAGCCTGATTAAATCTCACTTATAGCAGTTTGCTGAACATCTGCCAAGGCTCCTCTGCCAGGAAGGGCCAGTAGCTTTTGACAGCAGAGTTTGTGTTATACAGACTAGTCACATCTCTGTCAGTTCACAATCAAACAGTGTCCTACTATTATTAGCAGATGCATATTGGAATTTTGGCATTTCCACATGATGTAAGGGCATAGCAGAATTATACAAAAATGTAGCTAATGTCTGTGACCAACTTCTCCACCAATGGAAACACAGGAAGCTGCCAGCTTGCTGTCAGTTGAATACCCTTGCCCCCTGTGGCATAAGAGTCCTGTTGTTTGTGTAAGTAAGTCCTGCCAGATGAACCATGTAATTAGGGAAACAGGGAGCTTCCCATGGGGTAGTAGTTAGCATTCCAGATGCTGGTGACAACTTCATCTTTAAAGACCAACCCCGTACTATAAAACCACCCAATAAATTCGGCTAACGTAAACTACTAGAGCTCAGTCTTCTGTTCACTGTGGTGGAGTTCACATCGGGGAAGGCTGGCTGAGACGGCTGACCAACACAAGTTTATTTTCAATTCAATTTTGATATTAGGATACTACATTAGGTATTAAAGTATGATTATACATAAAGCTTTACCAACCCAGAATATAAAGTAATGAAAATGCTGGCTTGTCTTACTCTGGTACTGTGAGACATACCTGACAGTTACATGTACAGTCTACATAGCCCCTGTTGGTACACTTGCAAACAGACACCACATTATTAGCCATATTTCTAGACACATAAATATCAGAGCTAATTCAGTTATAAGGAAGATTTTCAAGTTGCAATCATGTGTAGATACAAAAAGACATTTTGATACAAAGTTGGCAGAGCAGACTTGAAAGTTTCAATTTGAACACAAGGTTGGTTTCCCAAAATTTGAAAGTTGCTGTTATTAGGACCTCGATTATGTAACTTTGTTACAGCTATCTGGATCATTCTGCAGGGTTTGATAGTGTTTCCTTGAAAACCAGTAGAGAAAAATATTTGAATTTTTGACCAGTATTTTATGTTAATCTGTCCCTGCCTTTGTTTCCAGTGTGTAGACAGTCTGAGATTTTTATTAGTTAATGTATTTATAGGGGTCAATTCACCACTCTAGCTGCTGGGATGGTCACAGTAGGGAGTACTTCCTTAGTGCTGTGCCCAGGGCACTCCTGTTTGGTCTCAGCTACAAATTTTGAAGCTCAAGAGTACAAAAAAAGCTGTTTATTTATTTAAAGTTGTCAAAACTGTTAGCTTATTGAATGGTATACACTTGATCATGTTGTGGTCTTTGTTTCGGCAAACAGTTTTTCAGTCAGTGTGGTTATACATGTATATGATTGTCAGGCATTCTGACGAATACATGTTTGTCTCAACAGAGACGGAGGGGACATAGATTTTCTGATACTTATGCCCCCCTCCTGCAAAAGTGGTATGTTCTTGACATCACTGGTGGAGATAGAAGGGTCATTCTGTGAACAAGGTCGATGGGTAAGTCCCTATAGTTAAATTCAGTGTTGGAAGTCAAGTGTTAGCATTTTTCTATAACATGCTTGTCAAGTTGACGTTCTAAGATCTGTTTCTTTACCTTCCACTTGTTTTCAATCCTGCCCATTTGGTCCTGCAGTTGTTCCTTCTCAGGGTCATTCATGTCTTCTGCCAGCCTCTCTCCACTCTGCACCAGTCCCTCCATCATGTCAGAGTCCACATCTTTGAAGAATGTCTGGTAGGAAAAACAAGGTACTCCAACATCAATGTGAACTTGACCTTTCAGATATTTACCTCTCAGATAAGAATAAGGTATAACATTGTAATTAGAAATTGTACTGAGATTCACCAGATGTCTTCTATTCACCCTGACCTGTACTTAACTTGTTAGAAAGCAAAAATGTACAATAAAGGTCTTCATTCATGCATTCAATATCATGTAGGCTTCAACTAAGAGTGACAGAACCAATTGTTAACTAAGGGGCATTTGAAAATAAGTATTGTTTTGTACTACTTTTTCAGCCTTTGTTGTGGTTAAACAAAACAAAGATTATTATGGAAATTCAATAACAGTGCTTTTTGTACTGAAGCATTTCTTCAGAGCTAGCTAGTACTAGAGTCTGTTACAAATGTCCAAAGAGTCCAAATGAAGTGATGTAGGTCAAGTAAGTACATTGTACATGATGCATTAATTCAACGTTACTTCACCTTTATTTCTGGGGTAACCTATATTCGTTATTTTTAAAAACAGGGTGTTAAGGGATATCAAGTCAATGGATGGTGGTTTCAAACTGCAATTCAAAACCATATTAAAAAAAAACAACTCCAGTTTGAAACCACTGTCACTGACTTGATATACCGATAAGTACCCTGGAGGCAACTCTCGATCTTCATGTCTACCTTGTCCCCCCAACGACCTGGAGGTCAAGGGACTAGGTAGGTAGGTAGGTACCCTGTTTTTAAAAACAATGGTTACCCCGTGGATAAAGGTGAACCAACATTACACAATCATGCAAACCAAGGAATTAAAAAAGAAAAGAAAAAAAAGAAAAACTACTACATTGTATATAACATGAATGAAGCAAAACATACACACTGAGCTTTGTACAAATGTATACTTCATTATAGGGGGATGCAGGATGTCAGATGAAAGTTACTGCCATAGGAAATCACTTGTTCTGGCCTAAGATTCTACCTTTTCTCTCACTGGTATATCAACAGCATCAAAGTTAATACTGGGCTGGTTCTCCCATAAAAGCTGACAGTACCGATGCCTGAGGGGCGGATCAGCTAGCTGTGTCATACTCACCACCAACATCTTGGGTCCGGGCAAGCAGTTATAATAAGAGGAGGGGAAGAATATGACACACAATGGATCACAGAGTATGGAATGGGTAATGTGCAGGAATGAATAAGACACGGAGTGTATGGTCGTGACCCATTAGTATTATATTCTTCCAATTGGGTCACGGTCATGATGCAAAAATCATAGTTCATTGCGTCACATGGGAAAATGAAAGTTTTTAGCGTCAATGCAATATTTTTGCTGTGTATTTGACTCATAAAATCTGTTTTTTATTACAGCTGTCAATGGTTGACTGGGGATATGGCAGTCCTGATTCAGGGCCTGTTTGAAAACCAAGAATCTGATGCACAAATGCAAGGACAGGTCACATTACCATTATCAAGGAACAGAAACAGTTTGCTCATTGGTGCATTTTTTCCATGATCATGAACACAAAATGCGAACCATTTGAGGTCGGATAGTAACACTTATAAGGCCCAATTGAATGAAACTGTTTGGATTTTTTGCATCATGAACAACATCATAGTGCATGACAAGAAGAGGGAGGGTAAATTGAAGCTCTGTTGATTTTTACCTTTGAGTACTGTCGTTAACATTATGTTTGTGCTTGACGATGATCCTTTAAGAAAACGTGTCTTACCTCGTGGCGAGCAATCTGAATGTCCAGCGGTTGGTCACGGTCAGTCATGATGTCGTTGGCCTTGTCCAACCAGGACCCGACATCATCAGTACGCTTGTCGAAGTCCCTCCAGTTCTCCTGGATATCGTCCAGTTTGTCGTCCCAGGTCAGAGACAGGGCCATGCCATCCTGAGGAAAGGACGGTGTCATTAAGCGGGCTTTACAATTCATGTGAATGATGGTCGAATTTGTAGATCGGTCAGAGCTCGTCGAATTCCAACATCGTCCGAGAATCGGATGTATTTTTCACTGAAAATCTGCCCCTCACAAATTAGACGGGCTCGATAGATGTCAATCCAATGCTAATGACCATGCATGAGATGGTAGTATGTCTAGGATATGGACGAAGTGAGAATCGTCTAACCAAGTAAAAAGCCAACACGTCAATGCTTGATTTGTAATGAGGGCTTTATGGATACTGATGACGTTATTGTTATTATCATTGGGAAGGCTGACAACTCTCTCGTCACAGGGACTGTATTGCGAGTAGCTTAAATAGGCGGGGCTAAATCACAAAGGTCTGTAATAATATGGCAGTCTGTATACAGTGCCTAGTAACCTCAATATGACAGTAATGACCCTAGGACTGTAGCTAATTAGGGTTGGCCCTAACTGAAGTCGCGGAAAGTCGCGGAAAATGTATATCCTAAGGGCACAAGATAGGTGGCATATGAATGAACTTGAACGCTGGACATCTGGGTTATAAGCCAAACACCCTCCTGTTACGCCACACTATATAATGTGATTAAAACAATGCAGTTGACATCCCTACATGCATTCAAATTGTGTATCACTATGGCACACACTTCAGAATCTGTACATGTAGGTTTACATGTTACACATTTTTCGTATTATACTGCAACCCACCTCAAACCTGGAGTCGATGTCATCGAAGCGAGTCTGCAGAGGTGACTTGTCATGGTTGTCCAGGCACAGACCCTCGATCTTCTTCAGGTCACTGTTACAGCTGCTGAGCTTGTTACGCATGGTGTTCCTGGTGGTGAAGAACTCCTGTGTAGACAGAAGTAGAATAAGTAGTTGAAGAGCATATGAAGTGCTGAGACACTAGAGGTGATTAGAACAGCTTTTACCCCAAGCTTGCTCCCGGGATTCGAACCCGCGACCTATCACTCCGGACCCGGGCAGCCAAACTCCCCAAACCAAGCACACTACCGATGTCGTCACAAAAGCTCAGAGCTCCTTGGCAAGGACAGTAGGCGGTACTTGAACCCCACCGTTGCAGTGTCGAGAAAAATGTTAGTCATGGCAAAGATTGGCCAATGATTCTCATTCTCATAGAGTTTGTCAGGCAATGTAGGAATGGTTGGTTCCATTTTAGGCTGGGACCCCCGTTTTACGTCCATTTTCCGAAAGACGAAAGCAATCCCTTACAATGAGTCCGAGCTGAGCCGACCTTGGAATCAAACTCAGGCCCACAGATCCATGGAGTCGGATCCAGATGTCCAAGCTGTGAGTTTGTTTAAACTGCCCGGCCACTGAGACATGTGATGGTCTGATGAACTGTAATCTCTACCAATACGCAACTTACTGTACATGTACAGTTAGTATACAAATACTGACCTTGTGGTTTTGCACCCTCTGGTTGAATTTGGCAGAGGTGGAGTCAACCATATGAGACATCATCAGCTTCTCAGCGTCAGACAACCAGTTGTCAATTTCAGCCGTGTCGTCCTCGAAACGCTTCACGTATGGAAGCATCCGGGTGCAGTTGTTCTTTTCCTTGGAGACATCGTTTCTGATCTACATGATACATGGGTGAAATAAATCATCTTGTAACTACACGCGCAACATTTTCCAGAAAATGCAAGATGTTTCCCTTCCAGTAATTTGTCTTCTGTCAAGCTACATGCACACAATACTAATAACCATTAGGCTTGTTCCTGAGGCATCGGCAAAAAAATACTTAATTTTGCTCCAACGGCTAATATTTCATTCTTGCTTGCTGCAACAGCTAATATGCTGATGCCACTGGCAGTTTTAAGCTCTGCTTGTTTCATGACAGATCAGAAGATGGAAGAAGAAAAAGAACACATCAGCAAAACATAAAGTAGCCACAGACTACCTTTTCCCTGATTACCCTGTTAAAATATGACAAAAACACCACATGTACATGTATCTTGTCCGAAGATACTGTACTACTCTCAGAATATTCCACAATATGTAAGGTTAAGCCCTACCACAAACAAGACAACTTTTTTTTACAAGACTCACTCTTGTGATCTCTTCCTGAACATCGTTCAGATCGCTCTTGGCGACCCTGGCCTCGTCGCCGCGCGAACCAAACACGGAGTCCACCTGTCGACTCAAGGTCCTCAGCTTGTCCTCCTGCTTCCCTGCCTCTGTGTCCAGCGTCTGACGGAGAAGCAATATTTACAGACGTTTACTCCTAAATGATATATACATTGTACATCTGCTGAAGACGTCACGTTGCATACAGTTGCCCCTCTAGGACTAGTACGCCAGTGGACGAGAGGTTGAAGAAGGATGTGCACACCCCTCCTTCACCTTAAAAAAACCCAAGTGCAGGCCAGGCAGACGGGTCGCCTTAAAACCCACCCTGTCTGCCTACCATTGTCTTCCGAGACAGACGGATGGCAACAACAACATCATTGAAAAGTTAAGCCTGTTTTTTTCATTCTGTATCAGTTTGGTCCTGTTCTTAAATTTGTTAACCATTTCACTGCTGCCTAACCTCATAACTGATAGAAAATTGGGTGCCAAATGGCTATTTCAGTGTGCTGAACAGAAGGTTAACCAGGAGGCAGCTGCAATTTTTCCGCCAAACAGGACAATGTACTCAGAAATAGTTTCATCAGGTTGGTACATCACTGTACAAGTTCACCGACTGAATGCTGCAGTACAATGTGAACCAGTCAGAATTGCCCTGAGGAAGGTGACAGATGGTCACTGAAACGTTGGTCAGGGAGTACCGGTACATTGTATAGGTAAAGCAAGGGTTGTGGAAGAGTCATTCATACCCATGTACATGTAATGTGCAATAGGTAGTTTACAACATTAATTTGATTAAAGATTCTGAAGGTGTCATCAGTAAAATCAACCTCTCCGGGCCTCAGTGTAACCAAATCTCAAACTTCCTTTCTTTTTGGAAATGCCCATCATTGTACTAGTGTTTTCATGCCACTCATATACTCACCTCCAAGTCCTCGATGTGCTCTTGCACATCCTGATGGTACACCATGATGTCCTTGGGATATTCCTTCTCCACATCCGCCAACCAGCCGCGGATGTTTCCCAGGCCACGACTGTATTCGTCTTCTCCAGGGCTTGCTCCACCCGACTTGCTGGTACTCCCACCACGCCGCCCAGCATAGGACGGTAAGTTGATAGACTACAGTGGAACATACATCAAGAGCTAGATTACAAGCTACGCACTTAGGCAGATCACAATTGTGCTTAAACCATAGAAGGTCTATTCAAATGAGGACTCATCTGTGTCGGAAGAATTCGTAGTTGTAAAGTTTGAGCTT
Source organism: Branchiostoma floridae x Branchiostoma belcheri (assembly GCA_019207045.1). Classification (NCBI taxonomy): domain Eukaryota; kingdom Metazoa; phylum Chordata; class Leptocardii; order Amphioxiformes; family Branchiostomatidae; genus Branchiostoma; species Branchiostoma floridae x Branchiostoma belcheri. The sequence continues at coordinate 33,558,054 of CM033023.1, forward strand.
TGTTCCAACACATAGAAAACACCATGAATTTTTGGTCGACCTTGTCAAATGTCTAATTGGGTGATTCACTGTAGGGACGTTGTGGAAGTCAGAAGTAGGACGACATCAGGAGTGAATCAAACGTGGTAGGAATTAAGGCGCCCATTGAGCCGTGCTAGGTTCCATCTTCCCACCACTTTTGATTCACTCCTGATGTCATCGCACTTTTGACCCTCGAAAAGACAGCGCAGTGAATCAGACATCTGACAAAGATCGATGGAAAATTCATGGTGTTTTTTTCCATTAAAACAAAGCTCAAACTTTATAATTGCAGAAGGTCTAGAAGTAAGTAGTTCCAGTTTTTTTCTTCAGAAATTCTCAGGCAATATTGAAACACTGATCCTTACCACACGGATTGGTGACATGTCTCCTTTATTGGCCATGACGACAGTGGGGGAGGAGCCATCTTCCATCAGGGCAGACGAGCGGACAGATGTGGACTGGGACTGTCCGCCCTTGTTGTCGTATGTGAACACCTGAGCTGAACTCTGCTGCTCGTACTCTCCACCATAGCCTCCTCCCTTGGAGGTCTGCTGTGAGCTCTGCTGACCAAACTCTCCCGAATACCTGCCGCCCTTGCCAGTGGCAGATTCACCCCGGAAGCTTCCCGCTTGAACATCCAGGTGGTTGGAGGCGCTCTGCATCTCTTGTCCGGATCCGTTCATCACGACATCAGTCTTGAACCGCTGTCCAGAAAAGGTTCCGCCGGCTCCCACCTAATGTAGAAATTAAGGGATACAGGTCATCCCCTGACACTTACGTAAATAGGTGACTGAAGGTCCCTTCAGACTACAGTTTTAGAACTGTTGATGTGTAGGGTTTATGACTTTCCCTGGGATGAAAGAAAAACCTTTTGACATTCCCTGCCTGTCATAAAATTTGCAGGTTTCTCATTAGTTTCGATTCCTTTTCTGGCCTCTAATTTTTCAATAATGCTCTTGCAATTGATGCTAATGGACACGAATGTCTCTTGCAACTAGTGTCCTGAAAGAAAGGTGTTTATGGCAGCTATAGTCACCTGCCTATCAAGCCTTTTATGTGCAAATTGTCATGTGGAAACCAGCAGGGACTTATTAAAGAACAGTGCATACAACAGACTTTGATGAAAAAAGGATAATGCTGAACAGCATGTTCTAACAGCAAAGACAACTATAACAGACTGGAATGCTGTTAAGCACCTATGTCCTATGTTGAGATACTGAAATCCCAGCTGAACATAATTCTTAAAAGCATATTAATTTTTCATCTAACATGATCTAACAAATGAATGACCAACACCAATGCAAAATGAAGATCTCAGTAACCATAATCACCTTATGCCACACATGCAACAGGATAGCTTCACATGATGTACAGAACAGCAAAAAATAGATTGAAGATAGATCTATGAAGTGCCGAATTACAGAAAAGCAATAACACCCATCAGCTTACAGCAGCTAACAGACTCCAAACTGCGATAGTAACAGAACAGTGGTGACATAAAGTAATCTCCAAGCAGATTCCTCCGGTGGCATTAAAACAGTAACATAAGCTGGGGAAGGAATTAGCCGGCAAGGGAGGATTATTGGCCACCGCTGTGGCCAATATCTCCTCTGCCGGCTACACTCTTTCCCATTTGCCACAGCAAGATCTGCTTGGAGATTAATAATAAAGTATTATATGTGTTGGAGGATTGAATGGACATTATTGTCATGCAGAAAGTAGTAATATTCATATTCAGAGGGCCCAGGATGTCAGAGCGCCAAACTCTGTCAGTCAAGTTTGAAAGTTTGTCAGTTACCTCGTTCATCACATCATCGTAGAGGGAATCGGACGTAACCTGGGGATGCGAGGAAGCACATTTAACGAAAGTTGGAGCGGATGCAAGGATCCTTCCATTCAGTTATTTTGAATTGAATTATGAAGTCGGATACAGTAACAGTGCTTTCTTTTACTTCCTCTTGGTAGGGGTATTGTAAAAAGTCATGTATCATATAATGAGTATACATTGTATTCCAATGCAAACATGGTCTTAAAAGTGGAAAGCTGTGAAAGAAAAAAAGTGAGGAAAATATATGACATGCAACGTTACACTACAATACAATATAGGCTAGGCTCTAGTTATGAAGGCTATAGATTAGCTACTTTTTTTCATTTTCTACACATTTACAAGTTCGGTCATTTAAAGTGAACCATACACAACTTTGTGCTAGTAGTCTTCCATTGTTAAACAAGGAAAAGTCTCAGATATTTACATATGTAAGCTTTATACACAAGATTTTTTTTCATCATTTTAGTCATTTCTCTTCATAATCATTATATGCAATGAACCAACTAAAATGTTCTCCTAATTGTTCTTGCTTTATGTCAATGAACTAATCACTGTTGACAAATATTGATTTTCACACAACTACCTAATAATGACTGTTGATTATAGTGAAAATCTCCATTCTTGTGCATCTATTTTTAGTAACTTGATCCTTGATACAAGCCCAACTGTTATATCATTGACACAGTATGGTGTTCTTACATCGCTGGTCCTGTAGCTGTCCTCTGCAGCCAACTGTGAACTCTGCTCGTAGCTGGACAGCTGAGTGTTATGCTCGTAGCTGGTCACCTCGGTCGTCCTTGTAGACTGGAACTCTGTGACAGACACAGAGGGGTTGTCTCCACCCCCACCCCCGACGCTGTAAGCCCCCCCACCACCGCTGGTGGAAACGTAGGCCCCACCACCACCGCTGGAGGAACCGTACGTTCCCCTAGCGCTGCCTGCACGTCGGAATGACGAGGTGTTGCCGCTGCCAAGTCCAAGGTACCGCACATCCTGTGGTCAAAGGGTCTATCAGTTAACCTCAATCTAACAAACTACCTCAAAATAGAGTCCATGTAAATCAGTGATTATCCTTAATACAATGTTTAATAGCAGCATCTCTATTTGTCCTACAGTTGCACACTCAGGAGAAATACCATATGACAGCAAGTATAATTTGGCTTTCTGCCTTTTTATTGGTGTTGAAATCTCCAGAAACAACAGTTTATAACTGTTACAATTTGAACTGAAGCTGAGTGAATTGTGCAATGTTTTACTACTGACAAAGGATTTCACGTACCGGTAAAACCCTTGTCAAGAAATGATAAATCGTCACTGTATATTGGCCTGGATGTTTACAATATGTCAGATTTGGAAAATTATCACAGATATGTTTCGCAGTTTCAAAAGGAATTAAAAAAACAGGCTAGGCATAGTGTGACTGGGCTGGCTAAGTGCAATGTAATCTGTATGCACTTCACAGAATGCTAATGGATGTGTCAATGTAGGTTAGACATCCAGGTAATAAAATATGCCAAAAAGTAGTAAACAGTCAGGCATTTCAACTACAATCCAGTAGTTTTCATCTGTGTCACTGACTTAAAACTACAGGATAGTAGTTGAAACATCTGACTGTTTCCAAAACTATATCCAGTTGCTTGAGTAACTACTTTTAGGCTAACGGATGTGTTCTATAAAGCTACTTAAACAGTAACTTAGTCCTACCCTTTGTGATGGGGTGGGGGCTGTCCAGCCACCGGCTTGTGGGAAGGCTTGGGCAAACAGGGACACGTAGGTCATCACGCTCCGACCATCGGGCCTGTCCACATCCACGTCTGAAACATTGGGTGGAACAAAATGGTTAAGTTTTTATATATTCACTGTGACGTCATTGACATCATTTAATTTGATCCCCTGGCGGCAGGAATCAAAACCAGGTACTGGAAATATGATTTGAAAGGTTTGAATTTGATGTTCCCTAACACCAATAAACTGTATCTTTGTTATATACTTTGTCTGACTCTTGCCTCTTCCCTCATGACCTCAATGAAAAGCAGGCCGCAGGGCAATTTGAGCTTTCATGAATAGATAAACCAGCAGGAGTGTGACTGTGTGTATTTTGTACAGACATCTTTGCTCATTGAATAAAAGGGTTAATGACTCGCCCAGAGTTGTATGAGATGTCATAGCTATAGAGCCTGGTCATAACGACAGATTGAACAAATCCACAGAGTGAGCAAAATTTTGTTTGGTACATATTAAGGAGATTAAAGATTTTAAACCAAACCAAAATTTCCACCGAAAATATTTCGTAAAATTGCAATCCTGACAAATCTTTTCAAAACCCTCTCTACTGTATAGATGAACATTCCTCCCTGCTGGGTGTTATTTTGATTGGTCAATGTCCTGTGACCTCTCTTTCTGATTGGATGACGGTGATGGATGATTAAACACCAGTGTTAAATGAATTTAACACTAATTTCTATGAGTTACTGCATCATATCTAATATGATATGGGGCCTTCCTGTTAGTTAACGATGCCTGGCTATATGATGATGCTTACTAATGTTGAATGTTGTCAGAACTGTTTTGTCCTTTAGTGTTGTTGGTTGCACAAGCACTTCAACTTTTCAGCCAACTAACATATACAATGAAACAATGCTTAACATACTAGATGTAACAGTATGGAAGTAATGCATGAAGATACACAAACACTAATCACTACAAGGTTAAGCAGTAGCACTCCCCTGTGTTCAAAGGTTATACCGAAAATTCAAGGTCATCATTTCCTCACAGTTGTGGATGGATTATCCTTGAAGGACAGTTAAGCACTGTCAGTGAAGAAATGTTTATCCGCTTCTAAGATGTCAATCATGTTGACTCAACTGACTGTCAACCATTTAGGTTTCATATAAGATTCAGCCATTTCTAACTGTCAGACAGTTTCATACGTTGCTACTCATAGCATGGCTATAACATACTACACTTGAAGAATCAGACAAGCAAGTCACATCTGTGAGGTCAGGTAGGTCAAGCCAAACACAATAGACCAACAGTTTCAATGACATCATTGAGGGAACCAGTTTGACGGGTAACAGTCAGAGACTAATGTTGTTCTTTGAAGTGTAAGAGCACAGGTGTGGAATGCCGTTAACAGTACGAATAAATCAGTCTTGACTTGCAAAATATTGTAGACTGACATTATCGGCAAAAAATGGTGAAAAATTGCACTTTAAGAACAAAATGGAACTTTAGAACCCATTTCAAATTTTAGAGCGAAAATTTGACGTCAATGACCACAGCTTTGGAACATTCCACTTTGAAATTCGACAAATGTGTCTAAATAGCTTTGTATAAAATATATCCCATGTGAAGATCATGTGAAGGTAAACGTTCTGTTGCAGTTGCTTGCAAATGTAACCTTTCTAGGTTCAGGGCTCGAAATACTGGGTGCATGTGCACCCAAAATTGGAGCTGTGCTCCCAATTATTTTCTGTGGGTGCACAAGGTTTATGTATGTCAAGATAAAAAGTATACTAGCATACATCATATTCTTGACATCTTAGTGTTAGAATGATCATAATAAAAATGTCTGTCATGGTACTTGTTTTAGAAATTCTACTTAGATTTACATGGTGCACCCAAATATATTTTGGTGCACCCAATTTTTTAAGCTGAGTGCACCAGTGCACCTAATCCCAAAAATGAATTTCGAGCCCTGTAGTACTGTTATAGTCTTACCTTCTGAGTCAATGAGTTTAGGGATTCCCAAGAACCTCTCGGCCGCGGTGAAAGCGTGCTCCATACGTGAGGAGGCGCTCTTCGTGGAGAGGCGGGGCATGTCCACCAGGTCGGGCTGGATCGTGTGCACCAGTGAACTGAAGGCCTTGCCGTTCCGCCAGCTCTTACTGAAGTCTTTCACGTCAACAACGCGTCTAGAGTTGGACAAAAACATCTTCCTGGTTCACCAATTGAGTAATAAGTATAGATCATATTAGAGTTGTTTCTGGAAACAATTTTAAATTATATATAAAGCATGTGTCATTTCCTTTCCTATAATTTTATCAAAATTTTTATGATTGTAAACTCATGGAACTAACGCCAGGCGTGCTCACGTGAGTGGGTCAAACAAAAAAATTGCCAAAGTTTCCCTGCTTGCATTCAATACTGTATCATTCTGTTGGTATGGGCACGGGTGTCAATGAATAAATTGATGCTTTTTTTACATCATGTTTGGCATACATGTTGTCTATTAATAACAGTGGCTAGTTTTACAGGCGTTATAAGGTCAGCCTTCTCACCGATCAACAGCATTTTGTGACCACTTGAGCAGGATCTTCTGGGCTTCCTTGGTCTCCTTGCCTGACTTCTTCCTGTTCGGACCTGGGCTCTGGTCACGAGAGCTCTTCTTCCTCTTCCCCAGGGAGGGCAGGCTGGAGGAGCTTCCACTAAACCTGCAGTGTAACATACAGGTGTTTTAAACAACACACAATGTACCAGTTATCAAGGGACTTGAATTCCCTGTTCATGATCAAGACATGCAGAGAGCTATTTTATGTACTTATATGTCATGTCCTAGCAATTTGCACGAACCTTAAGCAAATGATGCAATGTCACGTGACCTTTGCATAAGATTCATGCAAATCGCATTAAGTTTGTGTGTTTCACATAGTGATTTGTGCGAATCATATAAGGTTCATACGTTTTCGCATAGTGATTCGTGTGATTTTCATAAGGTTTGTGCCTTTTCGCATAGACAGAGATAAGCGATTCCTGCATCACATAATGTTTGTACGAATCTCATAGGGTTTGTGCAAATGCTTAGGCACCCCTTGTATTGTGTGAAAATAAACAAAAAGGAAACGGTATGAACATGTTGCTTACCCAAACTTGCCCCCCTTGGTGGGGGTAGTGGATTGTGAGCTGGTGCGTGGCATGGTACCGTACATACTATCATCTCCCATAGACGCATTCAGCCCACTCACAGTCCTCCGGGACATCTTGGCCACCTCTTCAATCTATGAAAAAAAAGTCAAACTTTAAACTTCAAAGTTTCTAGTGATTCTGTACTAATGGATTATGGTTGTCGACACTAAAACACAATACTGTGCTAAAAAAAGGAAGTACTTTTTTTTACAATAAACATCAAATCTATATTCACAGTCACAGTTAAGTAAAAAACAATCCTTGTTTTTCTAACCATGTTATCAACATAACCATTTGGGCATTAACATAACCCATGGTATTGTGTGCAATTAAAAATATTGCTCATATTTGCTAAATAGCTAATATCTGACCTAAGCTCTGATTGGCTACTCGCAAAAGAAAGAACACACCGCCAAAAACAATTAAAAATATTTTTTCCCTACCAGAGGAAAACATAATAACAGACTGAAGTAGTTAAGGTGAAGTCAATTAACTCAATTCCTACGAAGCAGTACTGAATGTGTTTTAATAAGTACACTACAACTAGACCATGAATATGCATGTTTAGGCAAGGACGAAATGTTCCGCTACATAATGTCGACAAAAGAGTACAATACACTGGAGAAGATCTGTCAATTTGTTTTCACAAGTTTTAAAAAGAGAGAAGAGACTCTGTAGACTCTGTAGATGATATGAAATGTAATCACTTTATACCCATACTTTAGCTATACAACACAATGCATCTAGCCCATGTTGGGCAAGAATATGCAATAAAGATCATTGTCATTGTCAATTTTTTGGGATGTATTTAAAGCGATGACTAACAGGAAGTCTGTACAGACCATTGTACTGTGATGAAAACATAGAGATTGCTTTGTATACCTGGTAATGTGAGACAATTGCCCACATGAGGTCCAGAATCTTGGGGGGAGTTCCATTGGTGATTTCCTGTGGGGTCACCCCAGCTGGAATCTTGACCTATCAATCATAAAAAAACAATGGGAATTTTTTTCGTAAAATATATGCCTGTGAGATGCCTGTGAGATAAGAGGCACTCCATCCGTGGTTCTCCTGTCGCTACAACAGACAAGCGTCTCTCACGCCTCGTCCCAGGGCTCTAGCCAGCTCGACATTTTTTCCGTCAGCCAATTCCCATTGTCGCGAAAACACTATTCCAGGAGTTTGAGAGACTGAACTGAGACCTTGAAAAACGGGTTTTAATGAGATTATCGTATGCGAAAGGGCGCCGACACACATTGTCCACAATCATAACAGTAGCAAAACAAACAGTGTGTGGCTTTTACGGCCGTGGACGGCGTCCCCAAGCAGCCTGTAGCTTCCACCAAGGAGCTTTTATCAGATTTTTGACGGATTGGTTTAAAAATTTTTCCGTCACACGCAGCAAATTTCCGTCAATTGACGGAAAAACGGACGCTGGCTAGAGCCCTGCCTCGTCCCCTTGAGTGTGTATTTAGTCCAGTTAGAATACTCAACAACAACAGAAAAAGCACCAGATGTCTTAACCTGCATGTACATTTGTACATGTACACCATGTTGCTGAGAGTAAAATACAGTCATGCAGTTTGGACATATGATATAAGCTAAGCTTGTGTTACTTCAATAATTGATTAGTGCTGAAATGCCTTCCAATGAACACTGCGAGTACCATGTTAATAATCAATGTCATATTAACATCCAGTGATAGTAATCAGATTAAATTTTGTAAATAATATTAGGTATAATTATAGAACATAAACATATAAACTTGGAATTGACAACAGTATCACATATTTACTCTCTGAAAAAATTGCATATTTACTCTTTGAAATTGCTTGAATGTGCAATGGGTACACTCTTTCCAAAATGTGCACTAAAAAAAATTGTCATCTGAGACTCTGTTTACATCTTGATATGCCAATTTAAAATACATGACATTTGTATACAATGGATTTTTTTTTAATCCGAGAAAAAACACTCACACATTCAGTATCACTATCAATAACCAAGAGATATAATTGGTATGGCCCAATTGTGGTTTCCTCAATGTTTGAGTTCAGGCCTACTTGATTGACAGGTGTCTGACTGTCTGGTTTACATCCCATTTCAGAACAATAGTGGCTACAGGTGTTCACAATTGTGGCAAAGTGATCAGGACGCAAGCAAGCAATTAGGACTTTGTACTTTATTTTCTCGAATAAAGTATGGACTTGTTAAACTCTTCAAAATTCAAAAGTCACATTAAGTTGTTGGCAAGATCAGGGTACATACTTAATCTAAGGTTATTGTACAGATAAATGGGAAAATGGTGCAAAACTATTACATATTTGTTTTCATGTACAATATCTCTTCTAGTTTGAGTGATTTTGTAACTTGCAGTAGGCAATTGACAAGTATGTAGACAGAGACAATGCCAGCATAATAGAAGTCCTTGATTTGTGCAAATTTCATAAATTTGAATTTAGATGGTTCAAGATGTGATCAAAATTGGTGAAGAAGGGGTGCATACTTATTTCAGTTTTTCAAAATTACATTTCGGTCCTTCTGAGACACAAATCAGGGGTGCGTATTTCATTTCCATACTTTAATCGAGAAAATACGGTAGCAGAGACAAGACAGAGACAGACAGAGACAGACAGAGAGCAAGAGAGTTGGAGGAAGACCTACCTACAAGACATCAGCATACAAGAGTGAGAATTTAGACAGGACGTCCTGTAGTAAGGTGGGAGGGAGTTGAAATGAAGTCAGAGATTAGCATTGCCTTAGATTTGTTGGGGAATTGCGTACATAGTTTGTAAGTCAAGAGGATATTACCTATTAGTTCGTCAGATGTAACAAGTGCTCATTATAAAACCTCTACCATACACATATTATTATTAATAAACTGCTCTATGTAATTACAGATGAGTAATTCACACAATGATTTCTTACAAATTGATAAATGCAAAAATGCATGTTTTGTGTCAATCAAATATGAATTGGATGGACACAAAAATGAGTAGCTTTGCATCTTTTAAGATTTTTTATACTTGTATATACATGTAAATACATCAAATCAGTAATTAAGTGACATCTAACACTAGTTCACCTTTATTAGTGGGATAACCAATATTGGATTCCATTATCTTTAAAAACGGTATTTATAGCGATATCAACTTGCAGACCATGCAGTATTTTGAAAATGACTGCAATATTTTGAAAACATTTGAAACCACAGTCCACAATTTGAAAACGACTTGACAGCTCCAAAGAGCCTGTTTTTAAGAACAACGAATATAGGTCACCCTCAGATAAAGGTGAACTAGCATAAATCACAGTCATATTTTGCAAAACAATCTTTAATTGTTGGTAAGAAAAACTAAGTAAAGGGGGATGTACATGCCCAAAATACCTCAATCATGTTAGTAAACACAAACCGTTGGGCAACGCCCCGGCACAAGGTCAGAGAGGTCAGATGTTAATCCCAACAGACTTACCCCATTGTCCTCCAGGTAAGCCAGCGATGCCTTGGCATTGGTGACCTTGTCAGACAGCGTCATGTCACGGCCCTTTCTGACAGCCTGTGGTGCGGACAGGAACAACAGTACGCTGGGTCAGTCATGGATTTACATGTACTACAATGTAGGAACAGCTATAATGGCAGTGCAGAAATAGCATGGGAAAGGTGCAAATGGCGGCTTGCATACTACAAAATGTATCAAAATAGCATGATTCTTTTCAGAAGCAGCATGAAATGTTCTCTGAACCGTTTGTGAAGCCACCGCCATTTAGCGACTTAAGCCCATGCACAACTTCTGCAACAACAGACTCCCTTTAGTTCCTTCAGCTTACATATCAGCTTCAAAATTGAAAACTTGCTACAAGTTGTTGCCAAAGTCATATGAGTGGCCATGATATATAAAGACACCTGAAACAAAGCAAGACTTTTAGAAGTACAAAATTTAATGGGAAAAGAAGAAAAAGAAATTTCTGGCTGCATACATGTTGTGGCAAGTTTGTGAAAATTACCTGGACACCTGTCCCTGTGTCTTTGTCTGGCACCTACGAGACAGTATCATATCATTGTAAGATTGACAGCCTGAGTTTAGAATCACTGACAATGTACAGATTTATCTTAACCTGTCACCTGACCCCCAAAAAATATCCCACAAAGAATGCAAAACAAATAAAATGCAATAGGAAGCAAATGGGAAACTCTCAAGATGGCGATGTTAATTCTGTATGATGTAACCATAAAAGATAACTGTGACCATAATCATTCATGATGCAGTCATCCTGTCCTAAGGGGATACTGACACTGAAACTGTGACTAACTGATCGATGGCACGATCATGATGAAAGCTTTCACCTTATACGGCTACTGACAGTATGTTTGACCTCGTATTGTTTACGAACAATAGAAGATATGACCTCAACAGTACACATTCACATGATGCAACAGAGACTTAGTGAGAATTGCAGTTCTGGTCAGCAGGATCAAACAAGTTTGCAAGAGCAAGAAGATACAAGAGGAAACAAATTTTTCGTCAAATACAATTATGTACCATATCCTTACTTTGCTGAATGTTATTGCTTAAAGATGTTAAATGTTTAAGCCAAAACTACGAAGTATGTTAATTATTACTTTAAAAATCTTAAAATCTGTTGGGTTCCTTTCTGAAGGGGCATCAAAAGTTTAACCCTAGCTATCCCTAAACTTGAAAAATGACATTTACACAAAATTTCTATATAACGTTATAAAATATGCTTCTTGTACCTCAAAAAGAAAGCTATTAGATCACAGAACAACGTTATGCATTAACTTCTGACGGACGATATTCTAATGTCGATTGTAAAGTACAATTTCCTAACAATCTCCTTTTATTGACCCAAATGCTACAACGAAAGCCATAAGCCAACCTGGCTGGTTGACTTTTCAAAAAATCAAACAATGAATTTTCAACTCAGAATTCTAACAACATACAGACTTTAAGACTTTCAATACATCTTAATATTTCAATTTCTGAACCAGTATAGTACAGGGACCGCTATAAGGAGCGACTCACGGGCAACACAAGTGCAACTAACATGAGGAGCTTTATTCCGACATAGGGTACTCTATGAGTCGGTGGTCGGACTAAACTATAGGACGGAACCAACTTAACATAGGGGTGTTAGTCTAACTAAATACAACATAAACCAACATGGGTGGCGCTGTACAGAGCCGCTTGGAAGGGAGCTGTGAAGACTAGTGGACTGCTGCCCACCCCCGTGTCAGGGACCCAAGCAGATGAAATTCTGGGTTCCACTATGGGTATAGATTATCGTCTAAATACATGTACATACCAGTTCTTCCCCAGACAACACCTCCAGGAGATACAGTAAGTTGATTCCATCCTTCATTTCCTCAAACAGGTTGAAGATTGTGACAGGAGGGTTGCGCTGTAACAACAGGAAAACAACTATTTGTTTACAAAGCTCTTAACTCCTGAAGGGAATGTTATTTTCTAATAGATGCATGATAATTTTAGGATTCAAAATAAAAAGTGAAAAAGTATACTTATTTGTACTTTACAATATATGATAAAGTACAATGTAACAAACAGCATTGGTATTGGGCAGTTTCTCTCGTGGCACTCTTTAAAGCAACATCCAGTATATTTTCTTTCTCTACATCTCAAAGGAAAAAAAAACAACAGGTTTTATATAAACTTGAGATGGGAATTCTTTAATATCAGCCAACTTCCATTGGGATGGCAAGCAACCTATCCGAATGTCAATACATGTAACTGCTCATATCAGCTGCATTCCAAAAAATACTCTGCACCAACACTTATTGCAATGTAACTGTCTGCCGCAGAGAATTATTTTCTTATATCCACACAGTCCATCGTGTAATTGTGTTGCAGAGCTATCATCCGGTGTATCAAATATCTTTGAAAGATTTGAGAAATATTGATGAATAAATAGTTTAAGAGTAAGCATTAGCTGCTTGTACAAAAACATCCTTAGGCTAGTACCATGGGGCCTGAATTTACTGCAGCCATCCTCATTAAATTTAATGTTACAGATTACAGTTGTGCCAAGGTGACCCATTGGGCAAGGTCACTTTCTAACATTTTGTACATGTACAACTGTGGGTGGACCTTCATGATATTTGGTGACCAGATGTCAGAAAGACGAAGGTCAAAATTAATGAACGGACATGGACTATGAACGCTGAGCTATTGCTCTACTATTGTTTCGTACCATGTAACTATGTGTAATGATATAATGTTGATACATTTATTAGGACTCCATGTAATCTGTATCTCTGTTATGTTTTATCCGACCCTTACCTTCCTCGTGACCTCAATGAAAAGTGGCCTACATGCCAATTTGAACTTATAATGAATAAATAAAGGTTCAAACAAAACAAAATTTGATGGGCCTAGTAGTGGATTGCTAATTGTTTTCTTGTGCTAGGATTTTTGACCATGGGACATAGATTGTAACTAAAAAAGTGAGGAACATTGATAGATATTGATGGACATCATTTACATTATAAATGTAAAAATGCTATCATTCCATAGTGGTGAATGGTTGGAATTTGATACCTGATGGCAATTCTAATTTGATTAAACTATGCAGATAAGGGCATCATTCAAGTATATCTGGAATTTACTAGCTAGAATCTTATAATAGCCTTTTTGCTAAGACAGCATTAAGTTATTTATCTCCTAAAATGTAAAATGTTTCAAAACATGTTGCTAACTTTTGCATTGATATTGTTCACAACAATAGCTTTGTCATAAGGTCTCAACAGGTCACAATATGGCAATGGTTTTATGGATATTGAGCCATTTCTATCAAGACAAGACTTGATTGCATTTAATTGACAGGATAGGATTGTTAGCGACTGTTAACTATATATCAGATTGACAAGATGTTATAGTATGTATTTGAAACACGTCTTTACCTTGGCCAGGTATGAGTTTGCCCAGTTGGTGAAACACTTGGTCTGCACCATTTGGTCATCTTTTAGGTCAACGGTCATCAAGAGGTCTCGAGCCACTCCGGACACATCCATTCTCTCCACAGAGGAGCCTATGGGCAGAGGGAAAGATGGCGTTAAACATGTATTTTTTAATTCTCGAACAACAAGGACAACATTCATTTGTGTAGCATCCTGTAGTGTAATGGTAGGGTGTTTGTCTCAAAGCCCAGGGGCCCTGGGTTTGAGTCCGCTGATATGCTCCAATGTTTTGACCTTTAGGACACTTATAACACGACTTTAGTCACTTCATTCAGGTGAAAAATGTGGACTTCTCAAATAGCTTAATTCGGTTACTAGGATGTTAAATGGACGTCCCATGTGTGCATGAGGACAGCTACAACTCAATGTATCCCACTTATAGAAAAGAATAGGGGTCCTCCCCAGTGAGTGAATCAATTAAATCTGTCGGACTCTTAATTTGTGGCTTGTTGTCTTCATTGCAAACTTGGGTGCATGCCATAAGGCGGTTTACCAGGTATCCGATACAAAAAAATATATTTACAATGCAAATAATACTATTTTGCACCAAATAACTTTTTGTATCATCACAACATAACAACAGTTACTTGTTCAAAACTCTTCAAGGTTTGTAGACACCAAATGTGTTGCTTACAGAAAAAACTAATGCAGCAGCCTGAAGCCAGAGAGGTGGGCGTGTACCTTTCTCTTGTCATGGTAATAAACAGCACCGTTTTTAATTTATCCACAGTCTAGACTTAAGCAGTATCCCGCCAAACCGGCCTTTCAAGTGGTACAATCTAAATGGTCATGCTTAACACCCAGTGTTGTAGTTACGGTAGGCCTTAATGCTGTAGAGGCCCAGGCTATTTGACTTTGATGGACTGGCAAAGAGACGCAAAATTTTTCACCACATAGATTCATTATAAATCATTACAACTTTCCTTAAACTAAGGTTTGCAACATAGCAATACCGATAGATATATAGTTTCTGAAATTAAACTCCCCTGACCACCTTTCAAATGGAATTACTATTCAATTTCTGTATCATGTTAACTTCACACCTTTAATTTTACAACCTACTGTAAACGGGCATGTCCAACCTAAGATAAACACCAACACCACAGAGTTTATGGTAAGCCACAATAATGATTTTCTTCCAGATTATTTTGGGAATCGTATTTGGGGGAAACATAATTTGTAGATTAGAAGTTTGTTGACTACTGGTTTTAGACATGATGGTATATTTTTGTTTAGTTAGATACTAGCTTTTTTTTCTTCTGTTGATTTGCATTTCTATATAAAGCAATGTGAATTACATTTGTAGTATCATCTTCATTTAATGTTTCCCTGCTACACAAGCCGATACATTTTATTTGCGTCTTCGTTTTACGAGGACAATTACATAGAGTTAATCTCTGACATTTATTTCTTTATTTATTGGTTTGGTTGTTCAGCATGCAAAGCCAGGAATGCCCAACTAGCCTGTAGCTATTACAAAGAACTAGCCCTTCTGACATTGTTCAATGAAGCCTTTTGTGGATGTGACATTGAAACGCCACACCTCTGTCAAGCCATATTTATCCACTACTCCACCCTCTACAAAGAATGTCAAATTCACGAAGCACGAGGGCTTTCATATACAATGCAGTTTTCAATCCTTCATACCCTTGGCTTATTTTTGTATGCCTTATTGCGAGAACGTTTATTTGTTCACTAGTATGCAAAACAAAAAAGAAAAGAGCTTGTTACTACATATAATGTGTGTTTAGATACTTCAAGACGTCAATGAGATAAGGCCGTTTATTTTTCGTTGAAGCCTTCATAAATTGAACATTCACCATTGTGTAAAAGGCCCCAAGTTATGTCGATGACATACAATTGTGTATGTCCATTCAAAGTAGTATCCTCAAATGCACTATCTCATTTATACCAAGAGCATGAGTTATGTATTACTTAAGCTTCAATTCAGCCTTCTTTTCAATGAGGCTCCCCATAGGGAAGTCACGTTAATCCAATGTGTTAGTTTCAGGTACCCCAAATACAGCTCATTAGTCAGAGTAGCCTTTTGTGACCATGAGAATAAAATACCACACCTTTGTCACACCACCATTGGTAAAGGATGTGATAATATATTATGATAGTGTTAGAATATCCAAAGAAGGATTTTTGTACAGTTAGATTCATAACTCTACTTTCATTCACTCGTGGCTCAAAGCCTAAGCTTAAGTGATCAGCTTTAGCAAGAGCTAAATACAACTGGGAAGTTACTACTTTTAATAGCATGTTACTAACTGTAGCCAGCATTTTAATATAACATTTCTGTCTATTTTGTAAGATCTACAAGTTTTACATATATACATAATTATACAGTATCATTAACCTTAAAGTTTATAAGTATGTATATATGGAATATCTTTAACCTCCAGGAGAAATGTATTGATTTGAATGATTCTAAATACAGGCTGTCTTTTGCTGTAGCTTTTGAGTTTAAGTTTGCAAGTAAAACTATTGAATATGATGAATCAAATATCATCACCAATGAGATACACAAACTGTTTGACATGCACTATTTGTGCGCTATTATATACAAAATCTTTCTCTAAGAATTTTGATTTTCCATTTTTTAGGAATTATTTAGGGATAGAAATGAATACCCTTTGTTGCATTGGGTACTTTGAGCTAAAAACATTGCTGTATGGTGTACAGTCTGAAATGTTGTCTGGTGACCAGGCATGGTCGTTGAAACAGTAGTTAACTGTAGTAATTACATTGCAAACGACTGAACAATTACAGGGCTGGGTGAGCCGTTCCCACAAACAGGTGTCAAAGGTCCTCTTATCCTATATAATCAAATCCTGCAAACACTTTCATCCAACTTCTTTCTGAAAATGATGTCTTAATTTATTTGAATATTTGGGACCACTATCAGACCATCAGTGAAGATACAAATTTTCTCTCCAAAAATATAATCTTCGCGAAAACGTCACAGAAACACACTGGCAATCAATCAATCAATCAATTAATTAATGAAGAGACTCTTTTTATGCAACCATTGCTTTATTTTCACTTACATTTCAGTGACCATCTGTCACCTAATCCTCACCTCAGGGCGATTCTGACAAAAAATGTCAGTGGAAATAAAGCAATGGTTGTGTAAAAAGAGTCAGACTCTCTTCATTCAGTGACTTACCAACCCGATGAAACTATTCACAAACTAATCTTATGCTTAAGTAACAGTGGTTAAAGATGAGTATCAAAAATAATAAGCTCACTGCCCATGTATAGAAAATTAGCTATGAAAGAAAGGTTATCATGTATTCAGTCAAAAATAATAAGCTCACTGCCCATGTATAGAAAATTAGTTATGAAAGAAAGGTTATCATGTATTCGGTCAAAAATAATAAGCTCACTGCCCATGTATAGAAAATTAGTCATGAAAGAAAGTTTATCATGTATTCGGTAAAAAATTTACCCTAATCCACAGAAAGTGGTTCACTTTAATAGCTAAGTTTATATCTATAAGAAATAGAATTTCCCATCGGCTATAATCTTCAATGCTCTTGTTATGTGATAAAGTGTGACACTGTAACTGTTCCCCCAATCATATAAGATATGGACTCTTCCCCTGCTGCCTAATCTTGTACAAATTTGGCACTGAAAGGATGACACTTCAACATGGAAAGCATTGAGTTCTGTGACATTAACTACCCCATACACTTACGAAGGGTAAGTTCTCGGCCTCACCTAGAAATAATAAGCACAACTCAAATTTCTATAGGCACAACTTCATAGTATGAAGCCTTTTATCCAAATCTTGCAAATTTCAAATCATTCCTGCAGTATCTCTTTCCAAGCATTTGCTTTTTGACAATTAGAAGGTAAGATGTGAGAAAAGTAAGGGTGAATTGTGATCAGAAATGTGTGGGTCGAGCTCCCCATGCCGTAAATTCTTTGTCATTAACAAAGACATTGTCAAAATGTTTGATAATGATTCTCTTCTTATTTCAAGCAGAAAGAAGTGAGTGTCTGACTTCCAGCAGCACAAGTTGACCCGCACACCTCTGGTTGCAGCTTAATTGCCATGTTTTTTTACCTTCTCCCTTAATTAACGTTACTAGGTGTCGCCCGCAAAGTAATGATCACACTAATTTGAATTTTGTTACACATTCATATAAGATTTTATACTAGATATCTATATATGCTTCAAAATCTGAGTTGTGCTTATCATTTCTGGGTGATGCTGAGAACTTATTGATCACCCCTCGTACTTTTACCACACTATTTTGCTGACCTTGAAACTGATCTTCTCAAGAATTTCGGACATCACTACCCACAGACACAATGAGACATGTGACAAGATTGCATTCCCCAGGGAACATGGGCATTACAGGTAATGTATTCACACTGGACAGCCTTTTTCTTTTGTTTTGTTTTAACAGACAACATCTAAGCTTCGACAGGTGGTTTTTGATTAGTGCTGAACAATCATATGGTTTTGTCCATAAACTAGAGCAAGAGGTCAATTTACCATATGAAAGATCTCCTTCGAAATGATCATAACAAGAACATGCATGGGTAAAAGTAAGCCTTTCGGGAGGTAATATCTCATTCCTTGAATTCCAAAAAAAAAAATATGATTACAAAATAATGTACTTTATTTGCTGTAAAAGCTTTGCTTGCATAGTGTATGATATGTTTTGCTGTAAATGGTCAAAGTAAGTTGGATTTCCTTTCAGTTTGAGATCTTAGCTTTTAAGGTTTTGAAAACGACTTGTTGCCAATTGATTTACATGTATATGTAGTACCACCATTAATACTGTTAATGCTTGGGAAGTAACTGACACCACCCCCATAGGTTACATAAATTTCGCACCATGATTTCATACAGGAGATTACCAAAATAGAGACGTCATATTTTTCAGAGATGACCTGTCTCGTTACTATTGTGCGAGCCTACAGCGGCGATGAATAATTTAGGCCGCACGCACACAACAGACATTTCTATAGGGTGTGGTGGTGTAAAACAACAGCTGGGGGGGAGATAGAATACGTGCTAGAATCATCTTTTCAGTCAGCTTTTTCCACACGAATCGTCAAGACATTGCATGAGGTTTTTCCCAATGTTGTCTACAAGTTAGCTATTTCACACTTACAGCATGACTCACACAGACAAGTTTAGAGAGAAACGCATTTCCAAACACAATTCAGGAACCCGGTAAGCCTGTTTTCCTGGCTTCATGAACGACTGTTAGCCCCTCCCCAATCCGGGACCCGATCCCCCAACGTTTGTTTACGGGTGACTTGCCGTAGTACTCACCTTACTTCAAGCATTACAAGGTCTAAAATGTCTTGTACATTTGATTAGGAAGGGCAATGGTATGTCATGCAAAACAAAAATGGTTACTTTGGTGCCTTAGAAAGAAGGAAAAGGAGGAAAAGTACAAACATTCAGTGGGGGTCATTCTAATAGCAAGTCTTGCCCCAGGCAATGTAACTGAAATTTGTTTAAAAGACGCTTTCAAGCCTCACACCTCTAAACATGGCTGAAAGGGTGGGACTATTGAAGCCACTGCTCTTAGACTAGTCAAATGAATTTTTGCTCTCGTATTTGCGTGTTATGAGTGCCTTCCTTATTGCTACAATTTCACAGGATTGTAAACAAACTCTTCCACATGAAATCCGACCTTGGTTCTACCTGCACAAACCTGACTACAACGGGAAGCCACTTATTGTCTACACCTTTCATTGTTTCTGATCTTCCCAACACACACCTGCACTTTATTAGACAATCTGCATAGAAATAGCTAGAAACACTAATATGCATACAAATAAGAAGGTATTAAATAGCCAGACAACATCGAATACCTGTCTGATGGGCGGAACCTGTTCTTGTTTGTGTTTCTGCAAAACGACGCAGGGTGGGGAGGGGTGTAGACAATTACCAAGCCTTCACTTACACTGTATTGGTGTTGAAAACTTGCTTGTGGAAAAATTTTCTTAGAATCAGACATTACAGGAAGGTGGGACACTTGACCTTCACTGTGTTCCTGTTATAGAGGAGTGTTGTTGAATCAGCACTCATCCATGAAATTTGTTACAATGTGCTGCAAACTGAAACATTGGGTGTGTGAGTCACTGTCTACAACTGGCATTCCAACTGTCGTATACAATGTCCTTGGTCTCATGGACAGGTTTTATAGCGCTACTTGACTTCAAGATTGACTTTGTAATTCACTGCACACCAGAGGATTACAAACAATGTTGTTCTCAACAAGGCATGTCATGCAAGATCTCCCATTCACAGGAAATTTGTCAAAATGAAAAGGAACACAAACGAGGACAAACGTTCTTGCACAAACACGTAGTTGGTTTGTCATTGCTGACACCCGAATCTTGCATCAAGAAGGGAAAATGGCAGGGTCCCTGCTTTGTGATTTTGTGATGGGCTAATCAGGCATGACTGTGGTGGGTGAAAAATGACCCGTAGCGTCTTCCTTCGGGCTAAAACGGAGAACAGCAACTTTCCTTACCTCGGCTAGCGCCTTTCTTCCTTCGGCCTGACAGCGTTCTAGTCAGGCTGGTCAAGCTGCTGCTCCGCTTCTTTTTACTGCTGCTGGACATTGTGAAGCAGGTGTTGTGGTGAATCCAGGTGACACAAGAACTTCACACCGCCTCACAACTGACTCCAGGAGCCAACAACTTCCAGACAAACTGTAGTCTGAACCGAAGCAGAGCTCGAGTAATTACCCCCTTCCCTTAATAGGAGCGAAGCGCTGGCCACGCAACAATTGGCTGAGCTAGGTAACGCATACAAATGTCATCCCTGGTGTCATCATGCATATTGATGAGATGCAAATGCATGGTATTCACTGGAGCGTGGAAACCTCTCTGCCTCGCATGGCTAGAAAGTGCAGGGACGATAGTAACTTCATGCGTATTTGTTTTGTGCCTACTCAGTGTTCAGACTTTGATGTACTTTGGGAAACCGGTTGATTCGTCAAGAAAGCTGAAAACAACTTCCAATCCATGTACTGTATTACTATTAGAGACAAGGCATTCCTACCAACAAATGGGCATTATCTCTGTGCGATCGGCATGGGTGCACGATTTCAAACAATGTCAACACAGGTGACATCTGCGCCTGGGACAAGAAAAAACAACACAGGTTCCAGTTACCTGAGGATGATTCGCATTGTTTGTACTGTTGGGGAGGAAATAAAGGGGGGCGTTGCAATTTTTGAATATTCAAAAAGTGGGTGTGTCCCCAAAACGGGTACAAAGTTGCCTCTCAGGCATTTCGGCAGCCAGGAGGGGAGAAGTGAGAGGGTTGTGACCTTTTTGATTCAGCCTGTGGGGCTGGCGGTGCATACCACTCCTTAAGCATTGTTGTAGTTCACTCAGGCAGAAACCTCACCTGAACGGCAACGCAAAGGTGAGATAGGACTACAAAGCACTTAGGTAACAAGAACAAATCAAGTAGACTGAGATCACGCTGTAGTGGCCAGGATCACTTGACTTTCAAGACAGTTCAGGCCTGCAAAACACACTCTAAAGAAAATTCCCCAGTCAGGACCTGTGTTGTAGAAAGTAGGCCATTTGTTCCAGGTGAGACTTAGAGCCGAAAGAAAAAGAAAACACTGTTTGTAATACTAAGTGTTTCGCCTCTCTAGCCTGTCAGACAAGTGCATTGAACCCACCCATAATTATGACATCAGACAGACACAGAAATATGCATAAAGGTCAGACTGACACGGATAAGTGTTGATGTACAATTCTAACCACATTTCCTGCATTTATGCATTCAGCGTGACTAAAGAGGAAGGAAAGCTACCAAGAACAATTTCTATCAGACTTTAAAATGTAGAAAAGAACATAATGTCTGAATAAACAAGAGGATTATGATTTGTTTGTAACTATAGAGACTGTAAAACAATTGTAAAATACGTTACTTCAAATCTCATCATCATTCAAAAACATCAAGATGTTTGAAGAAAAAAAACACAGATGAAAGGAACTTATCAAAATAAGCATTTCTTGATATACGTAACATAGTGCTATGTTGAGGTCAATATGATTACCTGTATTGTATAATAACCCTGTACTTTACTAGTCTTACACCTGCTGATTTAGCCACGAAAGATGTGAAGCGCCGGCAAAGTATTTCCACAGTACTGTAGTTACTCTGTTACTGAATAAGTTCAATACATGATCATAAACTAATGACATACAGCTACAATTATATTCTATTACCTGATGTGGAAACATGTAACGTTATATGTTGTATAACTGTTACTTATTTACTTAATTCTATTTATTGCTTTATTGGTTCACAATTTAGAACAGTTAGTTACACTATTTCATGAAACAGGGGAATGTATTTTCTGAAAGAACACTGACACAAAATACACCTCCAGAAACTAAAAGAGAACAACACTCCTCATAAAAAACAAAACAAGTGTACTTTCTGTACCATCCAAACTTTTATTACAATAACAAAATGTTTGTGTGTTAGGCTATTCTTTTAATTTTCATCATCATTTAGATTTCAAATTTTGATCCACCTTTTCTCCAATGGCCATGTTTTATTTTTTCAGTTTTGGGGTAAATTAACATGTCATCATTAAGTCAGTGGCCTCATTGTCAATTCTTGGTAATTATGGATGTACATGCTGTCAAACACTTCTTTTAGTTTTCTCGTGAGTAAAACTGAATGAATCATGGACCATCATTAGAACAAAAGACGAAAGATATAAAAATTGAAGGGAAAAAAGCGTACAGTAAGTATATAGATAGATTCTTAAGTATAATTTTAGGTTACAAGGCACTTTACACATCACCCTTTACTTCAAGGAGGTACTATTATCAGGGCCTATGTGTGTTATCATAATGGGAAACAGGGATGGGAGTGAGACAGATTAACAGTGGCTTACTAAGTACTTAGCACCCACTTCTTAATATCCTGTAATTAGACTCTAACAGCAGGGAATGCACTGTGTAAGGTCAATAATCATTAGTCATGTTAGTAGTTCCTGGGCAGAGCAGCTGTCCAATCAGATTGTTTTGTCCTCCTAAATGGGCTGTCTCAGCTCTGAGTGTTTTAAACAGAAATTGCAAGGCCCAAGTCTCTTAGATGGGTAGGAAGAGACATATTTACCTATTGGCTCTCCCATCTAAACAGAATCAGGCACGGAAACAGAATCTGTACCCTGGTACCATTTCTTCTCAAAGAAATACACACTTTTTAAATTCTAAAAATCCAAAAGGTGATACAAGTTGTTGTCAAAGCATGAGACTTATCCTAATTAGCGGTGCATATTTCAATTGGGGTGCATATATATCATTATGTTCTTTATGCCCAATCTACACACAGTTTTTACCGATATCTGTGGAAATGTCGGGAGGGATCTAGAACGTAGGGGTGTGTACTTTAATAGAGAGAAGACGGGATATGAAAGTCCTTTGTTTTAATGCTGGTCTTGCTATGTCTTTATCTTCAAATGTCCTACAACCAAGGCAATTATTTATTGTGGCCTGGACTAAAATACATTAGCAGACACTGACTAATAGTAATTACATAGGAGATAAAATGAAGCCTGCTACATGACTTAAAAACAACAAGCAATGTTATAAAACTTTTTTGTTCAAACTTCAAACTTAAAGCTGCTATTGTTTTGAAACAAGAGAAGGTGCTAAGATCAATTGTTTTACGCCTGATGTCAATCAGCTAAAAATAGTAACAGTTACTAGAAATGATACAGTCGTGCAACTGTTATTGTTTGTTGTGTGCGACGGTTGTCTTTAGACACACCGTTAGGAAGTATCAAGGGATATCCATGACGCAGGATTCCATTGCCGTGTGCGCGTGACCCACTGTGAGCTTTGGCTTTAGACATGGGAGATAGTTACAGGCCCCCCACTGAAGGAAAACTTGACCAGGTCCAAGGTGGTCACACAATGATTCGAGGAAAAACCATCGCCAGGGACATTTTGGACAACAACAGTTGCACGAGTAAGTAACTGTTGTACGTCTAAAGCAGCCCTAAGTCTAGAGGAAGTTTCCGAACTGTGTAACAACTCCCAGCATTCCTGTTGTAGCACAGCTAATCCTTTCCATAATCCACGTGGGGATTGTGTACAACAGGGAAGTGGTTGGAACCTCCTAGAGTTTCCTTTTGTTTGACAAAAAATGGAAACAAGCTTGAAGTGGACAAATCCGGGCAATTACTTGGATTAGGTTTGGATTTTTCCCTTGCTGAAGAAGAGAGGAATAAAAAGAACTAGTTAGAAGAATGATAAAGATGTCAGAAACATTTCCTTATTGTTCTTTATATTTTGTATTAGTACTTATCTTTACGGTAACCCCAGACTTTTGGCAAAGGCTGTCGCACCATATTTTTGTCTGAAAAAAATCTGAGTACCAACAAGTAAATTTTGTATGGCCTAAGTCATGAATTCTACTATTCCATTTGCAACTGGTGGGGATTTATTTGTTTCCAATTTGCCCCTGCCCTATCATTCCCCTCAAAACAAACAAGACCCAGTAAAAGGCACAGAAAGAAGTCATTACCATCGTGTACACAGCCATTTAAAAACTGCTGGTGCAATCTCCAAATTGTTATGGTTGGCCATACTTGCGGAGCTTCAGGCATTATTCCCACAACAGGAAATGGCTCTCGTCCAGATCTGTAAAACCAGGTCATCAAGTGACCAAGAGCGCTGTTTTCCGCCTGTCAGAAAGAAAAGCAGACTCGGACGAGAATACATGAGACATGGGGTCAGTGTACCCTAAGAAAACAACCTACGTAGTATTGTATTCATATATTCTACAGGCAAAGTGGAGGCCAGGGTTTGAACATTACATAGAAGGTGACCTTGGCACATCTAAAGCGAACTTGAAATGTCAGGAAAAGTGGCTGGGCTCCAATAAAAGGGAAACAAATGATCATGTGCTAATATATGGATGGGGTGACTGACACTGACAACAGTTTGGACCTTTTTGGTGGTCATGATGTCATTATCAATTCTGAGGAGAACAAAGGTGACATTTCAAGAGGTCCTCCTTGAACGATTTTGACAAAAACACCCATGCAGTGACAGAGCAAGCTGTGTTACTGAAACACAACCAGTAAATTTCTAGCGAGGACACGCCTCTAATTCGATTCGTTCACATGCAAAGTACCCAATTACCACGTACTGATCTAGTGGTACGCTAGGGACAGGTATGAATAGTTCACACCTATTGTCTGTTGATTAACAATTTTTCGTCGAGCTTTCTTTTAATAATTTGCTAGTTATTTGGAGTCAAACGTTATATTTCATAATGCAGTAAAGCCGCATTCTTACCTTGTACTGAGATAGAACTGCGTACCGTGATTCTTTTACGTGGGGTGGTTGGTGTAACCTACCCCACTTCCTCACATGAAAAGCTATCTGCCACCAGAAAATCAACACCATAGCACATCGAGGTACAAGGTCCGTAAGTTCTGCTGCAGTACCAAGGTTAGACACCAGGGGTCCAAACTTGACCTTCACCTTTAAAGGACCTACCCACATACCAAATATCATGACACTCACTGTCTATCCAGAAGGTATGCTGACCATAAAATGCCAACACACGCACAGACAAACACAGACAGGCACACACACAGACACACACACACAGACACACACACACACATACACACACACACAGACTTGATTTTGACTGATTTTGAAATAAAAGAGGCTTTTTCCCCTTCAGAAATGGTGAACATGACAAGAAAGTACCAAAATGTGAAATTATCTTGTGTGGTAGCCTTGATTGTAACTAATTGCAACAAGAGTTCGTAGACCTCAGGCCTGCATGAAATGTATTGGGTTTCTGTAGACCTATTGGGTATTTTTGCCTTTTTGTCTGTGGTACGTGGTTGGAAAAATGAGCTTTTTACCCTGTTGGTTGTGCACCATGCAAAAGTCTGACTCTGAAATTCCATTTTCTGAATTTGTAAGTTTGGACATGGATGAACATTACTTATTTTGGATTTCTTAAGTATGTAACCAACCACAGTACTTTGAAGTTGTTGAGACGCTACCTTTTTTTGTCTCAGATGGCCCATGCACATGTAGTTACTCTGTCACATGATATACTAATATCTTCCTATTTCAATGTACTGACCTAATGCAGCTGCTACATCTCCTTGGTTTGTGTTCTTCCAATGATATTCATTAAAGATTTATTTCTGGGGTGTTATTCACTTGACATCGGAATGTTACTTGCATAATTTGACCAATGATACTTTTATCTGTAGTTCCATAGACATTAGACAATATGAATAGTGGTAGCCCCCATGCAGCAGCAACAGTTAGTCCCCAGGGTGGTATGATATTTTCATTCAATCCATCCAACCCAAACCTAAATCTCCTGTAGTATCTAAGCCAAATTTAACAGCATAATTTACTATGAAAAATGTCCTTGTCAATCCCATTTATAGATGGCAAGCTGCTGGCAATGTAGCCTGATTAAATCTCGCTTATAGCAGCCCGCCAAACATCCGCCGGCCCGCGGGGAGGGGCCAGTTACAGCCCTGGACAGCGGAGTTTGTGTTACACAGACTACTGGCAATGGAAGCTTTGAAAAGTTCAGAAGCTGTTGTAGTCAGAGCAAACACCCAGCAAACATCCCCGCAAACCAATGAGCAGTTGCTTAGAAGGGGAATTTCATCATATATTTGCCGCGACAAAATGCAACCAACGATACTGAATTTAAAACAGAACAAAGCTAAGCCTCCACCACTTAACCCTGCCTGTACCATAGATTAAGCAGGCCCAAAAACCAAGCGAATATGACTAGCCCAAAACAACAAATTACCTGTATACAGTATGGAAATGGCATTACCAAAGAAACAAAAAGAAACACAGGACAAATCATACACATACCTTTCTCTTATGCCCACACTCTATACAGTTCTCCTCCACATTAGAAAATTGCATCTTCTTCTGTTTAAGTTCAAGTTCAACCATGATTGCCAACAGGGTAAAGGAACTTGTACCAAAACTTAAAACTCAGTACTATACAGCTCTAGAAACACCACAAAGAGTAATAAGCAAACTCCAATTATACCTGACCAACAGATATATAATCTTGTACACTCCCGTCATCTGGCAAACTGTCAGTGCCACTAAGTAACCTGATACATTGAAGGTGGCCCAGGCCAGATGATGGTTCTACACCCAACCATAATCTGTTTTTAAAACCAAGCAGATATTGGGAGGATGCCCCAACCACACAAAAACAGGATCAACCTATACAGTATCAAGTTCAAGCACTAGGAGGCCCAAAATCAAACCTGACCACCAGGACACCACAAACAACTCACGTACCAAATAGCAACACAATGGTACCTTGCGTTCCGGAGATACAGCGCACGCCCCGTGCCCGCACAAAAGGTAACCTAAAATGTCAAGTTCAAGCACCAAGGGCGCCAAAATCAAAATTGAGCATTATTCAGCCACCGCCGACACATGTGCCAAATATCATCGCGCCAGCACCAGCCGTTCAGAAGATATAACTCCGGAAACACCCCTCTCGGACACAAAATTCGACCTGCCGGGTCAAGTTCAAACGCGACAAGGCCCAAAGTCAACCCTAGGCAACAGGCAACAACCCCCCACCCATGCACCAAAAATCGTCGCAATCGCGCGTATCGTTCCGGACACACAGCGCCAAAAGTGCCCCAAAAACACCAAAAATGCCACCTGCAATGTCAAGTTCAAACGCCAGGAGGCCCAAAATCAAACCTGAGTGTTAGGCTACCACCCCCAACCCACGTACCAAAAATCGTCGTGCTCGCACCATCCGTTCACGAGATACAGCGCCCTACATCCCCGGCTACCGAAAAGTTCCCACCAGCATCAAAACCATACCTGCATACATGCAGGTAATAATGGCGAACATGTAGCCACGGCCACTGTTGCTTCGATTCTTGTCTATTTTAAAATCTAGCCATCTTGATTATTTTTTAACCCATTTTTTTTTTTTTGCCTTTCTCATTAAGTTTGGAGTCTGCGGAGGATGTCATCCATAGATTTACTTGCTCACATGTACAGTGGCCTAACTGTAAAACAAATCATCTGCAGGGACCAGGGCTAACTGGTTTGCAATAGTTCCCACTTGTTAGCAAAGTAAGTTGGTTCCTGATTGTTGATATATCAACAGTAGGCATACCCATATATATGCAAACAAATAAACAGATGCAGGGTTGGACAAGTCCACTAGCCCTACTGTCCCAGGCAAGTCAAAGTACCCTTCGGACAAGTGCATGTCCTATTCCGCTTGCCCGATCGGGCAAGTAAGATATTTCCATGAGTGAGATTTTGATAAACTTGTTACTCTTTACAGTCATAGCATCAGGCAATGTTCAACACAGAAAAATTAAGTCAATAATAAAAGAATCCCATTGCTGGAAGAAGAAATACTTAGAAAATGTTATTCTAATTTCGGGCAAGTAAATTTTTCATGTACTTGCCCGATAGGACAAGTGAGTTTTAGAAAACTTGTCCAAACATGATCATGAGATGTAAGACAAGACCTTGGAAACAAATTCAATGAAATAATGTCTTTTTGTTACAAATTCAGTTTGCAAGAAAAGAGATAATTTGAGATATATAGTTTGTATGTTTTTTATGTTGCTTATTACCTCTATGAAAAATGGATGTATAGTTTTTGGCATGTCTGTTTGTGTGTGTGTCTGGATATTTGTGGTCAGCATAACTCTAGAATTTCTGGACGTACAAATGTATTACAATGATATTTGGTATGTGGGTTGGGCCTGGGTTGGGAAGATGAAGGTCAAGTGTACAGTACATGTATAATCAAGGTATAATCAATCATATACTGTAGGCAACTTCTCTGTTTTCAGAGAGTCACATTCAAATGATAATTCAGCATCTAAAATTAAGATATTAAAACTAAGCTAGCATCTTAACCTAAGATTTCCTATCCATAATTAAGAAAAGAAAAAAAAATTGGTTGAGAAGTGCAACAGCGACACCTACATAGGCTACAAATAGCAGCAAGGAGCAGCACCAGTCAGAAGCTCTGAGGAAGATGTCTGATAGAATTTGAAAAATAAGATGGCGAGACACATTACTGGTTGTGCAAAAGAAAAGTCTGGACATTCTCCTTTATGATTGAAGGTAAAACTGTACACTCAGGTAAGAATTTTCTCAAGTTTGCTGCTAAATGACTTGCAACTAGAAAGGCAACATTTTCTCAAAAATCCATAATATCTTCCCTGCAGCCTGTTGTCAAGCTACTCGCACATAATACTATATACCAATAGGCCCGCCCTACATAATTATTACCATTACACTCACCCTATATAGTATTGTCTGTTTGTAAAAAAAAAAGTTACATACAGGATTTGCTATCACAAACCTGTATTTGTTCATATTTATACTGTAACAGCTCCTATAAAAGCAAAGAAACTCCAAGAGCTAAAGGAAGCTTGCAGGATGCAAATCACAATGGAAATGGATGAAGAAAGACTGAATGCAGCTATAAGAAAAAAGAGACCATAGACTATAGATGCAGAACACAGTGACTGATGAATATGCTCATCAAAGGAGTGCAAGGTCTGATTGGTGGTTAAATGCAGTTCTAAGCTCTGATTG
Source organism: Branchiostoma floridae x Branchiostoma belcheri (assembly GCA_019207045.1). NCBI lineage: Eukaryota > Metazoa > Chordata > Leptocardii > Amphioxiformes > Branchiostomatidae > Branchiostoma > Branchiostoma floridae x Branchiostoma belcheri. Next base: position 33,587,432 of record CM033023.1, read on the forward strand.
GCTCCTGACACAAAAGGAAGAAATAAGAAGAACACGAAGGCAAGAACAATATGTCTCCCTATTGGGAAAACATAACTATACTGAGGAGCACTGTTACAGATATACACAAGCACAAGAGATACAAAACCTGAAAGTTCTGTTGCAACTTTCAGTACCAAGAAGACCATAATCCAACTTGTCCTTTATATATCACCTACAGTTCCTGGAGTGACACTATCCAAAAACAACTACTAGTACAGAAATGCTTTAAAAACATAACCTTGTTAATGATGGTTGCAAAGGTAAAAATAGATTTTACAATACAAAATCTGTATAGAGGTTTTTGTAAAGGCCCTTTCCAGTAATGTTTGGTGTTTCTTGCCTTATAGAAAACTCTTGGCAGTTGGTGGAATTGTCCATGTAACAGTCCAATCACTATGGAGATTGCATACTTAGCTCTTCCATGTAAGGAGAAAGCTGACTACTCGTGATACCAGCTAACAATCCTGGCATTGTTCAAATGCTGAGTACTGCGTACCTTTTGTCTCTTTTTTTACGTGTCTCTTTAATTTTCTGTGAAGGAGATCTCCCTCTATCATAGCTGTGAATTTGCAATGAACTTTGCTACTGGTACTCTGTACTGATAAACCATTTACTGAACCATTACAATGTCACTTGCCTGATGAACTGGATTTCTTGACTAAGGGAACAGCCCATAATGACTATCAATTTTATGGATAAAGCTTAAAATCAAGTTAAGTTTATCTATAAGGTAAAACAAGTGAAAAATCAGCTGTATATGGATGTATCTACTAATTGGTATGTAATATTACACAATTGGTCTGACAAAAAAAGTATAAACAATATCATATCCAAATGAATAAATAAGCAAATTAACCTAGTTTTGTGGTGATTTTGAGGACCTTTTTGTTTTCAACTTCACAATATTCTGCATGCTTGTATCTAGCCCTTGTAAACAGACAACTGTTTGATAGAAGACTGGCTCTCGCTGGCCATGGAGCAATTGCCATGAGGAGATGGCCGCCAAAATTCTCCTCTGGGAACCTGACGCCAAGATAAAGAGGGGACGACTGAACCTGACACTTAAGAAACTTTAAAGAAAGTACTGGAGAAGGAGGTCGGTTTAAAGGACCACAACCTGCTAGCCGCCCTGCTAGATAGAGATGCATGGTCGGACATCATTAATGGCACCTCTTGTGAGGATGAACTGAACTGTTAGATGAATATCTGACTCACGCGGGGTCCTGAAGAGTTCCTCCAGCCTCCGTCTTCCCGACGAGCTCCTGCGGAGACGAACCCTCCTGGGGGAGGTCGGGGTGAACATCTGCAGCGCCATCCCTCACTGGTCGTATCGTGGTGAAGTTATCGCCAAAGCCTCCATGCTGAGCGGATCTCACCTCGCCTTGGCTTCCACCCCGCCTGAAGCTACTCTACCATGTCCGCGATTATCCTGTTTAAAACACAGTGGTCACGGTGCTGGCTGTGTGACACACATTGGGTAGTCAACATGCGCAGACGCAAGAAAGGGACGTTTCAGCTACTGAATTAGCATTGGGCTATGTTGATTCGATTATATGGGTAACATCAGAGCACGCATCAATTTTCATACATTTCCAACAAAAAGTATTTGACCATGCTGTAAAATGAACACATGCCATATATTGAAAAAAGAATATCAGAAAATGGGCAATAATGCCATGCCAAAGTTAATTCCAAACTCAAAGAAAAAACTGGGAGAACAGAACAATATGTTGTTCAACTTTCCTGATCACTTTTCTTAATGAAGGCAAATTTTCTTTTTGGACATCCTTTTTTCTATTCACACGCTTGCATCAGTTTTAGGGTTCTATCCATATGCTCAAAATTCAATTTGGCCTTAAGTCACTGTCACAGTTGAGGGACTTGGCAGTGGCACAAGACAGACGAGTGAGGTCATACAGTATGTACAGCATGCCACGTAATGGGCCTATCTATGGGCAGAGAGAATGATAATTTATTCCTGACACAAGTTGTAAGTTTACACAATGCAAAATTTATGTACATGTAGATATTCAAGGTTAAACTGCTGACAAAGCAACATTTGATCCGGAAGAAAGAATTACAAGAATGGCACAGGAACATGTTACCATTCAGTTTTGGCCCTGACAGACCTACATTTTGCATTCCTTCCCATTTTGTTGTAGAACACAATAGAAATAGCTGTTGTCATGGACATCGATAGTTCTTAAAGGTATGTATTTGTTGCAGACTTTGGGTGCCCAAACTGCACATATTCTGAATTCTAAAATCTCCATTCAGATTAACATTTGCAATTTCAAATGCATTTAAGTTCCCGGGATTTAATTTCGCTGTAGTTGGAAAAAGGACTTATTGCGGTGGTTTTAAGTTTGCGGTAGCAACATGCACTGTAGTCTCTTAGTGCCATGGAAAAATAATCCAGGTGCTTTTAAGTTCGTGGTGAAGCGGCCACCGCAAAAAACGCGAACATTAAACCACCGCAAAAGTTTCTGCATTTACAGTATTCACATCACTTTATTACATTTCGAGCATTGGCAAATGATGCACTGTGAAGCAAGTTGCGGCCAAGTTCCTTTGTTTCTAGTAGCCTACCAGTACCAGTAATACCAGTAAGCCAGCTAGGCCCAGAACATAAATTTCCCAAATTCCGTTCAGAAACCTAAGAAGCTTTGTGGGGCACAAAAAAAAACCCACCACAACACACACACAATGTCAACAAACTTTAGTAACAATTCAAGTAACCCACCAAACTCATTCAAGCACAGTCCTTGGTTTGTCGGAAAGTTGGACAAAATGACAAACAACTCCTGGACCTGTAGTGGCAGGATTGAGTGAGTGAGCGTATTTTCAGACATTCTCATGACACAACTAAGCCACATTTATGTGTTGTGAATATCGCTGTGCAGTGTAAAGATAGATTCAACTTATAGTGTAGAAAAAATCAACCGAAAACAATGACCATTTTAATGTTTTGATCGCTCAGATACTACAATACAAACCTTGAAGTCTGGGATATTTGCAGAGCCTTCCATCATGCCAGCACTGCAGACTTATGGACCTAAAGAAGTGTTGGATCTGAAAAATATGTACACAGAAAAATGTCAGGCCACTGATAGGTAATTCTCCATTTTTCTTTATATGTAGAATCACTTTTTAGTTCAAATGCATGTGTCACAGTAAAGATCGGACTTCCGGACCATCTCATATTGCCCTTTGTAAGTGTAAGACCAATAGGATTTTGATCCAATAGCTAAGGATCCGACTGACAAATAGGATTTGCCATTGGCCGGTCTAGTTTAATTTTTAATGCATATCAAATCAGTCAGAGGGTAATCACAAAAGCAACAGTGCAGTGGCTTTGACCCCTGCAGTGGCTTTGACCAAAACACTCTGCAGAGTAACAATAAGCCAGCTGGATGAAGATCGAGGAAACTATCTCAATCCTTTTTGCGGTTCGGGATTATCACAGAACCAGAACAATAGTCTGAAATGTCACTGAGTGGATTAAACCACTAACAGTCATGAATGATTTTATGTTGTTCAGCACCACTGAGTGAGTGAAGTTAGGAGACAGCAAGTAAATTTTATGGATGACATCCAACTTTTTGCCTCATTTCTAAAAAAAAAGATTTCTTTTTCCATTCCGAGATGGTGAACATGATGATATGTTGTGCGTTAGCCTGGATTATACTTGAAGTGACACTTGAGTGTGGTAATGATACATTCATACTGCCCGCTCGTACACGTAGCTAGACTGGTATCACTTGAAACAGTTGACAACAAGAGTTCGCAGACCTCATACCTCCATGAAATATTCTGATTATGCAAATGGGTGTCACATCTGCATAATTTATGCTTGCTCCTTATACCTTTCACTAACTTACACAGGTCACAACTATACTTACTAAGAAGATTTAGGACACTTAACATTAATTATGCAAATTAGAGACTCATTCGCATAATTAGTATCTGCTTAAGTGCCGCCTGACACAAACTACATGTGACATGTATTTGAGTACCACATTGAAAAACACTGTACAAATAGTATGCAAATTAAGTCCAAATTTGCATGATTAGCACATCATTGTGTACATCTTTGCCACAGGTACCTGCATACCAAATATCATGGAAATCCATCATTCCTAATATGATCTGTTATGCTCCTTTGAGGATTTTGACAAAAATGCTCCTGCAGTTCCAGAGCAAGCTGCTAGGGGGCCAAAACATACACCACATATTCCTTACATCACAAGCAATCTGCCACCACAAAATCAAGACCATAGCATGTCCAGGTAAAAAGATGCAAAAAATTGAAGTTCTGCTGCAGTACCAAGGTCACACACCAGGGGCCCAAACTTGAACTTGACCTTCGTCTTCCCAACCCCTACCCACACACCAAATATCGTAGTCCATCAAGAGGTTCTTAAGTTATGATGACCACAAATATCCAGAGTTTTTCAGTACTAGTACTTGCTATGATAACTGCTGGGATGAGAACAAATTCGTGCATTTTCTTACCTTGCTGATCTCCGTGATCTCTGGGTCATGATCTCTGGGTCAGAAAAATTTGCTGTTACAACATCAGGACTGGATGTCAGAAAGTCAAACAGCATGAAAATGTTAACTTTAATAGTTTAAAGCAAGACTATCCCTGTTCCGACTTCTGAAGAGTACCGTTAAAATCACTAATCTAATTTAGTGCTTTGCAATTGATATTCTACTTTAATTTATGTTAAAAACATTTTGGTGCACTAAATCCCAAAAATGAATTTCGAGCACTGTGGTTTACTGTGAATGTTATGCTACGGCCGCGGTCCGGATAGTGCTTGGATGGGGGACCAACCAAGGACGTCCGGATTGCTGTAGCCTCACGAAGTTTTCCACGAAATCGTCTTCCGGGAGGGACGTAAAACGGGGGTCCCGTGCTCGAGAAGGTGCCTCGACCACGTAAAACAGCCTCATTACTCATACTTGGGGTACCTACTGGCTGGCAAAATACACCAGATGATTATGCCTTATGGATCTTTATTGAGACATGGCAAAAGTACAGTGACTTTCGTAAGGTCTACATGTATAACAGCTACTAACAGTACAACTATCTATAGGGTGAATAAATCAACATATACATATAGGGTCTAGCTTGTCATTTACACTATGGGTTCTATAGTATAAACATTCGTGGATATATTTGCCTACTTGTACACAGTGTGGATTATCGCCTCCCAGAATGTAGTTGAGTTTAAATATCTATGGAACAGAGTAGCAAGTTATGTGTCAAGTTCGTGTGCTTAGATCATTCTGAAACTGCAGTGCGTGATTTGTACCAAGCAACTTGTAAAATGATGTATGCAGATGTCATGAAAACCCATTTTTTCGGGGGAGGGGGGCGAAATCGCTTATAATATATGATGGAGTGGGCGATATGTGTGTGTGTGTGGTATGTTAGATCGCTTTCACACTCAGCCCGGGCAAACCGCGACGACAGACGATATGTACTTTATACTCCACGAGGAAGTCACTTACCGACTTTCCTTTCGGATAAGTCTGCACAATATCTCCTAAAATACTTATCAATCTATTCCTCCATCTTTTAACTTTCCGTATTCTTCCAGTCAATGGACCATTATCACTCAATCATTCAATGCCAATCACAGATAGCGTAACGTTAGAAATTTCACAAAAATACGGAAAATGCTCACCCAAACACTGTGAGAGACACTTCACTCGGCTTGCACAGTAGACTCCGTGAATGCTAAAGGGCTACAGAATCCTCAACATGCTGTGGGCGGCAGCCCAAACGAAAGAAAAGAAGAAGAGGACACACGATGACACGTGCACACGTCTACATCAATCCACACACAAAGACGACCGCCATCTTGAATCTCGGGATCTACTTCTAGTTCTGTGTTGTGATTGGTCCTTTTCTCCTACTTCTGACCAATGATGTCCAAACATGTAAATAGCAGCAGTAAATATGCAAATTATATATGTATCGTGCCTGCCTGTCTGTCTGTCTGTTTGTCTGTTTGTTTGTTTGTTTGTTTGTTTGTTATGCAATTTCCATGCTATTCGTATGTAAGTGCATTGGCCACACGAGCAATGTCTTCATGGTGAAACATTTGTCTCAAATAAATCAGACTTTTTGGCAAATCAAGTTTAAAATAAACTTTTCAACTGATGTTTTATAAAAATTTTCTCAGTGCTTATGCTAATAAGGTATCTATACGTATCTATGATTAAGAGTGGACCATCTTCTCTACCCAAATAACACAATTTGTTATTATGTTGCTCAAACTTTCAAAGTACTTACTTACTTACTTAGTTCGCACACCTAGCGCACACCTAGCGCACATATTGGACTTTAAACATTTAACAACTGTGTCAAGTTTCGTACCTTAAAGCGTTTGGTTAATGGAAAAGTGGTCTTTTAACCAACAACTTATGAATTTGCGTATAAATCCAATTTGCTCTATATCCGATGACAACTCACTGCATCCTAGCAGCTGTAAATGAGGAACCATTGGGAGTTTAGATATTAATTGAAATGGGCATGCAATCTATAGAGACAGTACTATCATACAGTGGTTCATGTACAGTGAAACCTGTATTAGCGGCAACCTTTGCACTGCGACCACCTGGCCATTGTGGTCACTTTTTGTTGGTCCCTAACATTGATATCCTATCATTGATGGGTTGTGTTGTAACCTGTATCTAGAATTGACACTTTTGTAGAAGTGAAACTAGCTTGCTAGATAATTGTAAGAGTGGCACCAATATAGACGTAACCAACATGGTTAGAGATATTTGTTTATTTGTTTATTAAGATTCACCACACAAGTGGAAGGTGCGGGGGAACAGGTGGTGACACCTTTACTGGCCCTCGCCCCGACATGAAAATACAATAAATACAGCAGATTAAGATCAATACTAAACAACATAAACAATCGATCAGACTACCGAGCCCTTAAATCCTGGCAGGAGGCGCACTTACATGCAGTAGACCAGGTACAGAGGTTATCGGATACAAAGTGGCTTCTGAATCTATCAACAGTAGATTTCACAAGTAGCTGTTTGAAAGACAATAGGTCGGACTGGTGCGACGACACAGCTCCTATGCTGCGAACTGTGACATCAAGCTTGTTCCATTCGGTAACTAACCGTGGTACGTATGGCATAGCAAATGTAGATGTTTTGCAGCAACATGGCATCAGCATGAACGACCGACTACTCCTTGTTGGTCTAGCAGAAAATGATACATTGTTAGACAGGTCCAGATCATTCATGTTGGCTAGGGACTTGACAAATAACATGATGTCAGCGATCTCTCTCCTATATGAGAGAGGTAACATGTTGAGGCACAGTAATCTATCTCTATAGTCAAGATCACCGGCATTTACATTGTCATTGGCACGCAGAATGAACTTAGTCGCCCGCCTCTGCACGCCTTCCAACAGGTACATGTGATTACGTGACAGTGGAGACCACACAGGGCAACAATACTCAAGTACTGATCTAACAAGTGAAACATACAATACCTTGCGCACCTCCAGACTGGAATCAAGGCCTACTGTGCGTATGATAAATCCAATCATAGAATTGGCTTTCTTTACAATGTTCACAATATGGCTGTTCCACAACAGGTCAGACTGGGCAAGAACTCCCAGGTCATTCATACTGCTGACTGTGGACAGTGCAATGTCAGACATATAGTATGCAAAGGTTATTGGGCTCTTGGAGCGAGTCAAACGGAGCACCTTGCACTTCGAGGGGTGGAATGACATACCCCACCGAAGGCTCCAATCATACATAGACGAAATATCGGCCTGTAGTTATGACAGTCATCTAGGTTGCGAATCTCTCTGTAGCATTTCGAATCGTCAGCAAACAACGCTACAATGGAGTTCTTTGCAGTGCTAGGCAAGTCATTAATATACAGTAAAAATAACATTAGGCCTAGAATCGAGCCCTGTGGTACACTGGAAGTAACGGGTAGCCACTCTGAGTGACTGCCTTCAACCACCACTCACTGCTTTCGGTCAGTAAGGTACGAGTTAAACCATGACAGCAGTTTACCGTTAAACCCCTACATCTGTAGCTTGTAGAGCAGACGAGAGTGTGGAACCGAGTCGAATGCCTTGGCAAAGTCCAAGAAAAGCATATCGACCTGCCCACCTCTGTCTAGGAAAGAGCCTACGTTATGGTATACCTCTAACAGTTGAGTGGTTGTTGAACGCCCCTTGATGAACCCGTGCTGCAGGCCATGAATAGAATCGTGGAGAATTGGAAACACTATGTCGTATATGCACCTCTCCATGACTTTGCTAACGATAGACAATAAAGAAACGGGCCTGTAGTTTGAGACGACTTGTTTGTCCCCCTTTTTAAAGACTGGAGACACATTTGCCTCCTTCCAGTTAGAAGGAACTACACCTGAACTAACGGATTGGTTGAACAGCAAAGTCAGGGGAAGTGTAATTGACTGGGCACAATTCTTTAACACATGTGGGGAAATACTGTCAGGACCTACGGCTTTACTTGTGTCCAGATTAGAAAGTACATCTCGGACTGAGTCTACATTAAATTGAAGGCTACAAAGACTGTCAATAACTTTGATGTCAATAGTAGGTGCACTAACATTCTGGTCAACTTGACTGAAAGTGGAGAAAAAGTACTTGTTGAACAGGCTAGCCTTGTCGCCAGCCGATTTGGCAACAGAGTCCTCAAGATATACGACAGATGGCAAAGTTCTTGATTTCGATTTCGCACGAGCAAATGTCCAGAAGCGCTTCGGTGCGTCCTGCAGGGTAGATGATAGGCTGTCTAAATAGCCCACATGCTTATGAGACAGAACGTTCTTCAGTTTGTTGCGGAGCACTCGATACTTCGCCCAGTGTGCTGGAGAGTCTGTCCGTTTGGCTCTGCGCCATGCCGTCTGCTTGCGATTCTGGATGTCTCGAACTTCCCCGTCTATCCATGTAGGCGTTGTTGAGTCCTTAACTCTGCGCCAGGGCACGAACTGGTCGACAGCTGACCGTATCATAGATGATAAGAATTCCCTGGCGGAGTCAATGTCCTGACACTGTTGAACGGCTTCAGCTAGTTGCCTAGAGGCGAGATGTGACCTAAGACCATCCCAGTCGGCACGACTGTAGTTGTAAACCTTCCGAGAGAGGCCACGCTTGGACTGTAGTTTGCAATGGATACCGAATTCTAAGATAGTATGGTCCGTATCAAATTCGGATGGAAGTTCACTTATGTCCGACACCCTTTCGGGGATGTTGCTGAAGACTAAGTCCAACATGTTGTTGCTGGAGTTGGATGGAATCGTGTTGTGCTGAAGAAGAAAGTGATCGTTTATTACATCACAAAAGTCAGATTCTTTGCCTTTGTCCGTCACGGCACAACTGGTCCAGTCAACCCGTGGGAGATTAAAGTCACCAAGTACGCAACACATTCGGTACTCACTCTGAACTTTCTCTAAGACTGAAGACAAGTTCACGGTGAATGTTGACAAATCCCCAGAGGGTGGTCTGTAGCAGAGCACGGTGGCCAACTTGCCCAATCCTGGAGGCTGAACTTCACAGACGAGAATTTCATCCTTGGGTTCGAGGTCTGACCGTCGCATACTACATACGTCTGAACGAACGGCCAGAAGGACGCCACCACCGGCCCTGCCGGCATGAACATGATGACGGTCCTTACGGTAGGTTACAAAACCGGGTGGAATGACTTCTTGGTCGCGGACATCATCGTTGAGCCAAGTCTCAGTAATAGCCAGAATGTCTGGACAGTTTAGATGCATCAAGTTCCGGAGCTGGACCAACTTATTTCTATGAGGATTAACTGCCTTAACACTTCTCGCATTGAGGTAAATGACTTTGAGTAACTTATCTACTAGAGACCTTGGATTGGTCAACAGGATCTTAGGCATAGGGAATGGCTTAGTACGGTTGTTGTCACTTACCGCAGCCAATGATGGATCGTTATGTCTGATTGTTTTGACGGTGGACAGGTAGCGATGGCGCGTTGATTTGCATATGAAGGAAGTATCTGACTGTTGGAAAGAGGAGGGACGATGGCCTAAGACTGTGGAAATCTCACGTAAAATGTGTTTCCCCGCTTTTGTCCCCCTTGGTCTGCTTCTCCTGAAAAGTCCGTTGAGGCGTATACTCTCCTTGGTCAGTGGATCGATCCTGGGGACCACGCGACTCAGGCTCCGGAGGAACTCCATAGAATACCTGCGGATACTGGACGACGCCATTGCTCGCAGTGGTCTACACACAGCCAGACTCGGTAACAGCCACGTTTACACTGACAATTCTCCTCTATACCTTAGATAGTTGTCTTAGACGGTCCACAGGTACTTACCACACTTATAGTAACATATATATTGCACATTCCCGGATATTGCTGTAGTAAATGGTACAAAAGGGGCTCTTTTGGGGCAGAGGTGCAAGAACCGCGGCTGCCCTAAGAGCGCCACCTTGTGATTAGATACCAGTCTACCATACAAGTGTCACCAGTCTACCACACAAGTGTCACCTTTACTACACTTGGTGAATACAGAAATTAATGCCTTGTTGGTTGTGATGCTATATTTTGTCACTTAAATCCTTGTCATAACGTTGATGGTCTATTTTGATAATTTTCCACTCGTTTTTTTTACCCATCTTGTTTTTCTTTCAAACCCAACCTCACTATTTTTGCAGTCTGCAGAGAATGTCGTCCATAAAATTTACTTGCTGTGGCCTAATCACTGACTTTACCATTAAGTCGCCAGGTATTCATGAATCTGAATACACCACACATGGGTAACACACTACTAACATCACCTTGTTTAAAATCACCAGTAAGTAACGAATACTTTACTCTAGACATACAATGATTATCACCTTCCAACATTTACGTAAGTGATTGGTTAGGCTTCAAAGTGGTCTCAGTATGTCTCGACGCCTTGCACACTAGTCTATATGTTTCAATGGGACCGTGTTTCAATTCAGAACATTTGCTTCAGTTGCTTCCTACAAGTACGAGGTCTTTGAATCTGAGAAATAGTTCCTCCTACAAATGTCTGTAGGTACTGGCGAATATCTGTATGCAGCTCAAGTCTGTTACGATAATATAGAGAATGCGTTTCACAACGTTTATTGTAGTCCGCAATTAGCCCCCTTCAGGCTATTAAAGACAGAGGGGACAACCTTTGCTGGCTTTTGAGAGAGAGAACTGGTTTATTTATTTAAACACACACAAAGGCATGCACAAGATTATAGTCCGAGGACTAAATTGCCTCGTACAGTGTACAGGAGAGGCTGACACTTAGGAGTATAACAATGGAATGCCCTGCCTAATAATCTAATTATACTTATCACAATTTCCACTAAACTTTACAATTCAAAAGTGTGGATCTACACACCCTTAAGAGCTGATGTCTGTAAAAACCAAGCAAAATCAGAAAAAGTTGGCCAAACTCAAATAAACGATTTTCCTTAAATTTTGTGTGGTGGTAGGGCCTTGGTCCAAACCTACAAAAATGGCAAAGTTTTAGATCTGCGGTCACCGGTTGCCATGGCAACGGCCATTTTTCAAAATGGCGGATTTTCACCAAGGGAAGGCCTTGGTCGCGTCCAAAATAGGCCTAATTTGGACTCCTGTAGCCCCCACAAATTAACAGATATTTTATTGATTCTCGGATATGTTATTACCCATATTCTAACTAAAACAATAATATATAGTGATGCTCAAAATGTTTTTGTAGTGAGGTGCAGCAGATGTTTGAAAATGATGTGTTTTCGTAAATTTCCAAAATTGACGAAAATCCATTTTTTGACCATTTTTATTGACCATTAGCTCATTTACAGGCAAATCAATTTGTTTGATTTTTAGCACAGTTAGAGTTTAAACCTTTTTATACATCATATGTAAAAAAAAAATGGGATTCCCACGTATCGGATCGTGGTGGCCCCGAGAGTAAACCAATATTTCCATTTCAAGAAAATCGTAACCATAGAATTATTCCTGGAAAAACAGTCATAGCTTACCAAAAATGAATCTCAGTTTCATTTTATGTAGCAGAGGAACTAACCTATCAATTATAAAAGCAGGGGTGTTCTAGATTTTTTTATAATTGCCTTTAAAATGATTTTATTGAGTTTTTTGTCATTTTTAGCCCAAAAAAATGTATATTTTGGCCCCAGCACCCTGGTATTGCAACCAAATGACCTGAAATTTAGTATAGGAATGTCCTGGACATGTACACATATGAGTTGATAACTGGTTTGACATATGATAGAACAAAATGCTGAATTTCGTGACTTTTTTGGGCATTTCGGCCCCAAAAGTACATTTTTGGCCCCTGTACCCTGGTTTTACAACCAAATGACCTGAAATTTGGTATAGGAATGCCCTGGACACATGCGCACATGGATTCAATAAGACTTTTGGCGTACTGCTAAAAATTCTAAATTTTGTGATTTTTGGTTTATCTTTTTCCCCCAAAAAGTACATTTTTGGCTCCCCTACCCTGGTTTTACAACTGAATGACCTGGCCTTCGGGATAGCAATGCCCTGAACATATGCGCACATGGATTCATTAACATGTTTTGCATACAGTACAACAAAATGCTTCATCTAAAATTTTTGCCATTTTCTAGACACAAAAAAATTATTTTATTTTATTTTATTATTTATTAAAAAAAAACTGCTACTGTTCCCTGGTTTTTCAAGTAAAAAACCAATAAAAATTTGGTATAGGAGCGCCTTGGAAATGGCTTTTATAACCCGTTTTTACATACAGTGCAACAAAACGCATAATGTTGTAATTTTTGGTCGTTTGACCACCCTATGCTTGGTTTTTACAGACAGAGCCTCTTAAGTTCCGGCCCGGCAAACTTGGTATGGTTGGAAAGGTTGCATAATCGAAAGGTGCAAACCGCAAAATATTCGGATACTTCCTTCTCGAGATATTCTGGAGCATACGGGCTCTGTTAAGGCGCAACCGCTAGCGCCTTCTTCTAAACACCGCCGGTCACGGCACCGGGTAGGGGGTGACTTAATGGCGCGACTGTAGCTTAGACTTTAAGTTCCGGCCCGGCAAACTTGGTATGGTTGGAAAGGTTGCATAGCAAGGAATCGAAAGGTGCAAACCGCAAAATATTCGGATACTACCATCTCGAGATATTCTTGAGCATACGGGCTCTGTTTAGGCGCAACCGCTAGCGCCTTCTTCTAAACACCGCCGGTCACGGCACCGGGTAGGGGGCGACTTAATGGCGCGACTGTAGCTTAGACTTTAAGTTCCGGCCCGGCAAACTTGGTATGGTTGGAAAGGTTGCATAGCAAGGAATCGAAAGGTGCAAACCGCAAAATATTCGAATACTTCCTTCTCGAGATATTCTTGAGCACACGGGCTTTGTTTAGGCGCAACCGCTAGCGCCTTCTTCTAAACACCGCCGGTCACGGCACCGGGTAAGGGGGTGACTTAATGGCGCGACTGTAGCTTAGACTTTAAGTTCCGGCCCGGCAAATTTGTTACGGTTGAAAAGGTTGCATAGCAAGGAATCGAAAGGTGCAAACCGCAAAATATTCGGATACTTCCTTCTCGAGATATTCTTGAGCATACGGGCTCTGTTTAGGCGCAACCGCTAGCGCCTTCTTCTAAACACCGCCGGTCACGGCACCGGGTAAGGGGGTGACTTAATGGCGCGACTGTAGCTTAGACTTTAAGTTCCGGCCCGGCAAACTTGGTATGGTTGGGAAGGTTGCATAGCAAGGAATCGAAAGGTGCAAACCGCAAAATATTCGGATACTACCATCTCGAGATATTCTTGAGCATACGGGCTCTGTTTAGGCGCAACCGCTAGCGCCTTCTTCTAAACACCGCCGGTCACGGCACCGGGTAGGGGGCGACTTAATGGCGCGACTGTAGCTTAGACTTTAAGTTCCGGCCCGGCAAACTTGGTATGGTTGGAAAGGTTGCATAGCAAGGAATCGAAAGGTGCAAACCGCAAAATATTCGAATACTTCCTTCTCGAGATATTCTTGAGCACACGGGCTTTGTTTAGGCGCAACCGCTAGCGCCTTCTTCTAAACACCGCCGGTCACGGCACCGGGTAAGGGGGTGACTTAATGGCGCGACTGTAGCTTAGACTTTAAGTTCCGGCCCGGCAAATTTGTTACGGTTGAAAAGGTTGCATAGCAAGGAATCGAAAGGTGCAAACCGCAAAATATTCGGATACTTCCTTCTCGAGATATTCTTGAGCATACGGGCTCTGTTTAGGCGCAACCGCTAGCGCCTTCTTCTAAACACCGCCGGTCACGGCACCGGGTAAGGGGGTGACTTAATGGCGCGACTGTAGCTTAGACTTTAAGTTCCGGCCCGGCAAACTTGGTATGGTTGGGAAGGTTGCATAGCAAGGAATCGAAAGGTGCAAACCGCAAAATATTCGGATACTTCCTTCTCGAGATATTCTGGAGCATACGGGCTCTTTTTGTGCGCAACAGCTAGCTCCTTCTTCTAAACACCGCCGGTCACGGCACCTGGTAGGGGGTGACTTAATGGCGCGACTGTAGCTTAGACTTTAAGTTCCGGCCTGGGAAATTTGGTATGGTTGGGAAGGTTGCATAGCAAGGAATCGAAAGGTGCAAACCGCAAAATATTCGGATACTTCCTTCTCGAGATATTCTTGAGCATACGGGCTCTGTTTAGGCGCAACCGCTAGCGCCTTCTTCTAAACACCGCCGGTCACGGCGCCGGGTAGGGGGTGTCTTAAGGACGCCATTGTAGCTTAGACTTTAAGTTCCGGCAACGCAAACTTGGTATGGTTGGAAAGGTTGCATAGCAAGGAATCGAAAGGTGCAAACCGCAAAATATTCGGATACTTCCTTCTCGAGATATTCTTGAGCATACGGGCTCTGTTTAGGCGCAACCGCTGGCGCCTTCTTCTAAACACCGCCGGTCACGGCAACGGGTAAGGGGGTGACTTAATGGCGCGACTGTAGCTTAGACTTTAAGTTCCGGCCCGGCAAATTTGGTATGGTTGGAAAGGTTGCATAGCAAGGAATCGAAAGGTGCAAACCGCAAAATATTCGGATACTTCCTTCTCGAGACATTCTTGAGCATACGGGCTCTGTTTAGGCGCAACCGCTAGCGCCTTCTTCTAAACACCGCCTGCCTACGCATCTGGGGACTCCCGGGTAACTGTGAGAATAAAGATCTCCCGGAGAGTTTCTTGAAGTTCGCTACGTCAACTCTGAAAGTCAATGTTGCGGTTGCCGACATCGACAACATTCACTATCTAGGGAAAGGCACTGGCCGACATGTCATAATCAAGTTTGCTACCTTTCTGGCCAAAAGGAAAGTGTATGAGGCAAGGCGTGTGTTGAAAGGTGTCAAAAATGAAGCTGGCCAATTCATCTCAATTAGGCCAGATCTGTCTCCGGCTAGCAGAGCTTTATTAGCACAAGCCAGGCAGATGGTGTCTGATGGCAAAGACGGTAAGCCCTTTTCCTCTGTGTGGGTGACAATAGATGGGAAAATATGCGCAACTCAGGGTGATAAACGGCTACACCTGACCGGGCCGCGGGACCTTGATTACGGCGATGCAGACACCGCAGCTGAGGAGAATTCCACACAGCGCAGGAAGACCGCCGCGAAGCGTCTGGCATCTGCGTCACCTGTCGACCGACCGGATACGAAGCGCGTTAATCCGTTTGAACTGTTGGCTGTTGAGGAAACGTTGCCTAAAACTTGCATTGAGAACTAGAACTGCAGCTTTAGTTATGTTTAGACTGTTTTCCCTCTTTTCATTTGTCGTCAACAATTACAACGCTTGACTCTTGTAGTAGGTCTTTATTGACTTTCATATGTCTTTATTGTACGTGACAAACTTGTATTCACGTCTTTATAATTCTATACAACTTATTATGATAAATAAAGCCCCAACATTGAATTTTCTTAGACTTGATTGATGTATTACTTGGTTATTTTTGTGTTTGAAAGATGTATGCTCCTTACAAGAATTTGTGTGGAACTTTGAATTTGAACTGCCTATAGGTTCACGTTCCTCACAATTTTCGTTGTTTTTACTTGTTTGTTTGATCTTCGTTTATCTATTAATTTTTCAATGGTTTATTTTTGTATTTGAAAGGGGTATAGTGACCCTCAACAAGAGTTTTGTGTTGAGCTTTGAACTTGTGCCAGATATAGGTTCTTGATTCGCATAATTTTGTTTTCGTTTATTTAAACATCCTTCATTATTAAGTTTGCAACGGTTTATCGGCTTAAATGAAGTATAGTGAGTAATAAAACGGTTGGATTATCGGAATGACTGGCTCTGACAACGAAATGTCCCGTGACTCCTGTTGTGTATCTTTTGCTTTCATTCATGGCATGTTGTATCTCGTCTTTTTGTGTCCTAAGTTTGATGTAATCATATTGATATTTGTTCTGTCATTATCAATTATGAGAACCCCTTGTTATTTGATTATTTATGTAAACTGTAATCCATTTGTTTTCCGCTTCGCTTTCTGCGGTCGCCTTCCCTTAGTTCATATCTTTAATCGTCTCTTTATCTTCTTTTGGTTTCGATGGCGGTTCAGAAAGTAAGCATTTGTAGTTATAATGTTAACGGCTTAGGCGACCGTAGAAAGCGACATGAAATATTCGCTTGGTTAAAGGATAAACCTTATCAAATCTTTTGTTTACAAGAGACTCACTCAACGGTTAAACAAGAAGAATTTTGGCAGTCGGATTGGGGGGGCCCAGCTTTATTTAATCATGGCCTTAGTAATAGTAGAGGAGTTTTAATTCTATTTAAGAATAATATTTCATACACCATCCACCAGACTCTGAGTGATGACTCAGGGCGGTGGATGGTTTTAGACATAACTCTTGATTCAACTCGTTTTTGTCTGGCCAACATCTACGCCCCTAATACTGACGACCCCGATTTCTTCTTTAACCTTGAAACGACCATACATAACCATATTGCGTCTGATCTACATACCATTATTGTTGGAGATTTTAACACCACTTTGAATTCCGAACTTGACAGAGCTGGGCATCGGTCCTCTGTTTATCACCCGAATAGTCGTAATGCAATTAATTCTATATGCGCCAATTTAGATTTATTGGACATTTTCAGATATAATTACCCTTCAACGGTACGCTATACTTGGAGGCGCAGGCGCCAAGCCAGTAGAATAGATTACTTCTTAATTTCTTTTTCCTTAACTTCTTTTGTTGACAAAGTCGTTATAGAAGACAGCCTGAGATCTGACCACTCCCTCATCGGTTTATCTGTAATTACTTCCAAAATACCTCGGGGTCGGGGTTTTTGGAGAATGAATCAAGATTTCTTGAGTGATAAGACTTTCATAAAGGAAACCTCTGAATTCATCACCGAGTTTTTTCAGTTTAATGTGAATTCAGCTAATCCCCACATTGTGTGGGAATCTTTTAAATGTTCTGTTCGTGGTCATATTATAAAATTTACTTCGTGGAAAAGAAAACAAACTAAGGACAGTGAACTAGCTCTTTCTTGTGAAATAGTCAACCTACAAAAAGACTTAGATACTTGTTTTAATATAGATACTTTTCATAGTTTAAATGATAAAAAACAGCAGCTAGAACTACTTTACCAGGCCAAAGCAAATAATATGATCCGGGGGAAGCGAGCCAAGTGGATGGAACAGGGGGAAAAATGCACAAAACTTTTTATGAACATGATCAGTAGAGGCAATTCTAGGAAAAACATGACTAAATTTGTTACGACAGAGGGATTAATTAAAACGGACCCACAGGAAATCCTAGTGGAACAAGTAAATTTCTTTTCGGCACTTTATTCTTTTAAAGAACCACCTATTTCCTTAGAATGTGATGCTTTTGAATCTTTCTTTCCTAATCCACCCCATGTATCTTTGTCTTTGGAACAACGTAAAAGTTGTGATGGTTTTAATTACGGAAAGGGAACTGAGGGATTCAATAGAGTCATTTTCTTCGGGAAGAGCACCCGGATTAGACGGCCTACCTGTGGAATTTTACAAAGTCTTCTTTAATCTTGTAAAAAAACCGATGTTGGATTCGTTTAATTACTCTTATCGGGTAGGTCATTTATCAAATACACAAAAAACCGGACTCATCTCTCTACTTCTTAAGCAAGACTCCACGGGGCAGGATAAAGACCCTTCTCAAATTAAAAACTGGCGCCCCTTGACATTGTTAAATTGTGATTCACGAATATTGTCCAAATGCATAGCCCTGCGTATGAAACAAATTATTCCACATTTAATATCTTCTGATCAGACGGGTTTCCTACAAGGGAGATGCATCAGTGACAGTATACGTCGAATATTAGAAATTATAGAATATTATGATCGTAATAGCTTACCTGGATTAATTTTCGTAGCTGACTTTGAAAAAGCATTTGATACCATTAGACTTGATTTTATTTTTAAAACCCTTGAATACTTTGGTTTTGGTGCGGGAGTTATCAACTGGATTAGAATTTTATATAAAGACATTTGTAGTATGGTTATAAATTATGGACATATTTCTCACTCTTTCCCCTTGTCCCGTGGTGTCCGCCAGGGTTGCCCTCTTTCTCCATATCTGTTTATTTTAGGAGTGGAAATTTTAGCTATTAAAATTAGAAATAATGTAGAAATTAAAGGACTAACGACTTATGGTGTAGTATCAAAAATTTCTCAGTATGCCGACGATTGTAATTTCCCCCTAGCCCCGAAGCTTGGCTCTCTCTACGCTTTAGTGACCGACTTGGAAAATTTTTCTTCGTTATCAGGTTTAACTCCGAATTTTGACAAGTGTATAATAAAACGTATTGGCTCTCTATGTGGTACAAATTTTTGCCTTCCCTGCCCCTTACCCGTTCAGTGGACTGATGGCCCCATAGATCTCCTGGGTATTCACATTCCAGTACTTTTATCCGACATTATTCGGATTAATTTTGATCGAAAATTAATGAAAATTGACAAATTATTATATCCTTGGAAAACAAAGATATTAACACTTATGGGTAAGGTTACCTTGATTAATACACTTATTGTAACACAATTCATTTTCTTACTCAGCTCTCTTTCGACCCCTCCACCGGACTTTTTTGACAAATATGAAAAGAAAATATTTGAATTTCTTTGGGGAGGTGGTCCTGAACGTATTAAAAGAAAAACTATTTATAGTGCATATGAACAAGGGGGTCTTAAACTGCGAAATCTGCGTGCCGTGGACCTAACATTAAAAGCCTCATGGGTACCCAAACTTCAACTTAACAAGGACTGGTTTTGTTCCAAATTTTTATTTATGTCCTGTCCGTTGTTTCGAACAAGTTTGTTTCCTTTTGCACAACTTACTTCATGTGACTTTGACAATTTTGGGTAAACCAGCACCCATTAGCTCCTTCTTCAAACAAGTTATACAGGCTTGGCTTCGTTTCCAGTTACGACCGCCTGAGGGGGTGGAGGAAATCAAGCAGCAAATTCTTTGTCTCAATTCTAAAATACGTATTGCCGGGAAACCCTTTTTCTCTTCATCTTTTGACACAGCGGGGGTAAGATTTTTGAACGATATTTTAGATTCTGAAAACAAATTGCTTTCTTATACAAACTTCTCGCTAAAATTTGGTAATACCTGTCCGGAATTTCAATATATTCAATTAACTTCAGCGATTCCAGTTTATTGGAAATCGTCTTTAAAACATCCATCTCCAGATTTACGTGTTTGTATGCCCATTTGTAGGGACAGAACTTGGTGTCAGAAGAAGAAGATTAACAAATATTTGTATATCTTTTTTATGAAAGAAACCAATTTGTGTGAACCCTCATATAAAATACAACTTTCCTGGGAAGAATATTTTGATATACCCATACCTTGGAAACAAGTGTACTGCCTACCCTACAAGCTCTCTATAGATACCCACACCAGAATGTTTCAGTATAAATTGCTTTTTAAATTTTTAACTGTTAATAAAACATTGTTCACTTGGAAATTAATAAACTCTCCTAGGTGTAGCCTTTGCAATGAAGAAGAAGAGACGGTCATTCACCTGTTTTGGGACTGTAGAGTTGTTGCTAATTTCTGGTCCAAGGTGGTTGAGTGGTTCTTCAATCTTACAAATATTCATTTGCATATTAATGTTTTCAATGTCATCTTTGGTGATTTAAGTGACCGTTGCCCAGCTCTGTCAAATCTTATTATCCTCTTAGCTAAGATTTATATTTTCAAGTATCGACAACAGAAATTAGAATTATCTAGTTTTATTTCATTTGTGTCTTATGTCCATAAATTAGAATGCATCATTGCAAAAAGATTAGACAAAATGCCTAAACACATCGGGAAGTGGGGTAAATTATATGTTGTATTGATTTAAGTTTCCTTTAGCCATTGTTTAATTTATTTTCCGGGGTCCTCATAATTTCTCATTAATTTTTATGGTTCTTATTGTCTACTGGTTTTATGTATCAGTTTTGTTGTCATGCATGTGCGTCACGAATTTTGTTTGTTGTGCCATGATTTTGTTCTCCTTATTTTGAAATGAATAAAAAGAAAGAACTTAAAAAACACCGCCGGTCACGGCACCGGGTAGGGGGTGACTTAATGGCGCGACTGTAGCTTAGACTTTAAGTTCCGGCCCGGCAAACTTGGTATGGTTGGAAAGGTTGCATACCAAGGAATCGAAAGGTGCAAACCGCAAAATATTCGGATACTTCCTTCTCGAGATATTCTTGAGCATACGGGCTCTGTTTAGGCGCAACCGCTAGCGCCTTCTTCTAAACACCGCCGGTCACGGCACCGGTAGGGGGTGACTTAATGGCGCGACTGTAACTTAGACTTTAAGTTCGGCCCGGTAATATTGGTATGGTTAGAAAGGTTGCATAGCAAGGAATCGAAAGGTGCAAACCGCAAAATATTCGGATACTTCCTTCTCGAGATATTCTGGAGCATACGGGTTTTGTTTAGGCGCAACCGCTAGCGCCTTCTTCCAAACACCGCCGGTCACGGCACCGGGTAAGGGTGTGACTTAATGGCGCGACTATAGCTTTGACTTTAAGTTCCGGCCCGGCAAACTTGGTATGGTTGGTAAGGTTGCATAGCAAGAAATCGAAAGATGCAAACCGCAAAATATTCGGATACTTCCTTCTCGAGATATTCTTGAGCATACGGGCTCTGTTTAGGCGCAACCGCTAGCGCCTTCTTCTAAACACCGCCGGTCACGGCACCGGGTAAGGGGGTGACGTAATGGCGCGACTGTAGCTTAGACTTTAAGTTCCGGCCCGGCAATATTGGTATGGTTGGAAAGATTGCATAGCAAGGAATGGAAAGGTGCAAACCGCAAAATATTCGGATACTTCCTTCTCGAGATATTCTGGAGCATACGGGCTCTTTTTGTGCGCAACAGCTAGCTCCTTCTTCTAAACACCGCCGGTCACGGCACCTGGTAGGGGGTGACTTAATGGCGCGACTGTAGCTTAGACTTTAAGTTCCGGCCCGGCAAACTTGGTATGGTTGGGAAGGTTGCATAGCAAGGAATCGAAAGATGCAAACCGCAAAATATTCGGATACTTCCTTCTCGAGATATTCTTGAGCATACGGGCTCTTTTTGTGCGCAACAGCTAGCTCCTTCTTCTAAACACCGCCGGTCACGGCACCTGGTAGGGTGTGACTTAATAGCGCAACTGTAGCTTAGACTTTAAGTTCCGGCCTGGGAAATTTGGTATGGTTGGGAAGGTTGCATAGCAAGGAATCGAAAGGTGCAAACCGCAAAATATTCGGATACTTCCTGCTCAAAATAATCTTGAGCATACGGGCACTATTTAGGCGCAACCGCTGGCGCCTTCTTCTAAACACCGCCGGTCACGGCAACGGGTAAGGGGGTGACTTAATGGCGCGACTGTAGCTTAGACTTTAAGTTCCGGCCCGGCAAACTTGGTATGGTTGGAAAGGTTGCAGAGCAAGGAATGGAAAGGTGCAAACCGCAAAATATTCGGATACTTCCTTCTCGAGACATTCTTGAGCATACGGGCTCTGTTTAGGCGCAACCGCTAGCGCCTTCTTCTAAACACCGCCGGTCACGGCACCGGGTAGGGGGTGACTTAATGGCGCGACTGTAGCTTAGACTTTAAGTTCCAGCCCGGCAAACTTGGTATGGTTGGAAAGGTTGCATAGCAAGGAATCGAAAGGTGCAAACCGCAAAATATTCGGATACTTCCTTCTCGAGATATTCTTGAGCATACGGGCTCTGTTTAGGCGCAACCGCTAGCGCCTTCTTCTAAACACCGCCGGTCACGGCACCGGTAGGGGGTGACGTAATTGCGCGACTGTAGCTTAGACTTTAAGTTCGGCCAGGTAATATTGGTATGGTTAGAAAGGTTGCATAGCAAGGAATCGAAAGGTGCAAACCGCAAATTATTCGGATACTTCCTTCTCGAGATATTCTGGAGCATACGGGCTTTGTTTAGGCGCAACCGCTAGCGCCTTCTTCCAAACACCGCCGGTCACGGCACCGGGTAAGGGGGTGACTTAATGGCGCGACTATAGCTTAGACTTTAAGTTCCGGCCCGGCAAATTTGGTATGGTTGGAAAGGTTGCATAGCAAGAAATCGAAAGATGCAAACTGCAAAATATTCGGATACTTCCTTCTCGAGATATTCTTGAGCATACGGGCTCTGTTTAGGCGCAACCGCTAGCGCCTTCTTCTAAACACCGCCGGTCACGGCACCGGGTAAGGGGGTGACGTAATGGCGCGACTGTAGCTTAGACTTTAAGTTCCGGCCCGGCAATATTGGTATGGTTGGAAAGGTTGCATAGCAAGGAATGGAAAGGTGCAAACCGCAAAATATTCGGATACTTCCTTCTCGAGATATTCTTGAGCACACGGGCTTTGTTTAGGCGCAACCGCTAGCGCCTTCTAAACACCGCCGGTCACGGCACCGGGTAAGGGGGTGACTTAATGGCGCGACTGTAGCTTAGACTTTAAGTTCCGGCCCGGCAAATTTGTTACGGTTGAAAAGGTTGCATAGCAAGGAATCGAAAGGTGCCTACCGCAAAATATTCGGATACTTCCTTCTCGAGATATTCTTGAGCATACGGGCTCTGTTTAGGCGCAACCGCTAGCGCCTTCTTCTAAACACCGCCGGTCACGGCACCGGGTAGGGGGCGACTTAATGGCGCGACTGTAGCTTAGACTTTAAGTTCCGGCCCGGCAATATTGGTATGGTTGGAAAGGTTGCATAGCAAGGAATCGAAAGGTGCAAACCGCAAAATATTCGGATACTTCCTTCTCGAGATATTCTTGAGCACACGGGCTTTGTTTAGGCGCAACCGCTAGCGCCTTCTTCTAAACACCGCCGGTCACGGCACGGGTAAGGGGGTGACTTAATGGCGCGACTGTAGCTTAGACTTTAAGTTCCGGCCCGGCAAATTTGTTACGGTTGAAAAGGTTGCATAGCAAGGAATCGAAAGGTGCAAACCGCAAAATATTCGGATACTTCCTTCTCGAGATATTCTTGAGCATACGGGCTCTGTTTAGGCGCAACCGCTAGCGCCTTCTTCTAAACACCACCGGTCACGGCACCGGGTAAGGGGGTGACTTAATGGCGCGACTATAGCTTAGACTTTAAGTTCCGGCCCGGCAAATTTGGTATGGTTGGAAAGGTTGCATAGCAAGAAATCGAAAGATGCAAACTGCAAAATATTCGGATACTTCCTTCTCGAGATATTCTTGAGCATACGGGCTCTGTTTAGGCGCAACCGCTAGCGCCTTCTTCTAAACACCGCCGGTCACGGCACCGGGTAGGGGGTGACGTAATGGCGCGACTGTAGCTTAGACTTTAAGTTCCGGCCCGGCAATATTGGTATGGTTGGAAAGGTTGCATAGCAAGGAATGGAAAGGTGCAAACCGCAAAATATTCGGATACTTCCTTCTCGAGATATTCTTGAGCACACGGGCTTTGTTTAGGCGCAACCGCTAGCGCCTTCTAAACACCGCCGGTCACGGCACCGGGTAAGGGGGTGACTTAATGGCGCGACTGTAGCTTAGACTTTAAGTTCCGGCCCGGCAAATTTGTTACGGTTGAAAAGGTTGCATAGCAAGGAATCGAAAGGTGCCTACCGCAAAATATTCGGATACTTCCTTCTCGAGATATTCTTGAGCATACGGGCTCTGTTTAGGCGCAACCGCTAGCGCCTTCTTCTAAACACCGCCGGTCACGGCACCGGGTAGGGGGCGACTTAATGGCGCGACTGTAGCTTAGACTTTAAGTTCCGGCCCGGCAATATTGGTATGGTTGGAAAGGTTGCATAGCAAGGAATCGAAAGGTGCAAACCGCAAAATATTCGGATACTTCCTTCTCGAGATATTCTTGAGCACACGGGCTTTGTTTAGGCGCAACCGCTAGCGCCTTCTTCTAAACACCGCCGGTCACGGCACCGGGTAAGGGGGTGACTTAATGGCGCGACTGTAGCTTAGACTTTAAGTTCCGGCCCGGCAAATTTGTTACGGTTGAAAAGGTTGCATAGCAAGGAATCGAAAGGTGCAAACCGCAAAATATTCGGATACTTCCTTCTCGAGATATTCTTGAGCATACGGGCTCTGTTTAGGCGCAACCGCTAGCGCCTTCTTCTAAACACCACCGGTCACGGCACCGGGTAAGGGGGTGACTTAATGGCGCGACTATAGCTTAGACTTTAAGTTCCGGCCCGGCAAATTTGGTATGGTTGGAAAGGTTGCATAGCAAGAAATCGAAAGATGCAAACTGCAAAATATTCGGATACTTCCTTCTCGAGATATTCTTGAGCATACGGGCTCTGTTTAGGCGCAACCGCTAGCGCCTTCTTCTAAACACCGCCGGTCACGGCACCGGGTAAGGGGTGACGTAATGGCGCGACTGTAGCTTAGACTTTAAGTTCCGGCCCGGCAATATTGGTATGGTTGGAAAGGTTGCATAGCAAGGAATGGAAAGGTGCAAACCGCAAAATATTCGGATACTTCCTTCTCGAGATATTCTTGAGCACACGGGCTTTGTTTAGGCGCAACCGCTAGCGCCTTCTAAACACCGCCGGTCACGGCACCGGGTAAGGGGGTGACTTAATGGCGCGACTGTAGCTTAGACTTTAAGTTCCGGCCCGGCAAATTTGTTACGGTTGAAAAGGTTGCATAGCAAGGAATCGAAAGGTGCCTACCGCAAAATATTCGGATACTTCCTTCTCGAGATATTCTTGAGCATACGGGCTCTGTTTAGGCGCAACCGCTAGCGCCTTCTTCTAAACACCGCCGGTCACGGCACCGGGTAGGGGGCGACTTAATGGCGCGACTGTAGCTTAGACTTTAAGTTCCGGCCCGGCAATATTGGTATGGTTGGAAAGGTTGCATAGCAAGGAATCGAAAGGTGCAAACCGCAAAATATTCGGATACTTCCTTCTCGAGATATTCTTGAGCACACGGGCTTTGTTTAGGCGCAACCGCTAGCGCCTTCTTCTAAACACCGCCGGTCACGGCACCGGGTAAGGGGGTGACTTAATGGCGCGACTGTAGCTTAGACTTTAAGTTCCGGCCCGGCAAATTTGTTACGGTTGAAAAGGTTGCATAGCAAGGAATCGAAAGGTGCAAACCGCAAAATATTCGGATACTTCCTTCTCGAGATATTCTTGAGCATACGGGCTCTGTTTAGGCGCAACCGCTAGCGCCTTCTTCTAAACACCACCGGTCACGGCACCGGGTAAGGGGGTGACTTAATGGCGCGACTGTAGCTTAGACTTTAAGTTCCGGCCCGGCAAACTTGGTATGGTTGGGAAGGTTGCATAGCAAGGAATGGAAAGGTGCAAACCGCAAAATATTCGGATACTTCCTTCTCGAGATATTCTGGAGCATACGGGCTCTTTTTGTGCGCAACAGCTAGCTCCTTCTTCTAAACACCGCCGGTCACGGCACCTGGTAGGGGGTGACTTAATGGCGCGACTGTAGCTTAGACTTTAAGTTCCGGCCCGGCAATATTGGTATGGTTGGGAAGGTTGCATAGCAAGGAATCGAAAGGTGCAAACCGCAAAATATTCGGATACTTCCTTCTCGAGATATTCTTGAGCATACGGGCTCTTTTTGTGCGCAACAGCTAGCTCCTTCTTCTAAACACCGCCGGTCACGGCACCTGGTAGGGGGTGACTTAATAGCGCAACTGTAGCTTAGACTTTAAGTTCCGGCCTGGCAAATTTGGTATGGTTGGGAAGGTTGCATAGCAAGGAATCGAAAGGTGCAAACCGCAAAATATTCGGATACTTCCTTCTCGAGATAATCTTGAGCATACGGGCTCTGTTTAGGCGCAACCGCTAGCGCCTTCTTCTAAACACCGCCGGTCACGGCAACGGGTAAGGGGGTGACTTAATGGCGCGACTGTAGCTTAGACTTTAAGTTCCGGCCCGGCAAACTTGGTATGGTTGGAAAGGTTGCAGAGCAAGGAATGGAAAGGTGCAAACCGCAAAATATTCGGATACTTCCTTCTCGAGATATTCTGGAGCATACGGGCTCTGTTTAGGCGCAACCGCTAGCGCCTTTCTAAACACCGCCGGTCACGGCACCGGGTAGGGGGTGACTTAATGGCGCGACTGTAGCTTAGACTTTAAGTTCCGGCCCGGCAAACTTGGTATGGTTGGAAAGGTTGCATAGCAAGGAATCGAAAGGTGCAAACCGCAAAATATTCGGATACTTCCTTCTCGAGATATTCTTGAGCATACGGGCTCTGTTTAGGCGCAACCGCTAGCTCCTTCTTCTAAACACCGCCGGTCACGGCACCGGTAGGGGGTGACTTAATGGCGCGACTGTAGCTTAGACTTTAAGTTCGGCCCGGCAAATTGGTATGGTTGGAAAGGTTGCATAGCAAGGAATCGAAAGGTGCAAACCGCAAAATATTCGGATACTTCCTTCTCGAGATATTCTTGAGCATACGGGCTTTGTTTAGGCGCAACCGCTAGCGCCTTCTTCAAACACCGCCGGTCACGGCACGGGTAGGGGGTGACTTAATGGCGCGACTGTAGCTTAGACTTTAAGTTCCGGCCCGGCAAATTGGTACGGTTGGAAAGGTTGCATAGCAAGGAATCGAAAGGTGCAAACCGCAAAATATTCGGATACTTCCTTCTCGAGATATTCTTGAGCATACGGGCTCTGTTTAGGCGCAACCGCTAGCGCCTTCTTCTAAACACCACCGGTCACGGCACCGGGTAAGGGGGTGACTTAATGGCGCGACTGTAGCTTAGACTTTAAGTTCCGGCCCGGCAAACTTGGTATGGTTGGAAAGGTTGCATAGCAAGGAATCGAAAGGTGCAAACCGCAAAATATTCGGATACTTCCTTCTCGAGATATTCTTGAGCATACGGGCTCTGTTTAGGCGCAACCGCTAGGGTCTTTTCTAAACACCGCCGGTCACGGCACCGGGTAGGGGGTGACTTAATGGCGCGACTGTAGCTTAGACTTTAAGTTCCGGCCCGGCAATATGGTATGGTTGGAAAGGTTGCATAGCAAGGAATCGAAAGGTGCAAACCGCAAAATATTCGGATACTTCCTTCTCGAGATATTCTTGAGCATACGGGCTTTGTTTAGGCGCAACCGCTAGCGCTTCTTCTAAACACCGCCGGTCACGGCACCGGGTAAGGGGGTGACTTAATGGCGCGACTGTAGCTTAGACTTTAAGTTCCGGCCCGGCAAACTTGGTATGGTTGAAAAGGGTTGCATAGCAAGAATCGAAAGGTGCAAACCGCAAAATATTCGGATACTTCCTTCTCGAGATATTCTTGAGCATACGGGCTCTTTTTGTGCGCAACAGCTAGCTCCTCCTCTAAACACCGCCGGTCACGGCACCTGGTAGGGGGTGACTTAATAGCGCGACTGTAGCTTAGACTTTAAGTTCCGGCAAGGCAAACTTGGTATGGTTGGAAAGGTTGCATAGCAGGGAATCGAAAGGTGCAAACCGCAAAATATTCGGATACTTCCTTCTCGAGATATTCTTGAGCATACGGGCTCTGTTTAGGCGCAACCGCTAGCGCCTTCTTCTAAACACCGCCGGTCATGGCACCGGGTAAGGGGGTGACTTAATAGCGCAACTGTAGCTTAGCCTTTAAGTTCCGGCCCGGCAAACTTGGTATGGTTGGAAAGGTTGCATAGCAAGGAATCGAAAGGTGCAAATCGCAAAATATTCGGATACTTCCTTCTCGAGATATTCTGGAGCATACGGGCTTTGTTTAGGCGCAACCGCTGGCGCCTTCTTTTAAACACCGCCGGTCACGGCAACGGGTAAGGGGGTGACTTATTGGCGCGACTGTAGCTTAGACTTTAAGTTCCGGCCCGGCAAACTTGGTATGGTTGAAAAGGGTGCATAGCAAGGAATCGAAAGGTGCAAACCGCAAAATGTTCGAATACTTCCTTCTCGAGATATTCTGGAGCATACGGGCTTTGTTTAGGCGCAACCGCTAGCGCCTTCTTCTAAACACCGCCGGTCACGGCACCGGGTAAGGGGGTGACTTAATGGCGCGACTGTAGCTTAGACTTAAAGTTCCGGCCCGGCAAACTTGGTATGGTTGGGAAGGTTGTATAGCAAGGAATCGAAAGGTGCAAATCACAAAATATTCGGATACTTCCTTCTCGAGATATTCTGGAGCATACGGGCTTTGTTTAGGCGCAACCGCTAGCGCCTTTCAACACCGCCGGTCACGGCACCGGGTAGGGGGTGACTTAATGGCGCGACTGTAGCTTAGACTTTAAGTTCCGGCCCGGCAAATTTGGTATGGTTGAAAAGGTTGCATAGCAAGGAATGGAAAGGTGCAAACCGCAAAATATTCGGATACTTCCTTCTCGAGATATTCTGGAGCATACGGGCTCTGTTTAGGCGCAACCGCTAGCGCCTTCTTCTAAACACCGCCGGTCACGGCACCGGGTAAGGGGGTGACTTAATAGCGCGACTGTAGCTTAGACTTTAAGTTCCGGCCCGGCAAACTTGGTATGGTTGGGAAGGTTGCATAGCAAGGAATCGAAAGGTGCAAACCGCAAAATATTCGGATACTCCTTCTCGAGATATTCTTGAGCATACGGGCTCTGTTTAGGCGCAACCGCTAGCGCCTTCTTCTAAACACCGCCGGTCACGGCACCGGTAGGGGGTGACTTAATGGCGCGACTGTAGCTTAGACTTTAAGTTCGGCCCGGCAATATTGGTATGGTTGGAAAGGTTGCATAGCAAGGAATCGAAAGGTGCAAACCGCAAAATATTCGGATACTTCCTTCTCGAGATATTCTTGAGCATACGGGCTTGTTTAGGCGCAACCGCTAGCGCCTTCTTCTAAACACCGCCGGTCACGGCACCGGGTAAGGGGGTGACTTAATGGCGCGACTGTAGCTTAGACTTTAAGTTCCGGCCGGCAAACTTGGTATGGTTGGAAAGGTTGCATAGCAAGGAATCGAAAGGTGCAAACCGCAAAATATTCGGATACTTCCTTCTCGAGATATTCTTGAGCATACGGGCTCTGTTTAGGCGCAACCGCTAGCGCCTTCTTCTAAACACCGCCGGTCACGGCACCGGTAGGGGGTGACTTAAGGCGCGACTGTAGCTTAGACTTTAAGTTCCGGCCCGGCAAACTTGGTATGGGTGGAAAGGTTGCATAGCAAGGAATCGAAAGGTGCAAACCGCAAAATATTCGGATACTTCCTTCTCGAGATATTCTTGAGCATACGGGCTTTGTTTAGGCGCAACCGCTAGCGCCTTCTTCTAAACACCGCCGGTCACGGCACCGGGTAAGGGGGTGACTTAAGGACGCGACTGTAGCTTAGACTTTAAGTTCCGGCCCGGCAAACTTGGTATGGTTGGAAAGGTTGCATAGCAAGGAATCGAAAGGTGCAAACCGCAAAATATTCGGATACTTCCTTCTCGAGATATCTTGAGCTGAGCATACGGGCTCTTTAGGCGCAACCGCTAGCGCCTTCTTCTAAACACCGCCGGTCACGGCACCGGGTAAGGGGGTGACTTAATGGCGCGACTGTAGCTTAGACTTTAAGTTCCGGCCCGGCAATATTGGTATGGTTGGAAAGGTTGCATAGCAAGGAATCGAAAGGTGCAAACCGCAAAATATTCGGATACTTCCTTCTCGAGATATTCTTGAGCATACGGGCTCTGTTAGGCGCAACCGCTAACGCCTTCTTCTAAACACCGCCGGTCACGGCACGGGTAGGGGGTGACTTAATGGCGCGACTGTAGCTTAGACTTTAAGTTCCGGCCCGGCAAACTTGGTATGGGTGGAAAGGTTGCATAGCAAGGAATCGAAAGGTGCAAACCGCAAAATATTCGGATACTTCCTTCTCGAGATATTCTTGAGCATACGGGCTCTGTTTAGGCGCAACCGCTAGCGCCTTCTTCTAAACACCGCCGGTCACGGCACCGGGTAAGGGGGTGGGTTAATGGCGCGACTGTAGCTTAGACTTTAAGTTCCGGCCCGGCAAACTTGGTATGGTTGGAAAGGTTGCATAGCAAGGAATCGAAAGGTGCAAACCGCAAAATATTCGGATACTTCCTTCTCGAGATATTCTTGAGCATACGGGCTCTGTTTAGGCGCAACCGCTAGCGCTTCTTCTAAACACCGCCGGTCACGGCAACGGGTAGGGGGTGACTTAATGGCGCGACTGTAGCTTAGACTTTAAGTTCCGGCCCGGCAATATTGGTATGGTTGGAAAGGTTGCATAGCAAGGAATGGAAAGGTGCAAACCGCAAAATATTCGGATACTTCCTTCTCGAGATATTCTGGAGCATACGGGCTCTTTTTGGCGCAACCGCTAGCGCCTTCTTCTAAACACCGCCGGTCACGGCACCGGTAGGGGGTGACTTAATGGCGCGACTGTAGCTTAGACTTTAAGTTCCGGCCCGGCAAATTGGTATGGTTGGGAAGGTTGCATAGCAAGGAATCGAAAGGTGCAAACCGCAAAATATTCGGATACTTCCTTCTCGAGATATTCTTGAGCATACGGGCTCTTGTGCGCAACCGCTAGCTCCTTCTTCTAAACACCGCCGGTCACGGCACCGGGTAGGGGGTGACTTAATGGCGCGACTGTAGCTTAGACTTTAAGTTCCGGCCCGGCAAACTTGGTATGGTTGGAAGGTTGCATAGCAAGGAATCGAAAGGTGCAAACCGCAAAATATTCGGATACTTCCTTCTCGAGATATTCTTGAGCATACGGGCTCTGTTTAGGCGCAACCGCTAGCGCCTTCTTCTAAACACCGCCGGTCACGGCAACGGGTAGGGGGTGACTTAATGGCGCGACTGTAGCTTAGACTTTAAGTTCCGGCCCGGCAAACTTGGTATGGTTGGAAAGGTTGCATAGCAAGGAATCGAAAGGTGCAAACCGCAAAATATTCGGATACTTCCTTCTCGAGATATTCTTGAGCATACGGGCTCTGTTTAGGCGCAACCGCTAGCGCCTTCTTCTAAACACCGCCGGTCACGGCACCGGGTAGGGGGGTGACTTAATGGCGCGACTGTAGCTTAGACTTTAAGTTCCGGCCCGGCAAACTTGGTATGGTTGGAAAGGTTGCATAGCAAGGAATCGAAAGGTGCAAACCGCAAAATATTCGGATACTTCCTTCTCGAGATATTCTTGAGCATACGGGCTCTGTTTAGGCGCAACCGCTAGCGCCTTCTTCTAAACACCGCCGGTCACGGCACCGGTAGGGGGTGACTTAATGGCGCGACTGTAGCTTAGACTTTAAGTTCGGCCCGGCAAATTGGTATGGTTGGAAAGGTTGCATAGCAAGGAATCGAAAGGTGCAAACCGCAAAATATTCGGATACTTCCTTCTCGAGATATTCTGGAGCATACGGGCTTTGTTTAGGCGCAACCGCTAGCGCCTTCTTCTAAACACCGCCGGTCACGGCACCGGGTAAGGGGGTGACTTAATGGCGCGACTGTAGCTTAGACTTTAAGTTCCGGCCCGGCAAATTTGGTATGGTTGGAAAGGTTGCATAGCAAGGAATCGAAAGGTGCAAACCGCAAAATATTCGGATACTTCCTTCTCGAGATATTCTTGAGCATACGGGCTCTGTTTAGGCGCAACCGCTAGCGCCTTCTTCTAAACACCGCCGGTCACGGCACCGGGTAGGGGGTGACTTAATGGCGCGACTGTAGCTTAGACTTTAAGTTCCGGCCCGGCAAACTTGGTATGGTGGGAAGGTTGCATAGCAAGGAATCGAAAGGTGCAAACCGCAAAATATTCGGATACTTCCTTCTCGAGATATTCTTGAGCATACGGGCTCTGTTTAGGCGCAACCGCTAGCGCCTTCTTCTAAACACCGCCGGTCACGGCACCGGGTAGGGGGTGACTTAATGGCGCGACTGTAGCTTAGACTTTAAGTTCCGGCCCGGCAATTGGTATGGTTGGAAGGTTGCATAGCAAGGAATCGAAAGGTGCAAACCGCAAAATATTCGGATACTTCCTTCTCGAGATATTCTTGAGCATACGGGCTTTGTTTATGCGCAACCGCTAGCGCCTTCTTCTAACACCGCCGGTCACGGCACCGGGTAGGGGGTGACTTAATGGCGCGACTGTAGCTTAGACTTTAAGTTCCGGCCCGGCAAACTTGGTATGGTTGAAAGGGTTGCATAGCAAGAAATCGAAAGGTGCAAACCGCAAAATATTCGGATACTTCCTTCTCGAGATATTCTTGAGCATACGGGCTCTTTTTGTGCGCAACCGCTAGCTCCTTCTTCTAAACACCGCCGGTCACGGCACGGGTAGGGGGTGACTTAATAGCGCGACTGTAGCTTAGACTTTAAGTTCCGGCCCGGCAAACTTGGTATGGTTGGAAAGGTTGCATAGCAAGGAATCGAAAGGTGCAAACCGCAAAATATTCGGATACTTCCTTCTCGAGATATTCTTGAGCATACGGGCTCTGTTTAGGCGCAACCGCTAGCGCCTTCTTCTAAACACCGCCGGTCACGGCACCGGGTAGGGGGTGACTTAATAGCGCGACTGTAGCTTAGACTTTAAGTTCCGGCCCGGCAAACTTGGTATGGTTGGAAAGGTTGCATAGCAAGGAATCGAAAGGTGCAAACCGCAAAATATTCGGATACTTCCTTCTCGAGATATTCTGGAGCATACGGGCTTTGTTTAGGCGCAACCGCTGGCGCCTTCTTCTAAACACCGCCGGTCACGGCACGGGTAAGGGGGTGACTTAATGGCGCGACTGTAGCTTAGACTTTAAGTTCCGGCCCGGCAAACTTGGTATGGTTGAAAGGGTGCATAGCAAGGAATCGAAAGGTGCAAACCGCAAAATATTCGGATACTTCCTTCTCGAGATATTCGAGCATACGGGCTTTGTTTAGGCGCAACCGCTAGCGCCTTCTTCTAAACACCGCCGGTCACGGCACCGGGTAAGGGGGTGACTTAATGGCGCGACTGTAGCTTAGACTTTAAGTTCCGGCCGGCAAACTTGGTATGGTTGGAAGGTTGCATAGCAAGGAATCGAAAGGTGCAAATCAAAATATTCGGATACTTCCTTCTCGAGATATTCTGGAGCATACGGGCTTGTTTAGGCGCAACCGCTAGCGCCTTCTAAACACCGCCGGTCACGGCACCGGGTAAGGGGGTGACTTAATGGCGCGACTGTAGCTTAGACTTTAAGTTCCGGCCCGGCAAATTTGTTATGGTTGGAAAGGTTGCATAGCAAGGAATCGAAAGGTGCAAACCGCAAAATATTCGGATACTTCCTTCTCGAGATATTCTTGAGCATACGGGCTCTGTGTAGGCGCAACCGCTAGCGCCTTCTTCTAAACACCGCCGGTCACGGCACCGGGTAAGGGGTGACTTAATAGCGCAACTGTAGCTTAGACTTTAAGTTCCGGCCCGGCAAACTTGGTATGGTTGGGAAGGTTGCATAGCAAGGAATCGAAAGGTGCAAACCGCGAAATATTCGGATACTTCCTTCTCGAGATATCTTGAGCATACGGGCTCTGTTTAGGCGCAACCGCTAGCGCCTTCTTCTAAACACCGCCGGTCACGGCACCGGTAGGGGGTGACTTAATGGCGCGACTGTAGCTTAGACTTTAAGTTCGGCCCGGCAAATTGGTATGGTTGGAAAGGTTGCATAGCAAGGAATCGAAAGGTGCAAACCGCAAAATATTCGGATACTTCCTTCTCGAGATATTCTGGAGCATACGGGCTTGTTTAGGCGCAACCGCTAGCGCCTTCTTCTAAACACCGCCGGTCACGGCACCGGGTAGGGGGTGACTTAATGGCGCGACTGTAGCTTAGACTTTAAGTTCCGGCCGGCAAACTTGGTATGGTTGGAAAGGTTGCATAGCAAGGAATCGAAAGGTGCAAACCGCAAAATATTCGGATACTTCCTTCTCGAGATATTCTTGAGCATACGGGCTCTGTTTAGGCGCAACCGCTAGCGCCTTCTTCTAAACACCGCCGGTCACGGCGCCGGGTAGGGGGTGACTTAAGGACGCGACTGTAGCTTAGACTTTAAGTTCCGGCCCGGCAAACTTGGTATGGGTGGAAAGGTTGCATAGCAAGGAATCGAAAGGTGCAAACCGCAAAATATTCGGATACTTCCTTCTCGAGATATTCTTGAGCATACGGGCTTTGTTTAGGCGCAACCGCTAGCGCCTTCTAAACACCGCCGGTCACGGCACGGGTAAGGGGGTGACTTAAGGACGCGATTGTAGCTTAGACTTTAAGTTCCGGCCCGGCAAACTTGGTATGGTTGGAAAGTTGCATAGCAAGGAATCGAAAGGTGCAAACCGCAAAATATTCGGATACTTCCTTCTCGAGATATTCTGAGCATACGGGCTTTTTGGGCGCAACCGCTAGCGCCTTCTTCTAAACACCGCCGGTCACGGCACGGGTAAGGTGGTGACTTAATGGCGCGACTGTAGCTTAGACTTTAAGTTCCGGCCCGGCAATATTGGTATGGTTGGAAAGGTTGCATAGCAAGGAATCGAAAGGTGCAAACCGCAAAATATTCGGATACTTCCTTCTCGAGATATTCTTGAGCATACGGGCTCTGTTAGGCGCAACCGCTAGCGCCTTCTTCTAAACACCGCCGGTCACGGCGCTAGGTAGGGGGTGACTTAATGGCGCGACTGTAGCTTAGACTTTAAGTTCCGGCCCGGCAAACTTGGTATGGGTGGAAAGGTTGCATAGCAAGGAATCGAAAGGTGCAAACCGCAAAATATTCGGATACTTCCTTCTCGAGATATTCTTGAGCATACGGGCTCTGTTTAGGCGCAACCGCTAGCGCCTTCTTCTAACACCGCCGGTCACGGCGCCGGTAGGGGGTGACTTAATGGCGCGACTGTAGCTTAGACTTTAAGTTCCGGCCCGGCAAACTTGGTATGGTTGGAATGGTTGCATAGCAAGGAATCGAAAGGTGCAAACCGCAATATATTCGGATACTTCCTTCTCGAGATATTCTTGAGCATACGGGCTCAGTTTAGGCGCAACCGCTAGCGCCTTCTTCTAAACACCGCCGGTCACGGCACCGGGTAGGGGTGACTTAATGGCGCGACTGTAGCTTAGACTTTAAGTTCCGGCCCGGCAATATTGGTATGTTGGAAAGGTTGCATAGCAAGGAATCGAAAGGTGCAAACCGCAAAATATTCGGATACTTCCTTCTCGAGACATTCTGGAGCATACGGGCTTTGTTTAGGCGCAACCGCTAGCGCCTTCTTCTAAACACCGCCGGTCACGGCACCGGGTAAGGGGGTGACTTAATGGCGCGACTGTAGCTTAGACTTTAAGTTCCGGCCCGGCAAACTTGGTATGGTTGGAAAGGTTGCATAGCAAGAAATCGAAAGGTGCAAACCGCAAAATATTCGGATACTTCCTTCTCGAGATATTCTTGAGCATACGGGCTCTTTTTGTGCGCAACAGCTAGCTCCTTCTTCTAAACACCGCCGGTCACGGCGCCTGGTAGGGGGTGACTTAATGGCGCGACTGTAGCTTAGACTTTAAGTTCCGGCCCGGTAAACTTGGTATGGTTGGAATGGTTGCATAGCAAGGAATCGAAAGGTGCAAACCGCAAAATATTCGGATACTTCCTTCTCGAGATATTCTTGAGCATACGGGCTCTGTTTAGGCGCAACCGCTAGCGCCTTCTTCTAAACACCGCCGGTCACGGCGCCGGGTAGGGGGTGACTTAATGACGCGATTGTAGCTTAGAATTTAAGTTCCGGCCCGGAAACCTTAGTATTGGTGGAAAGGTTGCATAGCAAGAAATCGAAAGGTGCAAACCGCAAAATATTCGGATACTTCCTTCTCGAGATATTCTTGAGCATACGGGCTCTAATTAGGCGCAACCGCTAGGGCCTTCTTCTAAACACCGCCGGTCACGGCACCGGGTAAGGGGGTGACTTAATGGCGCGACTGTAGCTTAGACTTTAAGTTCCGGCCCGGCAAACTTGGTATGGTTGGGAAGGTTGCATACCAAGGAATCGAAAGGTGCAAACCGCAAAATATTCGGATACTTCCTTCTCGAGATATTCTTGAGCATACGGGCTCTTTTTGAGCGCAACCGCTAGCGCATTCTTCTAAACACCGCCGGTCACGGCACCTGGTAGGGGGTGACTTAATGGCGCGACTGTAGCTTAGACTTTAAGTTCCTCCCCGGCAAATTTGGTATGGTTAGAAAGGTTGCATAGCAAGGAATCGAAAGGTGGAAACCGCAAAATATTCGTATACTTCCTTCTCGAGATATTCTTGAGCATACGGGCTCTAATTAGGCGCAACCGCTAGCGCCTTCTTCTAAACACCGCCGGTCACGGCACCGGTAGGGGGTGACTTAATGGCGCGACTGTAGCTTAGACTTTAAGTTCCGGCCCGGCAAACTTGGTATGGTTTGAAGGGTTGCATAGCAAGGAATCGAAAGGTGCAAACCGTAAAATATTCGGATACTTCCTTCTCGAGATATTCTTGAGCATACGGGCTCTGTTTAGGCGCAACCGCTAGCGCCTTCTTCTAAACACCGCCGGTCACGGCGCCTGGTAGGGGGTGACTTAATGGCGCGACTGTAGCTTAGACTTTAAGTTCCGGCCCGGCAAACTTGGTATGGTTGGGAAGGTTGCATAGCAAGGAATCGAAAGGTGCAAACCGCAAAATATTCGGATACTTCCTTCTCGAGATATTCTTGAGCATACGGGCTCTGTTTAGGCGCAACCGCTAGCGCCTTCTTCTAAACACCGCCGGTCACGGCGCCGGGTAGGGGGTGACTTATGGCGCGACTGTAGCTTAGACTTTAAGTTCCGGCCGGAAACTTGGTATGGGTGGAAAGGTTGCATAGCAAGGAATCGAAAGGTGCAAACCGCAAAATATTCGGATACTTCCTTCTCGAGATATTCTTGAGCATACGGGCTCTAATTAGGCGCAACCGCTAGGGCCTTCTTCTAAACACCGCCGGTCACGGCACCGGTAGGGGGTGACTTAATGGCGCGATTGTAGCTTAGACTTTAAGTTCCGGCCCGGAAACCTTAGTATTGGTGGAAAGGTTGCATAGCAAGGAATGGAAAGGTGCAAACCGCAAAATATTCGGATACTTCCTTCTCGAGATATTCTGGAGCACACGGGCTTTGTATAGGCGCAACCGCTAGCGCCTTCTTCTAAACACCGCCGGTCACGGCACCGGGTAAGGGGGTGACTTAATGGCGCGACTGTAGCTTAGACTTTAAGTTCCGGCCCGGCAAATTTGGTATGGTTGAAAAGGTTGCATAGCAAGAAATGGAAAGGTGCAAACCGCAAAATATTCGGATACTTCCTTCTCGAGATATTCTTGAGCATACGGGCTTTGTTTATGCGCAACCGCTTGCGCCTTCTTCTAAACTCCGCCGGTCACGGCACCGGGTAAGGGGGTGACTTAATGGCGCGACTGTAGCTTAGACTTTAAGTTCTGGCCCGGCAAACTTGGTATGGTTGAAAAGGGTGCATAGCAAGAAATCGAAAGGTGCAAACCGCAAAATATTCGGATACTTCCTTCTCGAGATATTCTGGAGCATACGGGCTCTTTTTGTGCGCAACAGCTAGCTCCTTCTTCTAAACACCGCCGGTCACGGCACCTGGTAGGGGGTGACTTAATAGCGCGACTGTAGCTTAGACTTTAAGTTCCGGCCCGGCAAATTGGTATGGTTGGGAAGGTTGCATAGCAAGGAATCGAAAGGTGCAAACCGCAAAATATTCGGATACTTCCTTCTCGAGATATTCTTGAGCATACGGGCTCTGTTTAGGCGCAACCGCTAGCGCCTTCTTCTAAACACCGCCGGTCACGGCACCGGGTAGGGGGTCTTAAGGACGCGACTGTAGCTTAGACTTTAAGTTCCGGCCGGCAAACTTGGTATGGTTGGAAAGGTTGCATAGCAAGGAATCGAAAGGTGCAAACCGCAAAATATTCGGATACTTCCTTCTCGAGATATTCTTGAGCATACGGGCTCTGTTTAGGCGCAACCGCTAGCGCCTTCTTCTAAACACCGCCGGTCATGGCACCGGGTAAGGGGGTGACTTAATAGCGCAACTGTAGCTTAGCCTTTAAGTTCAGTCCGGCAAACTTGGTATGGTTGGAAAGGTTGCATAGCAAGGAATCGAAAGGTGCAAACCGCAAAATATTCGGATACTTCCTTCTCGAGATATTCTTGAGCATACGGGCTCTTTTTAGGCGCAACCGCTAGCGCTTCTTCTAAACACCGCCGGTCACGGCACCGGGTAAGGGGTGACTTAATGGCGCGACTGTAGCTTAGACTTTAAGTTCCGGCCCGGCAAACTTGGTATGGTTGGAAAGGTTGCATAGCAAGGAATCGAAAGGTGCAAACCAAAAAATATTCGGATACTTCCTTCTCGAGATATTCTTGAGCATACGGGCTCTGTTTAGGTGCAACCGCTAGCGCCTTCTTCTAAACACCGCCGGTCACGGCGCTAGGTAGGGGGTGACTTAATGGCGCGACTGTAGCTTAGACTTTAAGTTCCGGCCCGGCAAACTTGGTATGGGTGGAAAGGTTGCATAGCAAGGAATCGAAAGGTGCAAACCGCAAAATATTCGGATACTTCCTTCTCGAGATATTCTTGAGCATACGGGCTCTCTTTAGGCGCAACCGCTAGCGCCTTCTTCTAAACACCGCCGGTCACGGCGCCGGGTAAGGGGGTGACTTAATGGCGCGACTGTAGCTTAGACTTTAAGTTCCGGCCGGCAAACTTGGTATGGTTGGAAAGGTTGCATAGCAAGGAATCGAAAGGTGCAAACCTCAACAAATATTCAGATACTTCCTTCTCGAGATATTCTTGAGCATACGAGCTCAGTTTGGCGCAACCGCTAACGCCTTCTTCTAAACACCACCGGTCACGGCACCGGGTAAGGGGTGACTTAATGGCGCGACTGTAGCTTAGACTTTAAGTTCCGGCCCGGCAATATTGGTATTGTTGGAAGGTTGCATAGCAAGGAATGGAAAGGTGCAAACCGCAAAATATTCGGATACTTCCTTCTCGAGACATTCTGGAGCATACGGGCTTGTTTAGGCGCAACCGCTAGCGCCTTCTTCTAAACACCGCCGCACGGCACCGGGTAAGGGGGTGACTTAATGGCGCGACTGTAGCTTAGACTTTAAGTTCCGGCCCGGCAAACTTGGTATGGTTGGAAAGGTTGCATAGCAAGAAATCGAAAGGTGCAAACAGCAAAATATTCGGATACTTCCTTCTCGAGATATTCTTGAGCATACGGGCTCTTTTGTGCGCAACAGCTAGCTCTTCTTCTAAACACCGCCGGTCACGGCGCCTGGTAGGGGGTGACTTAATGGCGCGACTGTAGCTTAGACTTTAAGTTCCGGCCCGGTAAAACTTGGTATGGTTGGAAGGTTGCATAGCAAGGAATCGAAAGGTGCAAACCACAAAATATTCGGATACTTCCTTCTCGAGATATTCTTGAGCATACGGGCTCTGTTTAGGCGCAACCGCTAGCGCCTTCTTCTAAACACCGCCGGTCACGGCGCCGGGTAGGGGGTGACTTAATGACGCGATTGTAGCTTAGAATTAAGTTCCGGCCCGGAAACCTGGTATGGTGGAAAGGTTGCATAGCAAGAAATCGAAAGGTGCAAACCGCAAAATATTCGGATACTTCCTTCTCGAGATATTCTTGAGCATACGGGCTCTAATTAGGCGCAACCGCTAGGCCTTCTTCTAAACACCGCCGGTCACGGCACCGGGTAAGGGGGTGACTTAATGGCGCGACTGTAGCTTAGACTTTAAGTTCCGGCCCGGCAAACTTGGTATGGTTGGGAAGGTTGTATACCAAGGAATCGAAAGGTGCAAACAGCAAAATATTCGGATACTTCCTTCTCGAGATATTCTTGAGCATACGGGCTCTTTTTGAGCGCAACCGCTAGCGCATTCTTCTAAACACCGCCGGTCACGGCACCTGGTAGGGGGTGACTTAATGGCGCGACTGTAGCTTAGACTTTAAGTTCCGGCCCGGCAAATTTGGTATGGTTGGAAAGGTTGCATAGCAAGGAATCGAAAGGTGCAAACCGCAAAATATTCGGATACTTCCTTCTCGAGATATTCTTGAGCATACGGGCTCTAATTAGGCGCAACCGCTAGCGCCTTCTTCTAAAACACCGCCGGTCACGGCACCGGTAGGGGTGACTTAATGGCGCGACTGTAGCTTAGACTTTAAGTTCCGGCCCGGCAAACTTGGTATGGTTTGAAGGGTTGCATAGCAAGGAATGGAAAGGTGCAAACCGCAAAATATTCGGATACTTCCTTCTCGAGATATTCTGGAGCATACGGGCTTTGTTTAGGCGCAACCGCTAGCGCCTTCTTCTAAACACCGCCGGTCACGGCACCGGGTAAGGGGGTGACTTAATGGCGCGACTGTAGCTTAGACTTTAAGTTCCGGCCCGGCAAACTTGGTATGGTTGGAAAGGTTGCATAGCAAGGAATCGAAAGGTGCAAACCGCAAAATATTCGGATACTTCCTTCTCGAGATATTCTTGAGCATACGGGCTCTTTTTGTGCGCAACCGCTAGCGCTTCTTCTTCTAAACACCGCCGGTCACGGCGCTGGTAGGGGGTGACTTAATGGCGCGACTGTAGCTTAGACTTTAAGTTCCGGCCCGGCAAACTTGGTATGGTTGGAAGGTTGCATAGCAAGGAATCGAAAGGTGCAAACCGCAAAATATTCGGATACTTCCTTCTCGAGATATTCTTGAGCATACGGGCTCTGTTTAGGCGCAACCGCTAGCGCCTTCTTCTAAACACCGCGGTCACGGCGCGGGTAGGGGGTGACTTAATGACGCGACTGTAGCTTAGACTTTAAGTTCCGGCCCGGCAAACTTAGTATGGTGGAAAGGTTGCATAGCAAGAATCGAAAGGTGCAAACCGCAAAATATTCGGATACTTCCTTCTCGAGATATTCTTGAGCATACGGGCTCTAATTAGGCGCAACGCTAGCGCCTTCTTCTAAACACCGCCGGTCACGGCACCGGGTAGGGGGTGACTTAATGGCGCGACTGTAGCTTAGACTTTAAGTTCGGCCCGGCAATATTGGTATGGTTGGAAAGGTTGCATAGCAAGGAATCGAAAGGTGCAAACCGCAAAATATTCGGATACTTCCTTCTCGAGATATTCTTGAGCATACGGGCTTTGTTTAGGCGCAACCGCTAGCGCCTTCTTCTAAACACCGCCGGTCACGGCACCGGGTAAGGGGTGACTTAATGGCGCGACTGTAGCTTAGACTTTAAGTTCCGGCCCGGCAAACTTGGTATGGTTGGAAAGGTTGCATAGCAAGGAATCGAAAGGTGCAAACCGCAAAATATTCGGATACTTCCTTCTCGAGATATTCTTGAGCATACGGGCTCTTTTAGGCGCAACCGCTAGCGCCTTCTTCTAAACACCGCCGGTCACGGCACCGGGTAGGGGGTGACTTAATGGCGCGACTGTAGCTTAGACTTTAAGTTCCGGCCCGGCAACTTGGTATGGTTGGAAAGGTTGCATAGCAAGGAATCGAAAGGTGCAAACCGCAAAATATTCGGATACTTCCTTCTCGAGATATTCTTGAGCATACGGGCTCTGTTTAGGCGCAACCGCTAGCGCCTTCTTCTAAACACCGCCGGTCACGGCACCGGGTAGGGGGTGACTTAATGGCGCGACTGTAGCTTAGACTTTAAGTTCCGGCCCGGCAAACTTGGTATGGTTGGAAAGGTTGCATAGCAAGGAATCGAAAGGTGCAAACCGCAAATATTCGGATACTTCCTTCTCGAGATATTCTTGAGCATACGGGCTCTGTTTAGGCGCAACCGCTAGCGCCTTCTTCTAAACACCGCCGGTCACGGCGCCGGGTAGGGGGTGACTTAATGGCGCGACTGTAGCTTAGACTTTAAGTTCCGGCCCGGCAAACTTGGTATGGTTGGAAAGGTTGCATAGCAAGGAATCGAAAGGTGCAAACCGCAAAATATTCGGATACTTCCTTCTCGAGATATTCTTGAGCATACGGGCTCTGTTTAGGCGCAACCGCTAGCGCCTTCTTCTAAACACCGCCGGTCACGGGCCGGGTAGGGGGTGACTTAATGGCGCGACTGTAGCTTAGACTTTAAGTTCCGGCCCGGCAAAACTTGGTATGGTTGGAAAGGTTGCATAGCAAGGAATCGAAAGGTGCAAACCGCAAAATATTCGGATACTTCCTTCTCGAGATATTCTTGAGCATACGGGCTCTTTTAGGCGCAACCGCTAGCGCCTTCTTCTAAACACCGCCGGTCACGGCACCGGTAGGGGGTGACTTAATGGCGCGACTGTAGCTTAGACTTTAAGTTCCGGCCCGGCAAACTTGGTATGGTGGAAAGGTTGCATAGCAAGGAATCGAAAGGTGCAAACCGCAAAATATTCGGATACTTCCTTCTCGAGATATTCTTGAGCATACGGGCTTTGTTTAGGCGCAACCGCTAGCGCCTTCTTCTAAACACCGCCGGTCACGGCCGGGTAGGGGGTGACTTAATGGCGCGACTGTAGCTTAGACTTTAAGTTCCGGCCCGGCAAAATTTGGTATGGTTGAAAAGGTTGCATAGCAAGGAATCGAAAGGTGCAAACCGCAAAATATTCGGATACTTCCTTCTCGAGATATTCTTGAGCATACGGGCTCTGTTTAGGCGCAACCGCTGCGCCTTCTTCTAACACCGCCGGTCACGGCACGGGTAGGGGGTGACTTAATGGCGCGACTGTAGCTTAGACTTTAAGTTCCGGCCCGGCAACTTGGTATGGTTGGAAAGGTTGCATAGCAAGGAATCGAAAGGTGCAAACCGCAAAATATTCGGATACTTCCTTCTCGAGATATTCTTGAGCATACGGGCTGTTTTGGCGCAACCGCTAGCG
Organism: Branchiostoma floridae x Branchiostoma belcheri; assembly: GCA_019207045.1. Taxonomy (NCBI): domain Eukaryota; kingdom Metazoa; phylum Chordata; class Leptocardii; order Amphioxiformes; family Branchiostomatidae; genus Branchiostoma; species Branchiostoma floridae x Branchiostoma belcheri. The sequence goes on from CM033023.1 coordinate 33,630,822, forward strand.
CCTTCTTCTAAACACCGCCGGTCACGGCACCGGGTAGGGGGTGACTTAATGGCGCGACTGTAGCTTAGACTTTAAGTTCCGGCCCGGCAAACTTGGTATGGTTGGAAAGGTTGCATAGCAAGGAATCGAAAGGTGCAAACCGCAAATATTCGGATACTTCCTTCTCGAGATATTCTTGAGCATACGGGCTCTGTTTAGGCGCAACCGCTAGCGCCTTCTTCTAAACACCGCCGGTCACGGCACCGGGTAGGGGGTGACTTAATGGCGCGACTGCTGTAGCTTAGACTTTAAGTTCCGGCCGGCAAACTTGGTTATGGTTGGAAAGGTTGCATAGCAAGGAATCGAAAGGTGCAAACCGCAAAATATTCGGATACTTCCTTCTCGAGATATTCTTGAGCATACGGGCTCTGTTTAGGCGCAACCGCTAGCGCCTTCTTCTAAACACCGCCGGTCACGGCACCGGGTAAGGGGGTGACTTAATGGCGCGACTGTAGCTTAGACTTTAAGTTCGGCCCGGCAAACTTGGTATGGTTGGAAAGGTTGCATAGCAAGGAATCGAAAGGTGCAAACCGCAAAATATTCGGATACTTCCTTCTCGAGAATTCTTGAGCATACGGGCTCTGTTTAGGCGCAACCGCTAGCGCCTTCTTCTAAACACCGCCGGTCACGGCACCGGGTAAGGGGGTGACTTAATGGCGCGACTGTAGCTTAGACTTTAAGTTCCGGCCGGCAAATTGGTATGGTTGGAAAGGTTGAAGCAAGGAATCGGAAGGTGCACCCCACAAAAAATTCGATACTTCCTTCTCGAGATATTCTTGAGCGGGTATAGGGCTGTTTGGCCCGGCCGGCTTCTCTTCACGGGGGCGCGGGGGGGGGGCACCGGGTAGGGGGGGGTTAATGGCGGCGAGAGCTTAGGCTTTAAGTTGGGCCGGCGGTTGGGTATGGTGGAAGGGTGCTAGCAAGGAATCGAAAGGTGCACAACCAAAAAATATTGGATACTTCCTTCTCGAGATATTCTTGAGCAACGGGCTCTTGTGTTAGGCGCAACCGCTAGCGCCTTCTTCTAAACACCGCCGGTCACGGCACGGGTAGGGGGTGACTTAATGGCGCGACTGTAGCTTAGACTTTAAGTTCCGGCCCGGCAAATTGGTATGGTTGGAAAGGTGCATAGCAAGGAATCGAAAGGTGCAAACCGCAAAATATTCGGATACTTCCTTCTCGAGATATTCTTGAGCATACGGGCTCTGTTTAGGCGCAACCGCTAGCGCCTTCTTCTAAACACCGCCGGTCACGGCACCGGTAAGGGGGTGACTTAATGGCGCGACTGTAGCTTAGACTTAAGTTCCGGCCCGGCAAACTGGTATGGTTGGAAAGGTTGCATAGCAAGGAATCGAAAGGTGCAAACCGCAAAATATTCGGATACTTCCTTCTCGAGATATTCTTGAGCTACGGGCTCTGTTTAGGCGCAAACGCTAGCCTTCTTCTAAACACCCCGGTCACGGCACGGGTAAGGGGG